>JAGKQL010000007.1:6484187-6618869 GCA_018398635.1 Cyprinodon brontotheroides | reverse complement strand
TCCGTGGAGGATCAGGAATCAGAAAGGTGGAATAACACATTTTTTTTTTCACTTTACCCGGAGCAACAATCATCATACTGCCATCTTAGCAGTCTTAAAGTCATAGGGAAATCATATTAAAATGTCAAATCATTCTGGCTTAAACATGTCCCAAAAAGTTTTGAAAATGTATATATATTTTTTTTAAATCATGTCCCAAAATCTTTGTCGTCTAGCTTGTACACCTAAATAAGTAGCTCGGGCACAGCGCTGCTGCATTCTGGGTACGCCGGTTATATTGGTAGCTAGCTTGCTACGGTAAACAAAGACCTAAAACAGCATAGAGACAGAGCAGAAAGGCTATTGCAAACAGTGATGTTAAAAGCTACAGAAAGGATGCGCAATATAATCGGTGACACACCACTGCAGAGGGAAGCGGCAGGACCGCTATCTGCAAAGATGGGTTTCATAAACGGACTCTGATCCTAACCAAGTAGAAAGCAAGTAGAGTGGTGCGCTGGGGAAGAATTTCTACCGCCGCTTGAGTGGGAGACAGATTTTCAGATCTAGTGTGCGCGCCAGTAACCTACACAAGAACAGTCGTTGTTCGCTGCTACAAGTCGCTAGAGGCTTGGCAAACAGCTGACAGATGTGAAAGTTCAGCGACATGGAAGTTATCGCCGCCGACGAGAACTACAGACAGTCAGAGCCAAGGTAAGCTACCGCCTCAACATGGTGTGTGTTTGTTGTGGTGATAAGACTAGGTGCTGGCACTTAACGTAAAACATCAAAAAAATGTATCTAAATAAATCTTGTGCTGACTGTACGTGTCCAGGGATAATGTAGTTACATTCTGATGATATATGACAGTCCTAGCATGGTACTACTACGCAGGGGCAGAGATAGATGAATAAAAACAGTATGTTCTGTAACTTACCAGAATGAAAATGCCGGGAACACACTCCTCATGGACACAGGGATTGAGTTTTCAAAAGTTATATTTGGCCGTCTTACTTACAGCAGCTGCACCCATGCTAGCCGCTACTCTTTTGTTATGGAGGGACATTTGTTTCCATTGAGACGCCTCCAGGTTGGAAAACGTAAAAAGACAATCCATTTGGGATTTTTTTTCCCTGGGCCCAGTCACAGCTATCGCTCTACTACACCCTACTAAAAGCAACGGGCTTACCATATAAATCCTACAGCAGAGGTAAAATGAAACGCAAAAAAAAGCTAAGAAAACTACTAGCAGAAGAAAGCTAGTCCTTACAGGCGCGAAGTCAAAGTGTGTAAACAGTGGGCTGACCAGCATATCAATATGGCTGCCGCAAGAACGTGTGACGGTGACGCCATGTGCCCGCAGCCTTATTTGGCCAATCATAAATCAATGCTCATCTTTCAAACACAAATTTTTTTCTTTGATTCATATGTTGAAGCTAATATATGCAACAGTTGAAATAATAAATAAAAATCATTCACTTTACCATTGAGTTACGTCCTCAGTGCTTACAGGGTCAGCAATTTAGTGCTTACTTGGTCCCAATGTAATTTCCCAATTGGGAACCTATTTAGCACTAATTTGCTAACTGGTTAGCAAAATGCTTCCTATACACCGGCCACAAATCAAACTTGCTTGCAAACCTTCCGACACAACAATCCTGCCCCTTGATAAACGCACCAATCACATTCATTCTATTCACTCGTGTAAAGTTGAGCACCACTCGGGAGAATTTGGAACTGACACCGTAGGAACAGCCGCTTCCCTACGACTTTAACTATAGCTATGGTGAATTTCAATGGTGAAGTCTCTGGAAATCTTCAATATTTGTTTGTCGATTGCAGATGTGTCTAGTAGTTCCCATTGATTTCGCTTGTAAAGCGGGAAGAATGGCGCATAGGCTTACCGCGACCGTGGCGTCACTGCCGAAGATGGCAGGAGTGGAGGGTTACTATATTTGGAGCAAAATGGCCGCCTCCCAGACTCGGTGATCGCAACGAAAACAATTGTTTTTATTATTTTACTCTAAATGATTAACTCTAAATTCATTAAATCACGTCTAACATAGTAGTTTTAGGTATAGATAATGATCCATTGATTATTCCTTGATAACCAGAATTTTCCTTTAAAATCCTCCAGGAGAAATTGGATATCCATGTTTAGAAAGAAAAGAAACTCCTAGAAATTCGGGTTTGGTGCATTTATCTCAGGTGCCTTTTAGGCTGCCTAAGAGTTTTTCCTCTCCACTGTCGCTACAAGCATGCTTTAGTGTGAGGGATTGCCTTCGAGTCAATGAGTCGATGCAATCAACTGGTTTTCCTTAGATAGAAAACTTTGAATAAATTTGGCTGTATGATCTGGTGAACTGGAAAGTGCCTTGAGATGACATGTTGTGAGTTAGTGCTATAGAAATAAATTGAATTGAATTGATTTAAAGATGCCTAAGGGTGCTAGATTCTCAGGATGAGAGGCTAAAAGCGATAATGGTAAATATTTCAGTCTATCTTCCTTCCAGAAGCTGTTCAGGTTTCATTCAGACGATGTTTCCCAGATTATTGCTCCATGTTTTCCAGTTAAATGCGAGTCTGTTTCCAGTTGGTTTAACCTCCTCCAGGCTGTGTTGATCCTGCGGTCCAACTTTATTTACACAAACTTGAGTCTAACCACAGAATCTTGCTAATTTCTCGGTGTTTACATGTGTTTGCATGGACGTGTTTGGGTTCCTGCCGCTGGCCAGCTCTTCAGCTGTGGGTTTAAACTCAGCAGTCTGAATCTACTGCCTGCTTTTGACTCATTAAACCTGCGGAGAAACTGGACCATAAGAACAAATAGTTTCTTTGAAGGCAGAAACCTTGCTGGTTCTTGTTCTTGTGTGTTTGTTGTCACTGGTTTTCTGTTTGGAGTTCTCAGAGGGAGTCAAACCTCCGTCGGAGGCGGTCGCTCTGGTTTGGACTCATTTAGCTGCAGAACACCGCAAACGTTATCAAAAGCTGCAATTTGAGCTGTGATGACTCATTTCACTAAATGCTGCTGCTGGAATATGATCTGATAGACGGAGATTAAAGATCCAATTCTAGAGCTATAATGCTTAGAAACATGCAGCTTGACCCTGAACACTCTGACCTGTGACATATGAATATGCAGGAAATTTTCATGAACCATCAGAGAGTTTTGCCACGTTTGAGAAAATCATAGTCTTTCTCTCCTGCAGAATCATCCTTGAAAAGCTTGAAAACAGATTTTCAGAGCTTTCCGGCTTGAGAGAATTTTAGATTTACGGTGATGTCAATCTTCTGATTTTGACATAAAAAAAATCAGAATTGTGTGGATTTGAACTGCTTTCATGTCTTCAGTTTTATTTCAAAATGCCCACAATCCATGAATCTCAGAGTCTAAAAAACACCCAAAGTTTTTTCCACTCAGTTTTTTTCAGAATTGTACTTTCCTAAATTGAGCTATAGCCTCTTTTAACCGAAGGATTGGCAAGAGTTTTATATCAAAGTTGATATAACGCTCATTCAATAGGGTTTAAATTTCTACATCAGCATTTCCACTCTGCCCAGATTGCTTCACCGCAAACCATCCAAAAGACAACAAAAAAATCACTATAGCAACTAGTTACTTAATACATTTTTCTCTCTAAAGACTGTTTTACATGTCAACGACCCTAATCTCCCTATTTCTTTTATTTTTTATTTTGAGACTAAAGTCTTAATATTCAGAGAATAAAGTTGTAATATTACGAGAATGAAGTCATCATACAACAACCCGTTTGAGAAAGAAAGCTTGGAGCTCCGCCCAGCAGATGACGTCCGACAAGCTCCACCAATCGGCAACCTGAGTCCACTTTGACATCCTGCCCAGTTTGATGCTGCTGCTAAAATATTTCCTGATTTGTCAAACCGATGCACACATGATGTTCCACATTCCTCTCATTTTATTCTCGTAACTTTATGACTATTCTTGTGGCGACTTTTTTCTCGTAAAATATTGCGACTTTATTCTCGTAATTTTATGACTTTATTCTCTTATTAGGACTTTATTCAAAAATGGATGACGGAGGAGACTCATCCACGACCTCCGACGCTAAACTCTCCTCCTTTTGCATATTTCCGCTGTCTCATAGCTTTCCTTGACAGCGTCGTAGTGCTACTTGGTCCCCATTGAATTTCCCATTGGAACCTGCTAGCACAAAGCCGCTAACTGGTTAGCAAGGTTAAGCCTAACAAACCGGCCTCCAACCCAAACGCGCTTTGCAAACCTTCCTTCCGCTTTTAAAACAATCCCGCCCCTTTGATAATCGACCAATCACATTCACTTTATTCACTTGTGTAAATCGGGCACCAATCGGGAGGATTCGGAAATGTAACAGTTGGAGCAGCTGTATTCCTATAAAAAAATCTGGAAGATGAAGTGGTTTTTAACGCCCCTGCCTTCCAAGATGGATATCATGGCTTTGATCCCAGCCTGAGTCCTTTTTGTACCCAAAATGTCAACATTTGTTTGGACCCTTAGCTAATTTCTTTCGATGTTTCATAGTTATTAAAATAAGATCCACTTTACTCCTTTATTTGTACAAATGTAGTGAACACTGGCTGATTTGACACCCTTAAAGTGTTTACAGTTGATATGCCTACATCCTTGCGTACGTTGAAACATTTGCTGTGGACTCTGGCTGCTTTTCCCACTATCTGACCATTGTTAAGGCTCCTACCTTTGACCTTGTAATCATTCAGGCAGGATATTGTGATATAGTGGGTGAACCAGCGCTGTGACGACATTTCTTTCACCATTTGTTCCCAATTCTTTAGCTGATACAGAGAGATGTGGATCTCCTATTAGATTTCTGTTTAGCTGAGATTGTCAAGAATGATGGAAAGGAAAAGCTAGTTTATTATGTAGCATCAAATCCAAAGCTTTTTCAAAAGCTTGTTTGAATTCAGATATTAAAGTCAAATTTCAATCAGACTTTAGAATAAAGCTTAATTTAGTCTAAAGTTCACAGATATCGTTTCTCTGACTGTGTCTCCTGCTGCTTTGTGAGTACATCTGGGTCCTAGGGGGGCCTCACCGAGGCATCTGGGCTCTGAATAGACTGCGTGACATCAGACACTCGCCTCCTGTTTTGTCTGTCGAGGCTTTTATGGAAAATAAATGAGGGTTTATTCAGCACACTCCGACACTGAGAGAAACCTGGACGCTTGATTCAGCCATGCTGTCGGAGGCTCACTGATACTCTCTGTGGTTCCAAGTACTGAGCAACTAGAGCATTTAGACCATTTAGACTCAGCTGAGGTCCTCCATCAGTCCCAGAGGGGCCACCGGCGGTCCCTATAATTTAATCATGGAGCTGTCAGTTCCTGGATCAGCAGGGTGCTTTTATCAAGTCTTTTGTGGCAGAAGAAGTGAAGAGAAATCTGTTTCTCCTCCTCTGCAGCGTCTAAACCTTTTCAAGTGACCCATAATCATAGGATGTAGTCTTTGCAGCTGATGATTCGTCCATTATGATCTATGAAACAAGTAATGTGACATTTAGTTGGTGAAGATTCTCAGTCATCCAGGTTATAGTCATTCCAAAAAAAGAAAATTAAAAACAATCCACTGGACTTTGTTTCCAAGAAGCTTTTTTCAATTCAAAATGTCAACTCAACACTATTTCTGACATTTGATTTGAAAAAGCTTCTGGATGAGAAGCTTTTAAACGTCTTTCAAACTTGGAAACAAAGTCCAGTGGATTGTTTTTAATTTTCTTTTTCTGGAGTGATATTTAGTTCTTTGTCAGACATAAATTCCGGAGGAAATGTGTAGTTTTCCTGTTGATATCCGTCCATTTAGAGGGATAGCTGATGGAAATTAATGTTTTCCCAACTAGTGATTAATAAAAAGGTTTGGAGAAGCTTCCTCTGCGTCTTTTGGAGATCTGGTTTGGGATTCTTTGTTTCCCCTAATGGAGCTTGTGGTTCATTTTGCCGTTAATTAATCAGACATGTTGGTAGTTGATGGCACCATGCTTTGGCATGTTTTCTGTTCATAGCTTCTATGGACAGAAGTTTTCAATTGTTTGTGTGTGTTTGTTAAATTTGCCTGGTGCCTGAAGGTACCTTTTTTACCCTTGAGGGGGATGGGCCTTAGCCTCGTGGAGACCATCCTGATCTCATGCAGCTTTCAAGATTTCACTTCGCTAATCAGTCTGGAGACTCTCCGCTGAAGAAAATTTGGATCCGCTCACCAAACGAATCGTCCAATCAGCGTTGGCTTTTAAGGCGGGTTGAGGTGTGGCCCTGACGACAAGCGCCGACAGTTCAGTCTAAAGAACATGGCGGCTTCAGCCGATGAAACTAGCGTTAGCGTGGCTATCGAAAGCAAGTTTTATCAGAATTACAGAGTATTTCTTTTCACTGAAAGAAGAGCAAAACACTGCTCTGGAGGCTTTTCTCAGAGGAAAAGATGTTTTTGCTCTTCTCCCCGACTGGTTTCGCAAGAGCTTTGATCTATCAATTGGCTCCTCTTCGTCGCTTGCTCTGTTAGTACGCCATATGCTTCGGCATGATCTGATTGGTTTATTTTGGCCTGCTGTCTATCACCAACATAGGCCAATCAGCTAACCAGTATTTTCGCCCCTTCCCAAAATTACTTCAACGGATGGTTTCCAAATGGATATGTGGAGCAAATCCAGCTGGCGGAGTCAGGTTAAGTTGATGGCACCATGCTTTGGCATTAGTTCTGTTCATAGCTTCTATGGACAGAAGTTGTCAAGTGTTTGTGTGTGTTTGTTAAATGTCCTTCCTGTTGTCTGTGTAAGACAACAGGAAGGTACCTTTTTTACCCTGAGAGGGATGGGCCTAGTGCTGCTTCCAAACCAAACCTTATGAACGGTTTTTACCTTATCAGAGTCCTGTTTTTGGAGCCTTTGTGGACCCAGATAAAGTGACCCAGACCAAGTAATGGGCCAAACAACTTTGGATTGGCACATTAGAGCAGGGCTCTTCAACGTTTTCCAGGAAAAGGACCACCAAAATGATGGCGAGATGGAGCAGGGACCCCCTAATTATATATATTGTATAAACTTTCGTTATATCTAACTGGTCCTATAGTCACTCTATTACAGATGGAGAAATGTAAGGAAAGTAATTTCGTCCTGGGATTATTAAAGTATTTCTAAATTTTGATTGCTGGTTGATGGGACAGATGTTGTGAATGAAATGGTGCCCAGGTTGAAAGTAGCTCCTGTGTGTCACACAATGTGTGCATTGGGGCGACAGTGGCATTGGGATGTAGGAGTTTGCCCTTAAATCAAAGGGTTGACGGTTCAAGCCCCTGCTCTGACTTTCATTGTCGCGGTGTGTCCTTGGGCAAGACACTTCACCTGCATTGTCTACTGATGGTGGTCAGAGGGCCCGTGGCGCCAGCGTGCCTTCGCAGCTCGCTTCGTCAGTGAGCCCTTAGTGCGCCGGTGGCTACAATGTAGCTCTACCACCATCAGTGTGTGTGTGTGAATGTGTGTGAATGAATAGTGTAAAGCGCTTTGGTCAAGTCTCCTGATTTGAAAAAGAGCGCTTATATATGGGTACAGGCCATTTACCATTGATGACTGAAAGACATCTTCTGCCTCCATTTATTCGTTTACTAGGCTATGTGTTGAATTCATGTTAATGTTTATTTAAAGACATTTCAATTAGTGGAAAAAATTGCAGGGGAGAATATAAAAAATAGTCTAATCAACCAAAACCTTCGCGAACACCATGCAGTAAGTCTGTGGACCCCCTAGGGGTAGCGGACCCCTGTTCTGTCAGGATGCTTTCCTGCACGGCTGTCCATCTCCCACTTAGAAACAGTCTGGATTAGATCTCAAGAATGTCAGCAGGTTTCTGGGTATGGTGACTGTTGGGTCTCTTTAAAGGGATCCCTCTAGATCAGGCATCCCCAAAGTCGATCCTCGAGGGCTGCTCTACTGCAGGTTTTAGAGTTTTCCCTGCTCCAGCACAGCAGGTTTACATTGATAAATGATGAACACACTTTGGTTGAACTGTAATCAACAGGATCGGCTGTGCTAAAGCAGAGAAACCTCTAAAACCTGCAGGACATCGGCCCTCGAGAACCGACTTTAGGGATGCCTGCTCTAGATGAACCGATTAGTTTTTTTGGGAAAATAGAAGTCTCTCCTGAGTACGCTGCCCTCTCAACTTGATTACATAAGCCCCATTTACACTACCCCTTTGAAACCATGCCAAGATCGGTCCAAGCATGGCGACCGGGATAATGGGTGTAAATTTCACGCACAACTGAACCGGACCGCTCCAGACACAACCGAACCGGCGGGTCCGACTAGTTCATCAGTAGAGCTCAGCTCGGTTCATTTTCTGGCTCAGTTCTCAGCTAACAAAGAGCGCATGAGCAGACGGCATCATCTCCTTACAGTCAGCCTCCGTAATTTCAGACATTTATAAAAATCCTAGCTTCCCTACCATGCCACACGATTTCCAGTGATGATTCTGCTGAGCAGGTTGATGAACCTCAACGTCTGTTGTTGTTTCCTGCGTCTGTAAGCCCTGATTAGACTTTCGTTTGTCGTATCAACTTCCCAACCGACTCTGACAAGTAAATTCACCAAAGCCGCCGCCATGTTGATTTGCTTGTTTCCCTTAGAGAGCAGTAGTTCCGTAGATCGCCACTAGGAGGCGAGGAACTGTGATAGCGTGGTGTATAAACGGTCATAAGGAACCAAGTTCAGCACTGTAATCTGATCCAAGCTCGGCACGAATCGGTTTTCAGAGGGTAGTATAAATGGGGCTTTTGTCTAACAACATTTGATGTCAATACTTTATCAACCTTTTTAGATGATTAAATATAAAACATACTGAGTTTATCAGCACAAACCCGGATTCTGTTATCAATTTCAATGTCTTTAAGAGATTCAGTCAATATAAAATTCACACTGCAAAAAAATCTAAATCTGATAAGTCATTTTTTCTAAAAATAAGTGCATTTGTTCTTTGAAATTGAAGGAGGTAAAAGTATATATCTACTTTTGCCAATGGGAACAAGACAATTTAGATTTAAAAATAAGAAAATATTGCACAGTATTCTCTCTTATTTCCAAGTGAATACTATCTAATTATCTTATTTTGTTAGAGTAATACTGATTCCATTGGCAAACTATCTTACCTACCTACCAAACCAAGCGGTGGGGTACATTTAATTTAAGAAAGGCAGCTTATTGAGCTTTTAGATCGCTTTTCCAGTGCATGGCTGGATGAGCATTGCCCTTGAAAAACGATCTAGAAATAACTGAAAAAATTTATTAAATTAAGATTATTTACCCTTAATTTGAGTAGATAAATAGTATGATTTGCCAATGAAATCAGTATTCTTACTCTTAAAATAAGATATTTAGATAATATGCACTTAAAATAAGACAATGCAGTTGTTTTTTCTTATTACAAATATAAAATGTCTTGTTCCACTGGCAAAGTGTTTCACTTACCTCCTTAATTGAAGAACACAGGCACTGGTTTTAAGAAAAAAAATGACTTATTTAGATTTCCATTTTTTGCAGTTTGTGATCAGTCTGCCCCCCCCAACTTGTTTTTGTGGACTGCCAATCATTTGGCTGCTGTGCTTTCCATACTTAATAAAAAAAAAAAAGTAGAAGAAACGATCTATTTTAAAATAAATTTAGAGTAATTTTGCAGGAAATAGACTCATTTTAGTTGTCCGTTTTAAATGAAATGAAAAATCAGATCATGTTGGGTTTTAAGATCGGGTTTGATGTTTGTAGAGTAAAACCTCTGTGTTGTATTGCTCCATCTTTAATTTAGTAACTGCTCTAATATCCTAAATGTTTGTCTCATAATTTAGTCATCAAATCAAATTCAGCAGATTTAAGTCGATCGTTAGCTTAGATGGTGTTAAAGTTCTCAGCAGATGTGTGATGATTTGATTCCTGACCAACTGTAACTCGGATTTATTGGTGACCTCTAGATAACCCTGAGCTGGTTAAAGTAAACTGCATTGGATCCAGGATCAGATCTGATTATTCCTCCACACCAGCACCACTCTTTGTTTCTATTAGAGGTGATCGATCAGGTGGAGCTGCTGAACGGCCTGCTGGGAGGAACCTTGGTGATTCTGGCATCTGTAATAATTTACATTTATGTTCAGGTTTAGCTTTAGGTTCTCAATAACCTGAACGGATGGTAAAAGATCCGATTTTTTTTCTAATCATGCAGGAACTGCTGACCCCCTCCACCTCTTATAAAAGGTGCTTTAGTTTTCTGCTTTGGAAGCAGACGCAGCGACAGCAGCTCCACCAAACCCGGCGCTTAGCCGCACCTCCAGAACCGGGGGGCTCCGCCCGTCTGCTCACAGCTCAGGACAAGGAGCCCAGTCAGCCCTACAGGAAGCACACTTCCTCTTCCCTCCTCCATCCAGGCACACTTCCTCTGGTGAGGAAAGTGGCTGCAGCTCCTCCTCCTCCTGCTGCTCCTTATCTAATCGTCTTTGTGCTTTCCCATGAGGAGGAGGAGGTAGAACTGTGATGAATGGTTGATCCACAGAAGGAAGAAGTGATCTCGGTTCCTGCAGAGAGGACTCTCCCATCAGTGTTCTCAGTGTAAACGGATTAAAACCAACCACTGAACTGGTTTCTGTCCCTCCTGCTGGTACCAGCTGGTCTGGACTTCCTGCAGTCTTTAAGGTTTTTTATTCTGAAAAAGTGTGAACTCTAACAGCAGGTTCCTGAAACGCACAGCTGCGGATGTTTAATTTGGATAAACCGCCAGATATTCACGGCCGGATTAATTAAAATCAGGTAGAGAGCTCAGAGTATCACCTGCTGCTCACCTGGGAGATGATGAACTTCAACCTGCAGGTTTATTAAGTCATTTGGTAGATTGACTGGTTTTATTACAGTGAATTTTAATAGATTTTTAAAGCGATGATCCTGACCTGGTAGGAAAAATCTGCAAAAATCAGAAAAAAAATAAAAGAACCACGTTTAGATCACATTTCCTTCTTACTACTTTTTATCCATCTGATAAAATAATCTATTTTATTTTTCTTCCATTTTTGTTTATTCCATCCTTCCTTTTTATCATTCCCTATTTTGTGTCTACTCTTTTCTTCTTTCTTTCTTTCTTCTTTTCTTTCTTTCTTTTTCTTTTCTTTCTTTCTTTTCTTTCTTTCTTTCTTTTCTTTCTTTCTTTCTTTCTTTCTTTTCTTCTTTCTTTCAAGCACAGCTTCTTGTTTTTATTTTGCTTTTTTTTTCTATGAACAGTTGTTAATTTTCTGAAGTTAGAGCATAGAGGAGCATTTTATAGTTTTCCATTTACCTCGCTGTGTTTTCACCTCATTTAATTTCTTTAGAAACTTTTATTTTGGTAACCCCGCACTATTTCTACGTATGATGTGTGTTTTTCCTTCTCTCTAACATCTATTCTAGTTTTTGATTCATATTTGTATTTGCTTTTTATAAATAGTTTATTTAGTGACATGGGAAACTTTTTGTCTAATGTGTTTGCTGTGCTAAAGTCCTCAGTTTCCTTATTCTATTCTATTCTATTCTTGGATAGGAACAAATCCTAACTTAACAGAATAAAAACTAAAGTAGAATTTAACTTTAAACTAAAGCAATGAGCTTTAATATTTGATGAAGTTTTCTTATGTTGTTCTTGCAGCCATTACTGATGCAGGCATTAATTAGCCTTCATGATTTCAGCTTTTATTTTCAGTCCAAGTTTTATTAAAGTCTAACCATTCTGAATCCATAGAAACAATCGGGGAGATAAAATCCTTCTGGAAGATCTTCTGGTGTTTTAATTTTGATTGCATTCCTCCACACAAACAACCATCATCAGACTGAAACAGAGATAAAGAGTTTCAGGACTTTAACTAGGCCATGTTAAAGTGTATCTGAAGCTCATGAAGTCAGAGGATCAGCTGGACGTTTGTCTCCAGAGAACAGGTGGCATTCCTCTGAGCTGCATTCATATTTTTATTCAGATCTGATGGATTCTTTCAATCTTCTGGCCTCAAGCCGGCCTGAACCGGGGGAGGAGCCGATGGGGGGGTGAGGGTCTTTGTCTGGGAAGAATGGTGAGGGGGTCGCCTGCGGCGGAGCGTCCTGCCAGCCGGCAGATGGTCGATGGGTTGGTTGAGCAGACAAAAGTGAGCTGCAGATTTTCTTCTTTCAGAGCAGCTCGTCTGAGGAGAAGAACACAAAGCATCAGCGACCGGAGGAGGGGGTGAAGGTCTGCCGCTCTCAGCCTAACTTCAATCAGTTTAAGAACACGTCTAAGGAGGCAGAGGGGCAAATTTAACTTTAAATCCTGTAGATCTCTCCAGCTTCACGTTAAACATCTCATAGTGGAGGAAGCAGCTAATCGTCACTGACGGGATTTCTGTAAATATATCAAACAGCTGAAGTCGCTGTTTCCCTTCAAGTTTCTACATCAGAGTCTTTGGGAACAAACCAAACCTTTAGTCAGTGGCATCAAAGCATCAAGTAAAGTTCCCCCCTCTGGTCCAATCGGGTTTCTTTCAGAACCATTCCAAAAAAGTAAAAATAAAAACACAATCCACTGGACTTTGTTTTCCATCCAGGAAGCTTTTTCAATTCAAAATGTCCGAAATAACGTTGAGTTCCAGGCTTTATAGAGGGGACCCAAAACAAAGTCTTGTTTTGGCAAAGAAAATATGCAAATTTCAGAACCATGAAATGAGAACAAAGAACAAAAAGTTTGGGATTTCTTTGCATAATATTTTGTTTTTTGTGAAACTCATTAAAAACCCTCAACATTCAGCTGAAGGTTGAATTTATAAATTCTAATCAAGGTAGAGTTTATAAATTCTGGGGCTTTAGGAGTTTTTATACTAAAACAAACGGTGAGATCATATTATATTTTTATTTCTGCAAAGGTCAGATATTGTTAACCTAAAACGTTAACTAAAAAAGTTTTAAAGGATATTCTGATTGGATGATGGTCGTCATGAGCCCAACTCTACTCCCTGATTAATGCACCTTCATCTGGGCCGCCCAGAGTTTCATTTCAATTCAGTTTATTTCCTATAGCGTTCCAATTCACAACACATGTCATCTCAAAGCACTTTCCAGTTCACCAGATCATCCAGTCAGATTTCGATTCAGAGTTTTATATCTAAGCAAAATCAGTTGATTGCATCGTCTCATTAACTTGAAGGCAAGTCCTCTCACAGAAAGCATGCTTGTAGAGACAGTGGAGAGGAAAAACTCCCTTTTAGCAGGGGAAGAAACCCTCCAGAAGAACCAGGCTCAGTGTGGAAGACCATCTGCTGAGGCCGACTGGGGGTTCAAGGGAGACAGAAGCAGAGACACAAAAGCAGCTGTAAAAGGCGGCCCGCCCAGGAAAACACACAGCCAGAGCAGACGCAGCTCCGAAGCCAGCTCCCATGTCAGAGGATGAAAGCGAAGCACATCCAGTTAGTCACAGTCATCAACAGAGAAACAGGACTACACTGGAAAGTAGATGGAGTGCAAAGATATTGATCAAGAAGCAGAGGTAGGGGAGCTGTGGTGGAAAGTAACAAAGTGCATTTACTTCATTACTCTGCTTTACTTGAATAATAATTTCCAGGAAGCTGCCAGTTCCTTTTTTCCTTTGGGCTTAGCTTAGCTTTGTAATCCACTGTTGCTCTTTTTAAATGTAATTCCATCGTAGCAGATAGCAGCCCTTAGGACTTAATCTGGACACCACTATTTTAAAGATTGATTGACATTCCACACATGTAAGAAAACTCAGAGCTGATATTTATTTGTAGTTTATACATTTCATTAAGGCGTTAGTTGTTGCCATGTGGCTGAGTTGTTCCGTAGGATGAGTCTCAAAGAAGAGTTCCAGTTTCTCTGTGGTAATAGATTCAACCTTAAACCTCTATTTCAAAGTGAAAGAATGAGGTAAATCAAGACTCTCCTGTTTTCTTCTTGCTTTGTTTTTATATGAGAAATAATAATCACAATATCAGTCCTTATTTTTTTCGTGGCATTTTTATCCTGAACTTCTTTCCAGGTGGTGTAGAATCTATAACAGGTGGTTCTATGCATTAATGCATCAGGTGATTTCGGAAAGTTACATGGGTATTTAAAATACCTCTTGATATTTTAACACTTAATTTTTTAATTTTTGAATGCTGAGGTACTTCTTTATACACTGCAAAAAAATTGAAATCTAAATAAATAATTTTTGCTTAAAATAAGGGTTTTTAGCTTGAATTGAGCAGGTAAGTGAGACACTTTGCCAATAGAACAAGATCATTTATATTTAAAACAAGAAAAACTATTGCGATTGTCCTATTTTAAGTGCATAATATCTAATTATCTTACTTTAGGAGTAAATATATACTCATTCCATTGGCAAATCGTCTTATTTACCTACTGAAATGGGGGTAAATACTAATTAATTTTAGAAATGTTTTTACACACTAATTTCTAGATTGTTTTTGCTCGCGTGCATGTAACTTTCACTGGAAAAATGATCTAGAATTAAGTTAAGAATAGAAGTTAAATTAAGTTTATTTACACTTTAATTTGAAGGTCCGGTAAATAAGATAGTTTGCCAATGGAATGAGGTATTTTTTACTCTTAAAAATAAGATAATTCGATAAAATACACTTGAAATAAGAAGATACTATTTGTGTTTTAATATTTCAAATATATAAATTTTCTAATTCACCCATTTCAGTGGCAAAAATAATATAACTTTTTCCTCCCTCCGAAATACAAGAACACAATGCACTTATTTTTAAGAAAAAATGACTTTATCTAGATTTCGATTTTTTTCGTAAGTATTTTCAAAAGTGAGCACTTGATCTTTAGATGTTTGACCGATTAACTTTTACTTGTAGCTGAGTAAGATTTAACTATGAGTATCAATACTTTTACTGAAGTACTACTGTTGTGTACTTCATCCACCGCTGGTTGGTGGTCAGAAATGTCTCCATGTTCCCTCAAAAGAAAGCTTGTAGATCTCAACCTCAAACCTTCTTTGTCTTTGGTGGAAATTCATCTTTTCAGCATTATTTCAATGAGTGCAAATTAATTTCCACCGCACTGATCTGTCCACATGGACGTGAACAGATACATCTTCATAGAATCAGATCCAGAAGGCCGGAGCAGCATTCAGTTGCGTCTGGACGGTGTTTGTCTGATTGGACATTAGAACCACAGCCTCAGTGTGAAATAATCCAACTGAAAGAAAGCTGTCCTCCTCTTCTAATTAAACCTCCTCTTGGAGACACAGCTGTCCAGGGTTCATCCCTCTCATTTCAGAGAGAGGTCGGAGGTCGCCGATGCGTTCGAGGGTCAGAGGATCGTCCTCCTTCCTCCTCCTGTGGGACAGGATGGGCGCTGCCGCTCCGGCCGCTTGTTACGCACTGAACCTGGAGTTTGTCGGAACCTCTGACCCCTCAGCGGACCTCGCAGGAAATTAGCGTCCAGAGATTCTGTTGCTCTGAAGGAGACGTGTAATTGAGTAATGATTATGTCGATGATGTTTGTTGCTTTAAGCTCAACAGGAAATACAGCTTTGTTCCCTCTGAGTGGAGAAATGTTTGAACGACGCTGTTTGAATCATTGTTTTATTTGGATACTATAAACTGGGATCCGTCAGATTTTAGACACAACCGTCCTAATTCTCCTGCTCAGTCATTACATCACAATTCTCTATGCTAACCTCTTTCCAGGTTGAATTTAAGAATCATGCTGATATCATATCAGGTCTATATCTGTATCAGTCAATACTAAAATGCTTTGCTAAGCAATGCAACCAGAGTAGTCATGGTAACTTCTTTTTTTTATTTGTATTTTTAAACTTTCTTAATGTACTTTAGCATAATTTGGCTTTATGTATTCTGGTGCCACAGATCTATTTTCTTGAGGGACCACTTCCATTTCCAAACCCAAAGGATCCATGAAAGATGGATATGATCCATCCAAATGATCAAACGTGGTAACTTTTCTGTGCCTTCCTGTTATCAGCTAAAAGTCCTGCTCTCTTACAGCCTTTGTGACCTGCGGAAATCAACATGTTCCTTTGAAAAAGCTCATGAGATTCTCCCAATCTGTTACATTTAATTTTCTTTAGTCTATAAACAAATTCAACACTAAGATGTTTTGTTTTCAGCGCTGATTATAGAATGTCCATTCTCTTAAAAAAAATCTGGTTTAAAATAATCAGCCGCTTATACAGTAGTCAATATCTTTTACTGATAATCTTTGTTCCATTTATTAATTAATTGTCTTTGTTTTTATTCTATTGTTAATTTTCTTTTTCTTTTAAATAACAAAAAAAAAAAAATTACTTCATAAGAATTTAGGTGATGACGTAGAAAATGTGAACAATAGAGATTTAGCTAGCACAACTACTGGAAAATAAAATCACAAAAATGTTCATTATTTAATTTAAAAACGTGCTCTTTGGCATCATTTTACAGCTGTAACAAAAGATTAGATGAAATCAGGTAAATTTAGGGATCAGATAAGCTTCTGTAATAACTTTTTATTATACAGATTAAAAAGTAGCCTTGCTTTGGTTAAGTTGAATGGATAATTATCTAAAAGAAGCAATTTTTTTTTTCTATTTGTCCCTAATTTAGAGATATATGGGTGTTTTACTGTCATGAAAGAGGACCTCAGCACAACCATATTAGAAGCGTTTAGAAAATTTGGCTCACAGCATACCTCTTCTAAAGCTTGTGTGAAAATATGTAAATGTAGAAGGTCGCTTGTATAAATCCAACAGAGCTAAGCATGCTGACGAAGATTCTCAGTCATCCAGGTCATTCGCCAAAAGTTAAAAAACAAACCACTGGACTTTGTTTCCAAGTTTGAAGACGTTTTTCTTCCCATCCAGGAAACTTTTTCAATTCAAAATGTCAGAAATAGACTTGAGTTCCAGGTTTTATACAGTAGCCCAACAAAGCCAGGTCCACGCCTTTGGAATTGGGGTCGTTTGGCTTCTTTATTAGCCTGCAACGCCCCATACCTGCCTATGTCTCTGAAAGGAGGTTAAAGTAAATTGTGTAAACCTAGCTGAACCGGTGAGGTCTTCTGTTCTCCTATAAAAGGGGTTGGGGTTGCGGTGATAGTGAACAGAGCTAAGCAATGTTTCCCAATATATTCATCATCTAGTGCAGCGCTCACCAACCTTTTTACAGTTGAGGCCTAATTCAGGGGTACTGAGTCACAGGAAGGGCTACCAATACTGACCTATGAATGTCAAGGGTCAACGTTCACCTAAACTTCATACATCATAAACATATCTTTATTCCATGTCTCTAACTACGTTGCTTTTGCTGTTTTATATCTGTGGGTTAGGCTCAGGGTTAGTAATTAATTGTAATTCTTATATTCTATATATTTGTGAATGGCCAGATGCTGAGAAAGATCTAAAAAAAATGTCCAAAACGCATTTGCAAATTACGGTGCATAACTTTTCGCATTTATTTCAATGCGCGCACTGCTAATGAGAATAATAGGTTGAGCTAAGCAATACTTCCCAATATTTTCATCATCTACATTAGTGGGTCGCCTGCGCTTGCGCCCTCTTAGGACCACATGGGGCCTCTCTTCGCCTCTAAAACAGAAGAACTCACTCAGTGGGTTAAGTTTCATTTTTTTATTCTGTTGCTCTTCTTTTAATCATTTATGTATTATGTCATCATGATGTTATGTTCTATAACTGATTAAAAAATGAAGAGCAACAGAATAAACAGTGAAATTTCAAACATAGCTCACTGTTGAGTTTTCAGGTAAGACTCTAAGGGCACCCCTTGTGGTCCTTGAGTGCCCCTTGGGTAGCCATGAAGGGCACCATGTTGGTGACCCCTGATCTAGTGTTTGCAGGGAGCTCATTGGTTTACATTTTCTTATTTTTAAAGTAAAATGCCTGCTTTCTAAAAAATTGGAATTATACAGAAACTTTCTTTCAGATTTTCAGTTTTTCTGTTTCTGCTCATTGCAGCAACAGATGCAACTTGTCAGAAATACGTCACATCAAGGGTGTAACTCTGTGATGAAAGTTGGTGGGGACACTCTTAGGGTGGGGGCTGATGGACCTACAGTTACTCCACACAAACGCTTTCAATAGGGTTTGTATTTTCCAAAAATTAGCTATTTAAAAAAATATAATTTTATATTTATAGGTAATTAGACGTTAATGTATAAAAACAGGATCAATAACAGCCGATTCTGATTCCAACAGCAATATATCATGCCTCCCTAGCATGCACACAATTTTAGTTTTATTCATCCATCCAGAAAAATGTGGATTGATTGATTGATGTTTTCCTTTTAGCTACATTAGTGAATATCCTCCTTCAAAACCAGCAAAATCAAATTTAGAAATTAGTCCCACATATTGCCAAAGTCTACTTATTGAACTTAGTCCTTCAGAAAGTTACGCCTGTGCTTCACGTTTAGTTTAAATGGAGGGAAGGGGAGCCACATTGGACTGTGAATGCATTGAAATGTTTCCGACCAGAAGCAGAGGTTGGTCAAGTTCTTTTTAGAGGTTTATCCTCT
This sequence comes from Cyprinodon brontotheroides, assembly GCA_018398635.1. Taxonomy (NCBI): domain Eukaryota; kingdom Metazoa; phylum Chordata; class Actinopteri; order Cyprinodontiformes; family Cyprinodontidae; genus Cyprinodon; species Cyprinodon brontotheroides. The sequence continues at coordinate 6,600,339 of JAGKQL010000007.1, read as the reverse complement.
CCAGGCTGGGTTGAAAAACTTCTGCATCACTGCAGGTTTAGGTTCTCTCATTTGTTCCTGCTGTTATTTCTGCTTCAGTGTGTTTCAGTAAATAGTGAAAGTGAGCTGCAACATCTCAGGGACACCCTAAATGATGATTAACTGGAGTCTGTTGTTCTTGGTGGTTGAACATTTGCAGCCCGATGAGCTCAGCCTGCAGATTCATGTTTGACAGGAAAAAAAAAAAAGAGGCAGAAGGAAAGAAAACCAGGCGAAAATTGCTCAGCATTCCAGAAAACCAAAATAAACAGGAGAAGGACAAGGTCTGGTTTCAGAAACAGAAACGTCATGGAAGAGAGGGAGGAGGGTCGTACAAAAGGAAAGTCTGTGTGCCGAGGCTCACAAAGCCCCTCCCTGCTTCTGTTCTCCCCCAACAGATGAGCTGATGTGAAGACTGGGGACGAGCGACATAGGCTTAGACACAAAGAGAGAGAGAGAGGGAGCAGCTGGGAGGACGGAGAGATCCAGTGAAGAGGAGGAAGGAGGACGAGCATGAAGACGCAGCTGAGGATCTGAAAACTGGTGAAACTCTTTCATCATCATCATTCACTCATTAACTGAAAGTTTTATTTTAATTTTACTTCCCTGTTAAATGTTTTTTTTCTGCTTGAGGAAAAGTTTTTAGATTATTTCTGCTTTTTTCTGATGTTAAACCAAACAGGTGGAAGCTACAGGTTGTGCAGCAGACCTGTAAAAGTTTTCCTGGTTGGTTTAATAATGTTAAAATGCATGCATTCATAAAAGGAACATCAGATTATAAAATGTTAAGAGTGAGCAGGGGAAACCAGGATGTTAAACAGTCCACTGGAAAAAAAAAAATAAAATCTAGATAAGTAGCTTTTTCTTAAAATAAGTGCATTTAGTTCTTGGAATTGAGGTAAAATGTGACATCTTGCCAATGGAATGTTAGACAATTCACATTTAAAATAAGAAAACACAATTAGCGTTGTCTTGCAATTTCAAGGCTGGCCTCAAATCTAAAAATTTGGCTCAGTTAGTAAAATACTCATTCCATTGGCAAATCATCTAATTTGCCTACCTTGTCAAATTAGGGGTTAATACATTTAATTTAAGAAAGTTTTACTATTTCTAGATCATTTTTGCAGTGTCCTGCTTTGGAAATGGTCCTCTATTCTCCTCTTACACTGGAAAACGATCTAGTAATAAGTTAAAATTTCCCAAATTAAGTGTATTGTAATTCTTAATTAAGTTAAGTAGGTAAAACATATAGTTTGCCAATGGAATGGAGTATTTTTACTTTTAAAAAATAAGATAATTAGGATAAAAATGCACTTGAAAAAGACAATGCAATTGTGTTTTTTATTTTAAATGTAAACTGTCTTGCTCCATTGGTAATAATGTATCTTTTTTCCCTCCTCAATCCAAGAACAAATGCATCTCTATTTTAAGAAAAAAATGACATCTAGATTTCTATCATTTTTCCAGTGTGCTTATTAATCCCTTGGATCTTTAGCCTTGGAGTTGGTGTCAGGATTATGGAAGCTCTATGGACCAGATGTATGAATGGTTTCAACCTGCAGTTGAATTCCAGATGTTTTATACAGAACATCAGTTTTATGGATTTTATGCTTCTGTGTCTTCAGTCCCAACCTGACTGGCCAGATGGATTTGCTCCTCAAGATAGCCTATCCATCTAAAACCTTCCGCTGATTGGCCTATGTTGGTGATAGACGGACCAAATAAACCAATCACATCAATGAAGCATATGACGCACTAACAGAGCGACGACAATAAAAACACAACCACAAGCCAGGCTACTCTTGCCGTAACCATTACGTTAGAAGAGCAAAACATCTTTTCCCTTCTGAAGAAAAGCCTCCAGAGCAGTGTTTTGCTCTTCTTTTCAGTGAAGAAATACTTTCCTGGCAATTCGGATAAAACTTTGCTTCCGATAGCCACGCTTAACAGCTTAGTTTCGAAATGCATTGAAGCCGCCATGTTCTTCTTGGAGCTGAGCGATCGGCGCTTCCGCGCCGGCGTCACACCTCACCAACCTCCAAAGCCAAACGCTGATTGGGCGTTCGTTGGGTGAACGGCTCCAAATTTTCTTTAACGGAGAGTCTCCCAGACTGATCTGCGAAAGTGAAACCTTGGCTGAAAGTCGGCGAGATCAGGATGGTGCTTTCGCAAAATACTTCAAGTCCTGAGCATGATGAAAAAGGTGGCATGCCTTAACACTCTTCCACAATGACCAGAGATGGAAACTGCAATATTAAAGTTTGTTCTAATGTGGATGGAACACCAGCTACCCGCCCCCGCCTCCTCTCCACAGAGCTATTATGGTCATCTTAGTTGTTTCTTTCATTTTTTTCCTTGTCCAGCCTGTCAGTCTACGAGGACGTCAATGTCTTAGTAGCTCTACAGTGGGTCCATCCACTCTCAATGTTTAGATGATGGATTGAAAAGAACTCTGGGAGATCTTCACAGCTTTTAATATAAAGTTAGATCATAACCCTGCTTTAAACTGATCGAAAACTTCCTAATTTACAGTGTAAGACTTGCACATCATGATGTGGTCTAAGCTGAGTAATGGTTGAGGCAGTGCGGCCTGTTTATGGAGGAAAATAAACAATCATTTAACGACTTGCTTCAATAATTTGTGTTTAATGTTGGGAGACGGGGCCAGGGTCAGTTTTAGGACTTAAGATAATTAGATAAAAGAGTTTAGGATCAAATATGGGCCTGATATTTACTCCTTCATCAGCTTACTTTACCCGGTCTGACATTGATGATGTAATTTTCCAGGTTGCCATGGGAAACACGGACAGTCATAGCAGCTTCATCTCTCCAGTCAAACCCTGTGGGTCTCTCAGGTTCCCTTCCACGAAGGAAGAGGTACCGTCCGCCCGCAGCTGGTGGAGGAGCAGCCAAAGCAGCGGGGGAAGTCGGGGCCGGGGCTACCAGAACCAGCATGGCTCCTGGCGTTATGAGTCTGCAACCAAAGGAGTCTCCAGACAGAACATAGCCCCCTCTCAGAGGTTCACCCAGCATGATCGGTCCCAGGGCGGCCTCACGTTTGGATTTCAGGGAAGTGATGGTGATCAGGCGGCACTGCAGTGTGGCGGCAGCCCTAAAGTTCTGCTCAGTAAAGATGGTAGCATGAGGGTGGAGTTCACTAAGGCTGGGGTGGTTCCTGTTGAGCCACAGGGGCAACCTCTCTCCACCATCAACCAAGAGCCAAACCACCGCACCAGCAAAGGCAGTTCGCTCAGTTCTGACGGCTCCTGGTACGACTCGCCATGGGGCGCCGCAAGTGAGCTGACGGATAACGTGTTTGTCTGTGGACAGAGTGTCGACGCCAGCAGTGGCTACAACACCTGCTCTTCCACTCAGGTGGATGACATCTCACCTGGATTTGGCTCCGCCCTCCTGTTCCCTACGGTAGAGAACCCCAAAGGCCACAACAGCTGCTCCTCTGGCCGCACTGAGGACAGCGGCATCGGAGACTCCGTGATCCTTCAGCCGGAGCTCCAAGACCTGGGCCTAGTTTCACCGTCTGACTTCCACACCAGACACAACACACTTCCAGCCTTCCCCACTTCTTCAGACTCTTTCCTGCAGGAGCAACCAGTAACCACAAGCAACTCCTCAGTGATGAAGAGCGTCATCCAGGAGGAGGCAACATTCGTTGGAGGCTTAGAGACGCGGTACTTCTCCCACACGCTGCCAACCCGTAAAGCTGAGCCCGTGAGCGCCAGCATTTCTGGAAACAACCGAAAAGACTTCCTGAAAAGTCGAATCAGGCAGCTGAGCGACTGGACGGGGAGTTTGAGCCGGAAAAAGCGGCGGATCCAGGTAAGAACTCGTAACATAACATCAGATAAACCAAATTCCTTACAATTAACCTTCCGCTATGCCCTTAGGAGTTATGCTACGTTCAGACAACAAACAGCAGGAGCAGCAAAAACACACATGCTGCTTCATTTTCGATGTTTGTAAAAGTTTAGTTCTGATGCACGGTTGAAGAATCTTTGCTGCTGTAGCTGCATGTCCAAAAACATGACCGTTAGCTTAATTGGCTTCTCTAAATTGTCCTTAGGTGTGAGTGTGTGCGTGAATGGTTGTTTGTCCGTTGCTCTGCGATGGACTGGCCACCTGTCCGGGGTGGACCCCGCCTCTCGCCCATTGAGATAGGCACCCCTCCCGACCCCAATTGGGACAAGCGTGTCAGATAATGGATGGATGGATGGACAGAGCCGCTCAGTCACTGGGATTCCCGTTCAACAGCAGTCTCTGGCGGTTTTCTGCTACTGTTCATCAATGAATCTTTTGGCAACAAAGCTGAAATCTCTAAGAAAATTACCAAACTATGACTACATAAAAAAAAGGGATTAAAACGCTAATTCATTCTGCAAAGCATGGCTAAGCCCAATAAAGCTAAAATTTCCAGCACAACCAATGTGGTGAAAATGTACAATTGGTTCTGAATTTTACAAATATACAGTAGTAGTCATTCAAAATGTCTCCACTTTCCTTGATGGGCCCTTGGCTGGTCCCCTACAATTCCTTTTTGAACATCAATCTTTGTGCTAAAAAATTATTTTTGTCATGATTTGTGGACATTAACATTTAAAGAAAGGCATCATCTTCTGCTCAGACCCTGTAATTAAGTGAAAGGGTGGAGTCAGAGTAAAAAAATATGCACGTCCAGGAGAAGAAGGGGGAGGTCACTCCAGTGGCTGGAAGTTGGACGGGAGTCTGCTGCCATTCGGGTGGCGTTTGACTGGGAAGGGTCATTTTGAATGGCTGCTACTGTAGCATGATAACTAACACACCTGACAGGTTTTTGTTTTCATAAAAGTTCTAAGGGACAAAAATATTTCATTGTATTTAATATGTGCCCATACTTATTTTAGTCCAATTATCTTTCTCAGTATTTTTTTACTTCTTGAATGCATCGTATTTACTTCCAAAAAAAAACAACAAAAAAACTATCCACTGGACTTTGTTTCCAAGTTTAAAGACGTTTTGCTTCCCATCCAGGAAGCCTTTTAAGTTCAAAATGTCAGAAACAGCGTTGAGTTCGAAGCTAAAAGAGTGAATCCAAAACAACTCAATAAAGCCTCAAATTCCGCGCTATTTCTGACATGTTTAATTGAAAAAGCTTCATTTCAATTCAGTTTATTTCTATAGCACCAATTCGCAACACATGTCATCTCAAGGTACTTTACAGTTCACAAGATAATCCAGTCAAATTGATTTAAAGTTTTCTATGTAAGGAAAACCAGTTGATTGCATCGACTCCATTAACTCAAATGCAATCCCTCACACACTAACAATGCTTGTGGCGACGGTGGAGAAAGCGGCTCTCTCTTTTAACAGGAAGAAAAACTTCCCTGAATAGGGAAGCGAAACATCTTAAAACTTGGAAACAAAGTCCAGTGGATTTTTTAAAAACTTTTGTGCTTTGACTATGACCTGGATGACTGAGAATAATCACCATCGTCATATCGAGTGGCATTCTCATTATCAGATTAAGTATGAAATGCGTCTGGCGAAAAGTTATGCACAGTAATTTAAGCACGTTTTTGATGTTTTTTCGTCCGTAGATTGCTTGTATTTTTACGCCTTGCCTCGAGAGAGCAAGATATCCTTCGCGCATGCGCACATCTACGCATAAATTCGTAACATACAATTTATACCTGGCTAACCTAACGCCACAAAGCAGCAAGCAACCTAGTGAGAGACATCATGAGTAATTATTGCACTGTCGAGTTTCCCAGTTTTACGTCCGGTCCGCGGATCTGCTTTTCGTCACCAACCGGCTGCGCGCTCGCGCTGATCTGTTTTGCCGGGAAAGCGTCAAAAGCGTCTGAAATACTGTGCATATGTAACACTGCGTCTGATTTCATCTGAACTGATAATGAGAATATGTTGGTCATATCCACTTATATACAAAAATATACGTCTTTATACCTCTATATAGTCTTTCAATTTATTGGAAAGTTTTACTGTTAATAATTTAAATTATTTAATTTTATGGCATATGGTATGTTTGTAATTGGGCTAGTAATTGGTCTTTATATCCAAAATAAACTGTTATAGCATGAGATAAATAGATAAATAAAGTGAAACCAAAGTCCTTTCTTGTAATGAATCAACATATTTCTGGAATTTTTATCCCTGAATGTCATTCCCAGTGATGGGTGGGGTCGCCCTAATTGTTTTGCTGATGGTTGTTTTCTTACTCCGGCTCTGGAGTGTTTTCACACCCATTTAGCAGTAATGAAGGGGAAAAGTGTGGTCAGTAAAAGCAGCTCATAAACTCTAAACTGCTTCTGCAAATAAACCCCACAGGAAGCAGAGAGAGCTGCAGAATCATGCTGACGGGTCAGTTTACGGCAGCTGTTCATCTGATTTAACACCTAAAGCTTCTGTCTGATTTCCCTCCAGGAGCCAAACGGCAGCGAAACCTCTGAGGCCTGCATCAACATACTGAACGGCAGCGCTCACTGGTCTTCTAACCCTCTCCTCCAACTGAACCAGAACCAGCTCCCTCCGGTCCACTGGGACTTCTCTGGGAGCCTGAATCAGAACCAGAGCAGCGATGCCCAGCGACAGAACGTCTACAGGAACTTCATGCAGGAGCTGGAGACGGGCTGCAGCAGCACGGCAGACCGCACCGAACCATCAGAAGACGAGGATGATGGAGAGGAGGAGATGGACGAGGAAGCGGGAGGAGAGCTGGAGGTGATGTTGGAGAAAGATGAGGGAGCGGTGCGGCGGGCAGGATGGCTCAACTTTAAAGCTCTGATCACCGTCAACAAGGACAGGAAGCTGGAGCTCGTCTCCAGGCGGCGGTGGAGGCGCTACTGGGTCACACTGAAAGGTGCGTCCTTTGTCAAACCGTGACTCTGTATTTAAATCCTGTCATTCAGGTATGAAAATAAACTCAATAGAACAGCAAACTTTGAATAATAATTTAAAGGTGAATTTACATTCAAATCCTAAACACTGATCAGATAAAATGGATGAATCTGCACTGGAAGAAGGATTCCTAAAATCAGTTTATTTGCACTGCCAGATGTTCATCCAAGTTTCCATTAATAATGTAATTAAAATACCAAAAGTACTTATTTATTTTCTTAAATTGTCAAAGAATGGTAAACTAAATCTTATAAAAATCTTATTAAAAATAAAAAAATATGGTGTGTTTCACATTTTATCTGATAAATTGCTTGTCAGACGTCCTAATTAGACTTCCTGAGCGGGCCTTGAGCATTCAAGTTCAGCTCCAGTTTATTTCCTATAGCGCCAATTTACATCATGTCATCTCAAGGCACTTTCCAGTTCACCAAGATCATCCAGTAGAATTGTTTCAAAGTTTTCTATCTAAGGAAAACCAGTTGATTGCATCTACTCACTGGCTCGAAGACAATGAGTCCTTATCCTTATTTTAGTGCATCTATATAATATAAATATAAAAAAAAGTCTAAATAACCAAACATTTCACAACCCCTATGCAGTACCTCTGAGGGACCCCTAGGGGTCATGGACCCCCTGTTGAAGACCTCCGCAGCATAAATAGGCCGCCTCCCCCAAAAAGAGGAGGAGTCACTGCAAAAAATCTAAATCTAGATAAATAATTTTTTTCTTAAAATAAGTGCATTTTGTTCTTGAGATTGAGGAGGAAGGAAAAAGAGACATTCTGCCAATGGAACAAGACAGTAATTTATACTTTAAAATAAGAAAACACAATTGCATTGTCTTATTTCAAGTGCATATTATCTAATGATCTTATTTTAAGAGTAAAATTACTTTCCATTCCATTTGGCAAACTATCTCATTTACCTACTCAAATTAGGGGTGAATACACCCTTAATTAATGGAAATTTTTACTTATATTTCTAGATCGCTTTTTGCAGTGTAGGCAGCCTGGTGGTGCCATTGCAATGAATCTTGGAATCCAATGGTTCGAGATTCAAGCCCACTCCCACAGACTGCCACTCTGGGTCCCTGAGCCTTAAAGGAATAGTGTACACCCAAAACATGATTAGCCTCCTCATTTTCTACTCACCCCATGCTGAACAACACTCTGGAGTACTTTTTGATATCTCCCAAATGCATCTGAAGGTCTGGGAGGCTTCTTGTTGTCTCTTGCTGACATTCCAAAAATAATGGAGGTCTATATATAGCCTCGAGGAAAGAAGGCTAGTCCATAAAAAGTCCACGAAAATTAATCAAATATTCCCTCCATACTCACTCTCGTCCAATGTGTCTCCAAGTGTCCTGGAGTGGGTGAAGGCCCATAATTTACTTTCGAAACTTGAGAATCCTCATTTAGAATGTTTTAGAGCATAAATAGTAGTGTGAAGGATGAGCAGGCGTTCGCGAGTCTCCACGAGGAAACCACGGCAGACCAAACCAGATTAAGAGAGGTGCAAGACCAGCTGCGGCAAAGAACTCATGCTCTCCCTCAACACACTGGGAGTCCTCGTGACATTTTCTTTTCGTTGTTTCTTTCTTTGCACAGGTAAAGCAGCACATTTCTTCTTCTATGCTTGCATTATTGGCAGAGCAGACGCTGAATGCACACTTTCATGTGGTTTGGTCTTACGGCGTAGGTTTCCGTCGAACTTCGTGAACGCGGCTTTTTAGGAAATCCCTATACACTACAGTGTAATGACAATAAAAAACTAAAAAAAAGAGGATATTTAATCATCAGCTGTTGCAAAAGAAGTTGTGTGGTTGGAAATGTAACAACGGATGAATAAATGTTTTATTCCTGCAGGCTGCAGTCTGCTGTTTTATGCTACGTTTGGGCGGAGCAGCAGCGGCACAGAGCAGGAGCTGTCCCCCCGGTACGCCCTGCTGGCGGATGACAGCATGGTCCAGGCCGTCCCCGAGCATCCTCGCAGGGAGCACGTCTTCTGTCTGAGCAACTCCCATGGAGACGTCTACATGTTCCAGGTGAGAGGACCTCTGAAACATCCCACACTCTGGTGGTGTCATTAAACCTCCCACAGGGAACCAACAGCAATAGAATAAACGGCAGGAAAGCCGTTCAGCAGATGCAGCAGCTTTCCTGTGACCTCTCCTGGAGAGCCGCTGTTGACCTCAAACATCGCATGTCTCTGACTGTCCCCCGTTAGCTTTACGAGCTCTGGGAGCACTTCTTTATTCCCAGAGTAACTCAGCAGCAGAGAGTGTTTAGAGACACAAATCACTGTGAGGAGCTTCTCCAGGACCGAGGAGGAGTGAGGATGAAGGGCAGTGAAACCTTTTAATGGGGGTCAGAAAGGCTGCTAATCTGCAGCAGATTGGCTTTTTACGAGCTCAGAGAGGAGAGAGAAAAACCTGCAACGCTTCAGAGGAAACGGCTTCATTCTGCTCTGCATCTGAGGAGAAACTTTTCATTTCCCATTAGAATCATCTTTGCACCTTTAATCAGTTCTTGTTTTTGTTATACTTTGGAATAATGTAGATTGTTTTTTTTTAAACATTTTGAGGGGATCGGGTTGATCATTTACTCATTTGTACATGAATCTTATTTTTCATCTAATGATTGGCAACTTTTGCCATCTTACCTTCCTCCATCCTATCCGATTTCCTGTCTTTTTGCTTCATGTTGGAGATTGGCCTGTTTTTCAGTGTAGTCCTGTTTCTCTGACTGTGACTCTCTTCATCATGGGAACATGGGAGTTGGCTCGGAGCTCGTCTGCCTGGCTGTGTGTTTCCTAAACCGCCTTTTACTCTTGCTGATGTATCTCTGCCTCTTTGTGTCTGTCTGTTTCTGTCTCCTTGAACCCCAGTCTGCCTCGTCAGATCACTCGTCTGTTGCTGGTCTGTCCTAATGTAGCCTACTTCCAGCAGCTAATTTTTTGGTCTTTGGATTTTTAGATATATGTAGTAATTTGGAGTTTTATGATAGCCTTTTGTTGAACTTTGGTTTATAGTGCATAATCTGAAGAAAAATGCACAAAATAAGGATACATACTGTGCAATCATGTCTTTTATAGTTGCCTTTTTTTTAAATCTCTGCTTCTTTCTGTATCTCTGCTTCTGTCTCCCTTGAACCCCAGTGAAGCCCCTCAGCAGATGGCGGCTCTCACTGAGCCTGCCTGTGGTTCTGCTGGAGGTTTCTTCTTGTTAAAACTGAGTTTTTCCTCTCCACTGTCGCTACAAGCATGCTTAGTGTGAGGGATTGGATTTGAGTCAATTAGTCAATGCAATCCACTGGTTTTCCTTAGATAGAAAACTTTGAATCAGCTGGATGATTTAGTGAACTGTAAAGTGGCTTGAGATGACGGGTTTTGATTTGGCGTTATAGAAACAAACTGAATTGAAATAATCTGGTTTTGTTCTATAGCTTCTCATCTTTCATCTTGTAATCTCCTCTCATATTTCCATGTTTTTCATTTCGCCATCTTTAAATGTTTCATCCCGTTTTTCTTCAAGTCTTCCTGCTCATCTTGTCTCCTCATCATTTAATGTTCGCTCCTCACATCTTTTATCTTCATATCTCTCATGGCTTCATATTGTCTGATCTTTTAAAGTCTCATCTTGTCTCATTCTATGTCTTCCTCTTTAGATTCATCATCTCTTCTCCTCCAGTCTTATGTGGGTCTCTCTCCGTCTCACCTTGTTTCCTCAAATCTCTCTTTTGTCTCACCCTTTTTCTACTTAATGACTTAATGAAATACAAATACTTTCTTCTCCCACCAAGTCTAGATTTTCCTCATCTCATGTATTCTGATGCTGTCCCTCCTCATCGCATCCCTCATCTTGTAGCATCTTGTTTTTTAGTTTTAAAGTCTGTTAATGTTCGTTGACCTCAGTGACCCGGTTTATCGTACGACCAGCTGAGGTCTGACTGGATCCATCTTTCGTCTTATTAAAGTCTGTCAGTCCTGTTAGCTTCATGCTAACCTATAGCCTGCCTCTCCGTCCCCTCAGGCCACCAACCAGACGGACCTGGAGAACTGGGTCACTGCCATCCACTCGGCCAGCGCCGCCCTGCTGGCCAGACGTCAGGGGAGGGAGGACACCCTGCGGCTGCTGCGCTGCCAGAGCCGCTCGCTGCTCCACAAGATCGACATGGACGGGAAGATGAAGAAGATGGCCGAGCTGCAGCTGTCCATCATCAAGGACCAGAAGAGCCGGAGGGCCGTGGAGAGCCAGGTCAGCAGTATGTGGGGGTGGGGTTCCCTGTGCAGTTAGAACCATGCAGGGTTTTCCTTTTTTAAGCTGTAGAAGCCATCCTGCATTAGAAAAGCCAACTCAGGATGTTCTGCCAGATGTGCAGCAGAAAAAAATCTAATCTCTGAGTCATGTGGTGTAAACTTGGACATCCAGATGTTTTGAACAGCAACTAGAAATACTCCTATAGGGCTGTTGGGATGTTGTAGGTTTTAATGTTTGAAGCTGTAAAGGAGCCAAGCTATTATTTGGAGTAATCTTAGTTTTATTTTGAAAGTCCAAGGTAAAATATCTCATCTGGTTGCTATGGTGATCCCCCTTCTGCTCCACATTCAGTCACATTTCTGTTAGAAGGTCCTGTGGTTCAGAACCAGGAGTTCAAGCCGCTCCTTAGTAACTGGACCTGTGGATGTTCCCTCAGATCCAGCAGTGGGAGCAGAACCTGGAGAAGCTGAACCTGGATCTGTTCCGGCTCAGGTGTTACCTCTCCAGCCTGCAGGGCTCCGAGCTCCCCAACCCAAAGAGCCTTCTGGCCGGTGGCGGCCGTCCCCACCAAGACTCCCGCGCTGGCTTTCGACTGGGAATCTTCTCCGTCAATAGATCCTTCCCGCGCTCTGGTGGGGGCTCGGGATCTGTCTCCATGGTTCTCTCTGTCTCCTTCCTTCCCTTCCTTCCTTCCTTCCTTCCTTCCTTCCTTCCTTCCTTCCTTCCTTCCCTTCCTTCCCTTTTGTATCTTCCTTCGTTCTTTCCTTCCTTTGTTCTTTCCTTCGTTCTTTCCTTCCTTTGTTCCTTCTATCCTTCTTTCTTTCCTTTGTTCCTTCTTTCCTTTGTTCCTTCTTTCCTTCATTCTTTCCTTTGTTCCTTCTTTCCTTTGTTCCTTCTATCCTTCTTTCTTTGCTCTTTTCCTTTTGTTTCTTCTTTGTCCTTTCCTTGGTTCCTCCTATCATTCGTTCGTTCCTCGCTCGCCTTCCTTCCTTCATTCCTTCCTTCCTTCCTTCCTTCCTTCCTTCCTTCCTTCCTTTCCTTCTTTCCTTTGTTCCTTCTATCCTTTGTTCTTTCTTCTTTCCTTTGTTCCTTCTTTCCTTCTTTCTTTCCTTTTTTCGCTTCTTTTCATTCTTTTCCTTTTGTTCCTTCCTTTCCTTTGTTCCTTCCCTCCTTCCTTCTTTCCTTTTGTTCCTTCTTTGTTCCTTCTCTATCTTCCGTTCTTTTGCTCTCCTTCCTTCCTTCCTTAGGCTTCTTTCCTTTTGTTCCTTCTTTCCTTAAGTTCCTCTTCCTTTTTTCGTTTCCTTTCCTTCCTTCCTTTCCTTCTCCCTTTCCTTTCCTCTGTTGCTTCCTTGAGTTCCTTTCTCTTTTTTCCTTCTTCCTTCCTTCTTTCTTTTGTTCCTTCTTTCCTTCGTTCTTTCCTTTTTGTTTCCTTCTTTCCTTCCTTCGTTCCTTCCTTCACCCAGTTCCTTCCTTCTTTCCCTTAATTTTGTATCTTCCTTTTTGTTCCTTCTTTCAGCTTCCTTCGTTTCTTTCCTTGTTGTTTCCTTCCTTCTATCCTGCGTTTCTTTCCTTTGTTCCTTCTTTTCCTTCGTTTCTTTCCTTGGTTTTCCTTCCTTCCTTCCTTCCTTCCTTCCTTCCTTGTTCCTTCCTGCCCCCTGCCAATGCATTCATGTTTTTTAGCGAATCTTCTCTTTGGTTCCTGCAGGTGTGCAGTCATGAAGAAGGGACGCTGCTGCGGCGCTGCAGGTCGGTTTCAGGTGAATCAGGGTGGAGGAGAGGCTTACCGTCGTCCCTCAGGGCTCTATCCAGGCCCAGCCATGATGGGAAACACTCAGACCACCAGGTAATAAACAGATCCACGAACCGCTGCAGCTAAACTGCTGCAGAATGTTGCTCCGTTTTCCTAAAAAGGTCAAAACATCTCTGAAGGACATCTCTCATGTGGAGATCCATGTCTCTGAGTCCCCAATCCCCTCGTCGGCTAAAGCTCCCATCATCGAGGCTCGTCTTGGCCCCCTCCTCATAAACACTTGGTTATTTTTAGGACGGGGAGTCTGGGATTCAGATTCCAGAGAATAAATCTTCTTGCGTTTTTCAGCTCAGGGTTTATTTTGGCTGAGTTTCCACTTCTGCAGCACGTGCTCCATGTTTACTCACTTCATGCTGACGTGTTTGAAGAGCAGCTGCTTCAGCAGCGTTCACAGAGCTTCTACTAACAGGTTCTGGTTTGGTTCGTTCGCTTGTTGGGAAAACTTTTCTCATAGCCTGGCAGGGATCCGGCATTCCTGATGGGAATTAAGGCTCCATGTTTAGATCGTCTGACAGGAAATGGACCAATCAGAGCTGAAAGTGAGGAAACTGGAAAATCCTTCTTTTTCCATAGTTTTTTTTTCCTGCCCATCTGTTCATCAGTTTGTCTGTTTTTGAGAAAAATATGAGTTTGGAACAGAAACAGTTATGATATCCTGATCAATTTAAAAAGCTAAAGAAGGTGTAGGAACTCTGTTTGCTGTTCTGCAGCAAGAGATGGAACCTGCAGCCGGGCTTCTGGGTTCCTTTGATCTGTTCTCAGATCAGGCTAAGTGGCTGATGCTTCCTGATCTCTGCCGACTCTACAGCTGCTCTCATCATCCTGGGTCCTTGTTCACAGCGCCCCCATCAGGCAGCAGCAGGGCAGGAGGTTTTCAACTCCAATGAATTCAATTATCAATTTAATTCAGTTTATTTATATAGCCCTAATTCACATTCAGACACAATACAGACAGACTGGTTAGGAAAACCAGTCATTGACATTCTTCTCCTTTGCTTGTATTTGTTGTTCTTCAGCAATCCCTCACACTAAGCATGCTTGTAGCGACAGTGGAGAGGAAAAACTCCTTTGAACAGGAAGAAACCGCCAGCAGAAAACAGGCTCAGTGTGGGATGCCATCTGCTGACTGTTGTTCAAGGAGACAGAAGCAGACATAGAAAAAGAAGCATAGATACAAAGGCAACTGTCAACCAGCTCCACAGGCAGCCCGCCCAGGAAACACACAGCCAGGCAGACGAGCTCCTACCAGCTCCCATGCCAGAGGATGAAGAGAGCACATCCAGTTAGTCACAGTCAGAGAAACAGGACTACACTGGAAAACAGGCTGATCTCCAGCATCTAAAAAACAAAGGTGTTGATGGCAGCAGCACAGCTGATATTTCTCTCAGGACCAGAGGAAGCTACTATGATGAGAAAAAGCAGAGAGAGCATAAGATTAGAGATTGAACTGACAGATTCTGCAGAATGGGAGAATAGAGATAGAATGGAGCAGAATGAGGAAAATGTCCTCCAGCAGTCCCTATAGTCATAACTGTAGAGATAGCCAGCAACTATTTTGAATGTGGCATCATCCAGCTGTAACCTATAGCAGCATAACTGTAGGTTTGAATGAGGTATAAGAAAAGTAGAGCCACAATAGGGCGGCTAACCAAACATCACTCTGCTTTTAACTATAAGCTTCATCCAAAAGGAAAGTTTTAAGCCTTGCCTTAAAAGTAGACATGGTTAAAGAGTCGTTTTGGTTTCCCTTCTTAACGAACGTTAAATGGATGATTATGTAACTCAGGTTTAGTTTGTGTCCAGTTTTAATGCCATCCTCACACATAAACTGGAAACCAGTCAGAGTCCTGGAATCTAAACGCAATCTGGTGATAATGATGGTAACGATGATGATGGCGTTCTTCAGTTCTCAGCCTGATTACGTCTCTCGCTCTTTAAACCTGTAATTTCTCCGTCCTGTTCTTCTCCATTTCCTCTCGTCTCATTCATCCTTCTGCCTTTAATCACTTTAAATCCAGATGAATTAAAGACTAAAGTTTTGCATTGAGTTTGTGATGAGTTAGTTTTTTTCTCTGTGTGTTTGTGTTCTAGATTCTCCATCATCAAGTCTCTGCTCCATCCGTTCAGATGCTTCCTGCTGTCTGCTGGTCAGAGGTAAACTTCCTACTGAACCATGAAACCAAAGATCACTTCCTGAAAACGACGAGCTGGAACTAAACCATTACAGCTTGTTTTGTTTTTGTTTTGTTTTTGAAAACCTTGATAGTGTCAAAGCTTTTAGCCATTTAGTAGGAATCAAAATAGTCTTTGACATGATGCTGCCACCACCGTGCTTGATAAAGGGATGTTAGTGCTAGAAGCCAGACTTGCCTCTTGTCTTTGTGTCCATATAGCTTCATGTTGTCTTAAAATCCAGGGGTTTTCCAGAAGGCATTGGGCTTTTCTGATTGGACAGCTCCTTGATTCAGTCCAGTTGGAAGGTACTGATCCTGGTTCTGGTTTCTTGGTTGGTACCAGCTCAGTTAAAGGTGATGTAATGTGCTCAATCTGCCAGTGTCACGGGTGTTTATATAGTTTCTGGCATGTTTAAGCCATTGGTTGTTCCTTGGTTCTTCTTAAACAGTCTGACCAATTTCTTTGTACCTTAGAGAGTTTCAGTCAGATTGGTTGATCTTTGACAATATTGGGTGTTACAAGATGATAATCTTAATCTGGAATAGACAAAACAGCCTAACATTAGCATTATGAAGAAGAAAAATGTTTGAATTCTTTGAAAAGATATGTTGGTAAAGATTCTCAGTCATCCAGGTCATAGTCATTCCAAAAAAAGTTTTAAAAAAACAATCCACTGGACTTTATTTCCGAGTTTGAAGACGTTTCTCTTCCATCCAGGAAGCTTTTTCAATTCAAAATGTCCGAAATAGCGTTGAGTTCCAGGTTTTATACAAAAGCCCAACAAAGCCTTGTTTTTACTTCAAATTGAAACGGACAAACAGGTCCACCTCTTTGGAATGGGGTCATTTGGTTTCTTTGTTAGCCTGTAATGCCCCATACCTGTCTATGTCTCTGAAAGGAGGGTCGTTAGAGGGAATAGTTAGCCTGGCTGAACAGGCGAGGTCATCAATTGCTGCACTGTAGGTTTTAAAAAGCTGAAATCTGAGTCCACCTCCCCTCTGTTTAAGGTTGGTTTTTCTTTTTTTGTCTGTCTGGCAAGGTGGCAATAAGAATAATTGTCTTGATGCCAAAAAACAGACCAACAGATTTACTTTCACAAAGTGGAGCAGTACTGGCTATATTCGCCATATTATTCCACTTGTTTTGCATGCACATAAATTGCTTTATTATAATTATGCAGGGAGTTTTACAGATATATGGACACTGCAATGTAGGTGAAAAGATGAAAGAAAGAGGAGATAAAAGAGAGATCATGATAAAACTTTTTCAGTCAAAGAGATGTAAAAAGAACAGCACAACAACAGACATGGTGTAAGACATACAATAAACCTTCTCAGGAAATTCCTATACACTACTGAACACCTGCCGGTGGTACTATCAGCTGAAGTAGTGCGCATTATTATTTAATCTTTCTGTGAGCCATAGACCCCATACAGACAAAGATAAGAAGATGCATATCAAAAAAGGCAGCTTTTTCCTTTAAGGGTGGGATTAATATGTCACCACTAAAATGACATGAAGTTTCTGCAGGTTTTCACTCACTGACTGTAGCATTTGGGAAAACTCTCCAGTCCAGCCGTGTAGAATTTCTTCCTTCAAAATAAAGATGAACAAAGGGAGGATGGAGATGAGGGTTAGCGTGGAGAGCTGATGTTTGCGGAGCTGGGCAGCTGCCCTGGTCCCTCAAACCACCTGTCTTCTTTGTCCAAAATGTGAACATTCTGGTCCCTCCAAAGAATGTCCTTTTGGTCCATAAGGTGTAGATGTAGCCCCCTGCAGGACATGTGGCAGAACCGCAGGTGAGTCTCTAGTCTGGTTTTAAAACATTTTTGTTTATTTACTTTAAGTACGTATAAAGAATTAGTCTGGTTTTTTTTTACTTAAAATTATGGGGGTGTGGCTTCTGTGTTGGGCCATGCGTCTGTGGAGAAGTTGTTCGGTTTCTCCAATATAAAGATCATTCCTCACTGCATTGAACTGCAGACACTCCGCTCATATTTGGTCTTGGGGTTTGTCCTTACTGATCTGAACTTCAGCTGAGTGAGGAGACACATCCTTCTACCGTTGGGATCTTCACCCTGAACATCTGCCGGTCCAACACAGACCAGGACTTTGGTGAGAAAACACTGCCTAACCCTAACCCTAACGCCTAACCCTAACCCTACACCTTGAACCCTCCCCACCACAGCTGGAGAGGCTTCAGTTGTAGGCTGAAAGCTTTTAATCCAGATGTTCTAATTAAAACATTGAAATAAATCATTTGGTTTCTCCTCCTGCAGGTTTTGCAGTGACGGGGCACGTAGACGGAGCGGGAAAAAGCCACGTGTTCGTCAGTGAGGTCGACCCGCTGGGATTATCAGCAAGAGAAGGTAGAACATCTGCAACAACATTCCAGCTTCTGGATTCACAGTAGAAAAAGTTTTATGGTGTGGAGTTTCTCCAGCAGAGGGCGCCCGTTGCTCGGATTTTCTTTCTTCATGTTAGAAGTGAAAAAAATGAAGCTTACTGTTCTGTTTGGAAATGTTTGGAATTTGAATTAAAGTATTTTTGGGGGTCATAGCTTAAAATGGAGAAAATAGAAAAATAAATGATTATTTTCAGAATTTATTAGTTTAAACATTCCATCAGTTTAGGTTTTGTGGTGGTTAGTGGTGGAGGGTTTCTCCAGCAGAGGGCGCCCTTTGCTTGGGTTTTCAGCGTTTAACCTGCACGACTTTGTTTTATTTCAGCTTTGTTATTCATCTTAAAAGTGAAAAACTGAAGCTCTTACTAATTAAAAACACTAAAAAACAAAAACAGAGCCAATTTTAAAGTTTTTATACAGTTTTGGAAATGTTTGGAATTTGAATTCAAGTTTTTTTTTTTTTAGGTCATTGCTTAAAAGGGAGAAAATAGAAAAATAAATTATTTTTTCAGACTTTATTTGTTTAAACATTCCATCAGTTTAGGTTTTGTGGTTGTTTGTGGTTTGGAGTTTCTCCAGCAGAGGGTGCCATTTATTGGGTTTTCAGCATTTAACTTGCACGACTTTAATTTTTTAAGCTTTCCTATTAATGTTAAAAGTAAAAAACTGAAACTTGCAGTATACTGTTAAAAAAAAAAAGAAAAGAAAGAAAAAATATCCAATTATTAATGGAATATTGGAATTTAAACTCAAGTATTTTTCTAATCATAACTTAAAAAGGATACAATAGAAAAAAAATAAGTGATTTTTTTCAGACTTTATTTGTTTAAACATTCCATCAGTTTATCATTTATTTAACCATCTATCCAAGCATCCATCCATTCATCTACTTTTTAGGAGCTCCTTTATTCAAAGCCAAACTACAATTAATTGTTTTCAACTGATTTCTTTTGTTGTTCTTTATTTATGATATAAAATGAGCTTAAACCAACAAAGGGCTCTTAATTCTGAACCCTGTAAGTCATTGAAATATTCAAAAAAAGAGCTGCGTCCAATAATATAAAGAAAATCATTAAATTGTTTAATTAAAAAAAGTTTTTCAAGGTCATTTTAATATTTTTTCTTTATTTGAAAATGAGAAAAGTCTGTTCCTACGTCCCATTAGGCCTCCAGGCCGGAGACGAGGTCCTGGCAGTGAACGGGTCGGTGGTCTCTGGACTGGACCTGGACCTCCTCCAAACCCTCTTCAAACACCAGAACCTCCAGCTGGTGCTGAGCAGAGACGAGCCACCAGACCTCGAGGAGCCCACCGTCGTTTGGCCTGACCCCAATGACCCCACAGACCTCTGGGTCAAACAGTCGGCTCCCACCGAACCGCACAACTGGACCGCAGGTACCACAGCAGCTGGATCAGAACCTTAAATTCAAGGCAGAGTCTCCTACTGGCACCTACAGAGCGCAGAGAGAATACGCTTGAACAGAACAGAATCCAGTCAATCCAAGAGCTACTAATAGGATTATTATTACAGTGAGGTTAAAATCTGTTGGATGAGCCACAATAGTCCATATTAGAGCTTAAAACTTCAAAATAAACTTTTATTTAGATAACTGGACTTCAGAACCACACTGCAAAAATGGAAATCTAAATAAAAATATTGTTTTTTCTTAAAATAAGTGCATTTGTTTCTTGAAATGAGGTTAGTGAGACACTTTGCCAATGGAACAAGACAATTTACATTTAAAATAAGAAAGAAAAAATAGCTTTGTCTTATTTCATGTTCATATTATGTTCATATTGTCTTATTTTAGTGGTAAAAAATAATTGGCAAATATTCTTATTTACCTGCTAAAATTAAGGCTAAATACAATTAATTTAAGAAATGTTTTACCTATTTCTAGAGGTTTGCAGTGCAAATGAAGAATCAGCAGTAAAGTCAAACAGAAGAAATCAGAAATAAATCAAATAACCTAAATGCTGATGATGTTTAATCTTTCGTAGCTGCTCATATTTGCGAGAAAGTGTCATTTCAAGCATGAATGCTCATTTTATTTGCATGAATTTATGGATAAAATGTAATCGTTTTTGTTACCTGTGTGATGTCATCATTTAGAGCTCTTTTGATTTATTTATTTTTTTAGAATAACAAAAATGCAGAACCTTTTTTTTCTTTCACAATCATTGAGATTTCATAAAAAAATCGGATCCTTAATCCTCCTAATTGTGTCACAGATCCCCCGCCCCCTGCTGGTGCTGAAATGTCGCAGACGCAGGAATCACCTGAGCAGGTGAGCTTCAATTTGACTCTGAGACATGAACAGTTTGGCTCCTGGGCTGCAGATGACTCTAACAGACAGTTGGACGGTTTTAATGTTTTAAATCTTTTAAGCCAAGTGTTTATTGCATATTTGGATACATGAGTTCTATTAGACCTCTGCATTGCAAAGAATTAAAATCTAGGATAAATCATATTTTCTTAAAATAAGGAACAAAAACAATTTACATTTAAAAATAAGAAAAAAAAGGATAGCATTGTCTTATTGCAAGTGTATTTATAGTATTATCTTATTTTAAGAGTAAAAATGTTCCCGTCCAGCTGGTAAATCAACTACCAAAAACTACCAAATTGTGCGAATAGTACACTCCAAAACATGCCTCATTTTACTGCTCATGCTGAATACTTCTGGAGTATTGGCTTCCAGTCGGCCTGGCCTGAGCTGATGTTCGCCGAGTCTCAAATAATGGATGCCGAGGTAAGGTTCATAAACCACAAAACGTGTCAATATCTCTTTCATGCCGCTCAATGTATTCCGTTCTGGTAGTATCTGAATACTGGAACAAATATTAGAATGTTTTTAAAGAGCAGTGTATAGATTTCTGCCGCCCGCGCTGCTGGCGCTACGAGTTTCCACCAAAACCAGATGAAAGTATTCACCGCCTGCCTCCGGCCGATAATGCAAGCCGTAGAAGAAGAAATGTTTACCTGTGCAAAGAAAAGAAACAACGTAAAGAAAAAAATGTCTGAGGACCCCCAGTGTTGAGGAAGAGCATGAGTTCTTGCCGAGCTGAATGCTACACTTTCATCAGGTTTGCGTGCCGGGTGCCTCCGTAGTGTCATGTAACTCGGGCC
This sequence comes from Cyprinodon brontotheroides, assembly GCA_018398635.1. Taxonomy (NCBI): domain Eukaryota; kingdom Metazoa; phylum Chordata; class Actinopteri; order Cyprinodontiformes; family Cyprinodontidae; genus Cyprinodon; species Cyprinodon brontotheroides. The sequence continues at coordinate 6,579,638 of JAGKQL010000007.1, read as the reverse complement.
AAGGCGCCAAGACCTTCAGGAAATCCTATACACTACTGTTTATGCTCTAAAACATTCTAATTGACTTTGTTTCGAGTAAATTCTGGATGCTACCCACTGTGGATACTCTGGAATACATTGGACTTAAGCAGTATGGAGGAATATTGGACACGCTTTTTGTGGACTTTATGGACCTTTTCTGCCCTCGGGCCATAGACCTCCATATCATTTGAATGTCAGCAGACAGCAAGAAGCCTCCCAGATCTCCGTGATGCATTTGAGATATCAAAAGTAACCCAGAGTGTTGTTCAGACAGCATGGGGTGAGTAGAAAATGAAGGCTAATCATGTTTTGGGTGTACTATTCCTTAAGGGTAAATACACTTTGATTCAAGAACTTTTTACTTTTTCTAGATCGTGAAAAGAAAAGAGAAAACACAGGTTTGCCTCCATCAGAATCAGAAGGAAAACTCTCCTGTGTTTCATTAGCAGAACTAGAATGTGACTGCGTTCATTTTTCAGTACTTTGTTTCTTCAAAAAAGTTTCCAAAAAAAAATTTTTTTCTGATCCATCCCGTCAGTCTCCCGCTCCATTCTGGATACTTGAACTCCTGCCCTTGAAGCTTAAGGGGTAAAAACACCTTTTTCCGGTCCAGAACCAGAACCATGTCCTCAGACCAGCAGAACCATCTCATCTGCAGAAAGCAGGGATGAAATCCTCTGGTCTCCAAACCAGAACCAGGGATCCTGAACAGGACGGCTGATAGAAGGCAGCCTAAATAAATCCTATTAATTCCCATAGTTAAAATCAAGACGCTAATAGATTACAGGTAAAAATAACCGGTCGGTCATTCAGAGCGTTAACGTCTCACAGACATCAAAATATTCAAAGCATCTTGTCTAAAATGAAGCAGATCTCTGAGAATAAACCGCCTCCTTCCTCTCTTGCTCTTTAAACTTACCTGATTCATCCCCCCCACCCCAACACACACCAGTATGTGTCACATGACCAGCGGCCAGCCTGGTAATCTGGGTTTACGCCATCAGGAGTGTTTGTGGAGTTGGAGCAGACTAATCCCCCTTTAGAAGGCGGTGGATGTATGGAGCAGCTCCTCCTCTTCCTCAGCTACCAGCAGTAACAGACCCCGGAGGCGACCCCTGACCCTCACCATGGGCGCCCTGTGCTGGGTGCTGCCGCTGGAGGAGGACGCAGACATCCTGGAGGAGGGCGAAGGAGGCAGACTGGTGGAGCTGCTGGAAGAGGTAGCCTGCTGTCTGGGCTGCCAACGACCTGCAGACGGCTTCGCTCTGCTGGTAAAACATGATGGATCCTCTTTGATTGGTTGATCTCTTTAGATCGGACTGATTGCCCCCTTAAAGCTGGGAGAGACGCCGCCCCCCTTTGTGTCAGATCTGGCAGATCTAACTGCTGACCTTCCATCAACATTAACTCCTAGTTAGGTGGAAAACGTAAACATTCTCTGGCAATTTTGTTAATATCTGATATCATTTGGTTCAGAACAAGGAGAGAGATATGTCACCTTTAAAATAGACAGGTACGAGGCATAGCAGGCTAACAACAGAAGCTAAACCACCCCCATTCCAAAGGGGGTGGACCCGTTTGTTTTCTAAATAAAAACAAGGCTTTGTTGGGCTGCTGGATAAAACCTCAAACTCAACGCTATTTCTGATATTTGAATTAAAAAAGCTTCCTGGATGGGAAACGTCTTCTAACTCAGAAACAAAGTCCAGTTTCCTCTTTACAATATGGTCTTAAATGAAGTCCGCTGACACAGTTTACCTTCAGTATACAACCTGCTGATAGTCCTACACTGGAAAAAAGTCAGTTTTTCTTAAAATAAGTGCATTTGTTCTTAAATTGAGGAGATTAGAAAGACATTTTGCCAATGGAACAAGACAATTTAGATTTAAAATAAGAAAACACAATTGCATTGTCTTATTTCAAGTGCATATTATCTAATTATCTTATTTTAAGGGTAAAAATATCCATTCCATTGGCAAATTATCAAATTTACCTATTCAAATCAAGGGTAAATACACTTAATTTAAGACATTTTTACTTATTTTTAGATCATTTTTGCAGTGTAACTTCATGCATTTGGCCTTGATGAAAGAAAGGAGAGAAAAAAGATGCAGCAAACTGTGGGAGAAAATTCTCTGCCCAGATGATACCAAAACGGGGCAATTAGGAGCTGTTCAGCGCATATTATTTGATTTAATGTCTTTTCTTTATTTACCATAAATCCTCTGTGGGTAAAATCAAACTCTCTGAGCACATTTGGCTTCCCTGACAGCGTGAGATGAGCGACCTCCTGTTTTTGTTCCAGACAGATCTACATTGTTCTGAGCATCTGTGTTGTTTGTTCAGGAGATTTTCCTTCAGCCTTTAATGAGCGTTTATGTTTAAAGTTTAGTTTGATTTTGTTTCTGTGTGACGGAGACCTTCCTCTGACTTTTCCTGTCTGAGCTGCGGGTCTTAGACACCAGATTAAGGAATATTTCTTAGTTAAAACCCAGAATCATAATTTCTCCAAAAGTCACGGGTGATCTGAGGAAGGCTCCTTTCCTGGAAGTTAGTCTGTCCTTGGTTATTAAAATAAATCTCTGGCTGCAGGGTGAATGCACTCAAAAAAAATGAAATAGATAAGTTATTTTTTCTCAAAATAATTGCATTTGCTCTTGGATTGAGGAAGTAAAAAAGACATTTTGCCAAAGGAAAAAGACAATTTACATCTAAAATAAGAAAAACCAATTACATTGTCTTATTTTAAGAGCATATTATCTAATTATCTTGTGTTAAGAGTGAAAATACTCATTCTATTGCCAGACTCATTTACCTACTCAAATTAAGGGTAAATACACTGAATTTAAGAAATTTTTACTTATTTCTAGATAATTTTTCCAGTGTGGGGGGTCGACTGACAGTCTGTTACACTGCAAAAAATATCTAGAAACGACTAAAAATGTCTTAAAATGTGTGTATTTAGCATAATTCAAGCAAGTAAATAAGATTTGCTAATGGAATGAGTATTTTTACTCTTAAAATGAGATAATTAGATAATATCCACTTGGAATAAGACAACGCAATTGTTTTTTCTTCTTTTAGATGTAAATTGCCTTATTCCATTGGCAAAGTGTATCACTTAACTGTTTAATTCAAGAAAGAAATGCTCTTATTTATTATTTTTTGCAGTGTATGCACTGCAAGTAATATTTTTTTTTTAAATAGGTGCATTTTCTTTAATTGAGGAGGTAAGTGGAAAACTCTGCCAATGGAACAAGACAATATATATTTAAAATAAGAAAAAATAGTTGCATTGTCTTATTTCAAGTGCATATTATCTAATTAACCTTTTTTAAGAATAGAAATACTCATTCCATGTCATGTTTGGTTTAACATGTCTAACCCACATGCAGAACACTCAGAGGCAGGAGAAAAGTTCAAAGGTTTATTAAATGATGAATGTACAGGCTTTATGATCAGGTCCAGTGGGGAACTCGTCTGGTCACGAGTGGGTTCTGAAATGGTACACAGATTTAACAGATCCAGGAAGGGACTGGACTGGTCACGAGTGGGGTTCACTGCAGAGGAGGACAGAGGAGTTAGTGGAGGTCCAGGTATTTTGCAGGAAAGAGAGTGTGCAGGTCTGTACCTGTTCTGGAGTGGAGCAGAGCTGCTGAGGGGGGGAACCTTGAGGGTCCAGAGGCTGTCGGCAGACTGAGGGGCTAGGCGGAGGCAGAGCTTATAGAGTGCAGGCAGATCACTGATTTGAGTTTCCTTCCAGTAATCTTCTGAGAGCAGGCAGGCAGATTACTGGCAGAGAAACTCTTCTGGGTTTCAGGTTTCAGGCAGGTCTCTGTCTAGGAAGCAAGAGAGGAGAAAACAGGTCAGGATTCGGTTCTCTAGGAGTCAGAGTTTGAGACACAGGCTGGTTGGCTCAGGCTTGCCGTAAACCGTTACTGGCAAACACTCTGGCACTTGAGAGAAGACCTCCGCCTCCTTAAATACGGATCTCCTGATGAGCAGATGAGAGACAGGTGGTGCAATCAGCTCCGGCTCCAGGAGATCTCAAATGCGCCCTCTGGTGGAGAAAGGGACAGACCTCCAGATCCCAAACATTCCATTGAGACAAACTATCTCACTTACCTACTCATATTAAAGGTTAATACACATAATTTAACTTAACCTATTTCTAGATTGTTTCTGCAGTTAGCACTGGAAAAAATCTAAATCTAGATAAGTCATTATTTCTTAAAATAAGTGCAATTTTTCTTGGATTGAGGAGGAAAAAGATCCACTTTGCCAATGGAACAAGACAAATTACATTTAAAATAAGACAACACAATCGCATTGTCTTATTTCAAGTGCATTTTATATAAAAATCTTATTTTAAGAGTAAAAGCATTCATTCCATTGGCAAACTACCTCTCTTACCTACTCAAATTAAGGGTAAATGCATGTAATTTCAAAAATTTGACTTATTTCTAGATTGTTTTTCCAGTGTAACGGTTGATTCAGTTTAAGAGGATTCTGCACCGCAAAAATGAAACAGAAATAAGTAAAAATTTCAATCACCCTTAATTTTAGCAGATAAATAAGATCATTTGCCAATGGAATGCACATTTTTTATCTTGAATTAACTCTACTCATCTCTACCGGCGAGACGCGGAGTACAACAACATCAACACAAAGACAAATAGGACATTCACTCACACACTCACACCCTAAGGAGAATTTAGAGAAGCCAAATAACCTAACAGTCATGTTTTTGGACTGTGGGAGGAAGCTGGAGGGAAGCTGCACATATAGAGGGAGAACATGCAGAAAGTCCCCTGGCTTGAAATCAAACCCAAGACCTTCTTGCTCCAGGGCAGCAGTGCTCCCGACTGTCCAGACCTAATTAGATCATATGCACTTGAAATAAGACAATGCAACAGTTTTTTTCTTATTTTCTTATTCCTCACTTCAAGGATAAATGCACTTATTTTAAGAAAAAATTACTCATTTAGATTAAAATATGTTTGCAGTGTGATGTATGAATCAGCAGGTGGATTTAGATCCTAACTCTGCAGCCGGTTGGTTCTGGTTCAAACGTTTTTATTCCCTGTTCTCTGCTCAGTGTCAGAACCATTGCGACCAGCAGCCATGCTGGTTTGAACAGAAGCAGAAGTAGAATGGGCAGGAAGTGTTCTGGTTCCAGGTGGAGTAGGTAATATTGCCTCTGTTCTGTTCCTCCAGAACACGGATCGGGTCTTCTCTCTGTACCAGACCTTCCCAGAGAGCAGAAGGTCAGACGTCGACGTCCCCAAAAACCCGTACAGCAGGGAGGGCAGTGTGCAGCCACCGAGCCCCGGCCACCTCAGCGTGTGTCAGCGCCTGCGGAAAGTCATCCAGGAACTGGTCGATACGGAGAAATCCTACGTCAAGGTGGGAATCCAACCTTTGATGGATTTTAGGTTAATTAGGTTTTAGTAATAAATTAAACTCAACTTGACACATTTCTTTTCGTATTACAATTTTACTCATGTTACTCGTTTTTTTTATTTTTCTTATTAATTATGTATCTCTTTTACTTAAATTCATTTCTAACCTAATTTATAAGAAATTAAGAAATCTCTGCAAATTTAAAGACATTAACCTTTACTTCTGTCATCGTCATGGTTATTGTTCAACTTGAACATGACTCTTGTTTCCTTGTTGACTTTTGTTTTGCTGTCAGGATCTGGTTTGCCTGTTCGACATCTACTTAACGCCGCTGCAAAGCGAGACTTTCCTCAGTAAAGACGAGGTGAGAACCGACCAATCAGAGGTTTTGTGAGGCGTCCGCTTGTGCTTCTGATTCTGAAAGTCTGGTTTCTCCCACAGATGGAGGCATTGTTTGGTAGCCTGCCAGAGATGTTGGACTTCCAGAGAGTTTTTCTCCAAACACTGGAGGAAAGAATCGCTGCCTGTCCGGACCTCAGCAGTTTGGAAACTCCAGAACAGTTCAAGGTTAGATAAAAAGTTTTGATTTCCTTAAAAAAAAAAAAAAAAACTTTTTAGCTTATCAATATCATTTGATTTTAATTTACTGTCGTTTAGATGCTCCTCTTCTCATTGGGTGGATCTTTCCTCTATTACGCCGACCACTTTAAGCTGTACAGCGGCTTCTGTGCCAACCATATCAAAGTCCAGAAAGTTCTGGAAAGAGGTGACCTCCACTCATCTAGACATGCACTTTTTTTTATTTTATACAATTATAACAGTCAGAGAGGGGGTAAGAATGGTAGTTGATCTGTTTAAACATCAAAGATGCAGAAATCTAACAAATCCTTCTGGGATTCAGCCAAAACAGATGCAGCCTTCAAGCACTTCCTGGAAACAAGGAATCCCACCAATCAGCACTCGTCTTCCCTGGAGTCATACCTGATAAAACCGGTTCAGAGAGTCCTGAAGTACCCATTGCTGCTGAAAGAGCTGGTGTCCCTGACTGATACTGAGAGCCCTGAACACACACACCTAACAGGTAAAACACTCCCCTCCAAAGTAACATACTGACTTTACTGGTAACACACACGCCTCGCAGGAAACACACTGACCTGACAAGTAACACACTCATCTTACAGGTAACACACTGACTTTACAGGTAACACACACGCCTCGCAGGAAACACACTGACCTCACAAGTAACATACTGACCTCGCAGGTAAGACACATACCTCATAGATAATACACACACTTCACAGCAAACTCCCAAAAATAAAAATATGGACCCCTCAAAAGTAACACACACACCTTTTTGTACCAGGTAAAACACACACACACACCTCACAAGTAACAAACCTCACAAGTAACACACAATCACCACACAGGTAACAGACTAACCTCACAGGTAACACACACACCTCACAGGTAACACACACACCTCACAGGTAACACACATGCCTCACAGGTAACACACACTCACCTTAAAGGTAACTAACACACCTCACAGGTAACACACACACCTCACAGGTAACACACATGCCTCACAGGTAACACACACTCACCTTAAAGGTAACTAACACACCTCACAGGTAACAGACTAACCTCACAGGTAACACACACCTCACAGGTAACAGACTAACCTCACAGGTAACACACACACCTCAAAGGTAACACACACACCTCACAGGTAACACACATGCCTCACAGGTAACACACACTCACCTTAAAGGTAACTAACACACCTCACAGGTAATGGACTAACCTCACATGTAACACAAACACAAACACATCACAGGTAACAGACTCACCTCACAGGTAGCACACACATTGCAAGTAACACACTTACCTCAGAGGTAACACACGCACCTCATAGATAACACACAAACCTTACCGGTAACACACACCTCACAAGTAACACACACTCACCTCATAATTTACACACACTCCTCACAGGTAACAGACTCCCCTCGCAGGTAACACAGGTCAAAATCACATCTTCTCATCGCCTGTATTTCTTCTGTTGTCCATTCAGAGGCGCTGAAAGCGATGGAGAAGGTAGCGAGCCACATCAATGAGATGCAGAAGATCTACGAGGATTACGGCTGTGTGTTTGACCAGCTGGTAGCGGAGCAGAGTGGAGCTGACAAACAGGTACACAGCCTAAAGGTCCAGTGTTCAAGAAGCCATCAGACCTCCCGGAAGGTGAACCATCACAGCATCCTCTCTGTCTCCACAGGTAACGGAGATCTCCATGGGAGAGTTTCTGGTCCACTCCTCAGTGGTCTGGTTGAACCCTATGCCATGTCTGCGACGTCTGAGGAAGGAGCCTCAGCTAACGTTGTTTGGTGAGTTCAGAATCCCTTCATTTAGACTATCTATAAATAGAACAACTCTTTCACACATTTAAATGCTCCGGCTGTAGAGTAACTCCTCTGCTGTTTTCCTCAGTGTTCAAACGAGCCGTCATCCTGGTCCATCGGGAGAACAAGCTGAAGAAAAGGATGGTTGGTCTCCTTTCATTCTGTAATTTTGTTGTTTTTATTCTAAGCCAAACGCAGAAAACCTTCACATCTATAATTTGTTTTCTGTAACAGACAAGCTCCCGTTCAGCGGATCTAGACCCCTTCAGGTTCCGCTGGTTAATCCCAGTTTCAGCTCTTCATATCCGACCGGCAAACATCCCTGGTCAGTAAACCGCTGGAGCGCATTGTGTTCATGTAACCAGAACCGCTCGGTTGACTGTGTGTGTTTTGTTTACAGGCTCAGAGGATCCGTGTGTGTGGGAGCTGGTTCACTGCAGGTCGGAGGTGGAGGGTCGACCTGAGACGGTCTTTCAGCTGTGTAACAGGTAGGGAGAACGCCGGAACCAGCAGTGTTAGGGAATATTGACAAATCTCAACCTCTGGCTCTGGTATCAAGTAGATCAACCATTATGCAATGTTGTAATAACAGATTAATAAAGATCCTAGAAACTTGTATAACTTAGTTTCTTAGTCTGTCTGAGTCCATATTAGACTCAGACAGTTTGGAGTAAATTCAGGCTTCTGTGTATCTCTTGTTAAAGGAAGTTGATGGTTGTGGTCCTTTAGAAGTTATCGAGCCCGAAAAAAGGTTTGGTCAAACTTTAGTTTCATTAAACTCAAGCAATAAGGCTGAACTTCCCAGCAAATAATAAAAAGCATGAGATTTTTGATTTCAAGAGCGATACAGGCTCGAATCCTGATAGGAAAACTGTCTTAATGTTGATAGACACATTAGCTTATGTTCTAGCTAATAGTACTACTGGTGTTAGCAATGCTTTTAAGTCCTATCCTCAGAGCTGTCAGTTTTACTCGAGGCATAAAGCCGGGGATACACTGTGCGATATTTTCAATCATTGCACGCAGCTGTAGCTCAAAATGTATGATGAAACTGCAGGGTTTAAAATTTCACAGCTCACGGCGCAGGTTCTCGCACTGTGCGGCCTGACGGTCTGATGCAACCTTACGACGGCGACTGAATTTCAGACATGTCTAATTTTTTCCCGACCTTACGATTCCTGATCGAGAGGTGGTTGTGAGAGGCTGATCGTCGCCCCCCTTTACCCCCTGTATAATACACAACGCTCAATGAGGCTGAAAGTCGGCCAGATCGAAACATTTTCGCACGACTGGAGAATCGTCCCGAAAAGGGCAAAAAAATCATACAGTGTATGCCAGGCTTTACAGGACGATTGACACTGTTAGGATGTTTTAGTAGTTGCGTTAAAAGCCACCTTCTAGGGTTCTGGTAGTTCAGTGATACTGCCAGTAGATGGCGCCAAGTCTTTTTATGTCAGCTTGTTTCTCACGGTGCTGGGGTTCCCTTTAGGCTCAAAAATTGACCATTTGTAAACTTATACCCCATTTACACTACCTTTGAAAAACCGATCCATACCGAGACCGGTCCGAAGCTTGGATCCGTTAACCAGGCCGAGTTCAGTTCTGACTGACGACCGTTTACACATCACGCTATCTCGGTTCCTCCCCCCAGTGTGATGGATCTGCGGGATATTACTGCCAGTATTGAAGGAGGAAATCAAGCAGTTGGTGGCGGAATGCACCAAAAGTTGTTTGCAAACCGCCATAAAACACAAAAGAAGAAGAAGACTTAGAAGGAGGGAATCAAGCAAATTTGTAAAATGGCGGCTCGGCCACATTCAGGTTATGCTTGATTATTGCTGGGTACTTCGGTGTAGTGGGAGGGTCAGGCTTAAGACAGCAACCTTTCGTGGATGTTTATTGTTGTTTATAGTTGTTCTTCTTCTTCTGTTTTGTGTTGGTTGGCAAGCAACTTCCGGAGAAGGGAGCGTTACACGCCAACTACTGGAATGGGTGTGAATCGGGATGTGCAGCCAGACTGGAGATGATGCTGCGTTCTGCTCATGCACACCTCTTGTTATCAGAGAACCGAACCAGGGAAAAACCAGCCGAAAGCCCACCTCTGGAACTGGTCTGCAGTTAGCATCTAGCAGTTGTATCTAGCTGGGTTCAGTTCAGTTTGCTTTCCATTTACACACGCATATAAGTATCTCAGTTACTGAGCTCGGACGGGGGTCTCTGCACGGGGTTTTTCAAGGGTAGTGTAAATGGGGTATTAGGATTCTTTAGCCTTATTTTATCATGGTCACTGGGTTTAGGTCTTTTTTTGTTTAGGCATATAACATGAATTTGTACCTCTAATGAAGAAATGAGAACCAAGGGGTTTACAGAGACTCTGCTCCTTGTTTTCCAGTAATTTGGAGACCAAAGCTGCTTTGCTACGAGCTTTAAGCCCCCTCCTCAAAGACCGAGCTCCTGGTGGCTCTCTGAGGGGAAGCAAGCAGTCTACCGTCGAGAGAAGCAGCACCTGGAGGAGGAGGCACCGACAAGGCCGCTCAGACCTCCAGATAACAGCTCCAGAAAAGAGCTGCAGACCAAACGGCATCCTGGGAGAAACCTGCTCGGAGCCTCTGCTGCCAAGCCACGAAGGGTCCTCTGAGATGAGACCAAGGCTTTGCTCCCTGACGGGAGAGCTAGAGGCTCAGCTGCAGAGACTCAACTTTTCCGACGAGGCTCAAGTAACGCCGCATCCCAGGGATGATGAGAAGAGTCGTAGCTGTAGTCTTCGACGGGCTCCTGGCGGGGAAGGAATGGACTTTAGCAGCCTTGTGGGTAGAGACTTCAGCGTTCAGAGCATGACCTCCATGATTAACGAGGACTGCTTCTACGACTCGGTGCTGGAGATCCACACAGACAACTTAAACCTGCTGACATGAGTCTGAAGCCCTGGTGGTGGAAGTGACTTCAACCTTCTAACAGGTCCAGCTACAACACCTTCATGTTTTTAGGGTTTCTGCATCCCTGCTGACTGGTTGCACCACGGACTCTGGAGAATTCCTCCAATTGGTTTGAACAGAAACCATCAGATGTTTCCAAATGTTGGACCTCAACGTGGTCCTAAATGCTCAGAATTTTCCCACGACTGGTTTAGTTTTTTTTTAATTTTATTTATTTTCTTGAAATTAGCTTCATATGAAGTTGAGAGCGGATTTAAACAAAAAAAAATCGACAGATAGAAAAAGCATCAGGTTTTATTGGCCAGGAGAAACGATTAGAAATACATTGGTAAATGGCATTTACTTATAGCGCTTTTTCAAATCAGAGGACTTTACCAGAGGGCTTTACAGTCATTCACAATTCAGTCATTCACTACAATGTAGCTTGCACTGATGGTGGTGAGCCACATCGTAGCCACAGCTGCCTTGGGGCTCACTGACAGAAGCGAGGCTGCCGTACACTCGCGCCACCACTCGCTCTGACCACAATCAGTAGGCAATGCATGTGAAGTGTCTGGCCCAAGCACAGTACAACACTTAAAGGCGGAGCCGGGCCTTGAACCGACAACCCTCCAATTGCAGGGCAAACTCCATCCAATGCCACTGTAGCCCCACATTAAACATTTTACTCAACATTCCTATGGATCTTCAGCTTTGGTAGTTTTGGTAGTTTCTCATCCAATAATTTGGTTTTGTTCAGGTACAGTGGAGGACTTTCGCAAATTTTTGAAAAGACACGCCCTCCTTACTTAAAAAAAAAATGCACATGCACAACCCTCTACCCATCGCCCATTTCTCCTCGTGCATGCTAGGGTGACGAGACGTCCTCTTTTTCCCGGACATGTCCTAATTATCATACCTAAAAAAAAAACGGCCAGGGGGAATTTCCAAAACGACTGCGGCTTTGGTCGACTACAGTGCTACAGAACTGAGCCGTGAGCTCTAGGGCTGGTCTGGGAACTCCGGCACACAGAGGGGAATCAGCGGGGATTCCCGCTGGAAGAACAACCGAACCCAACCGGGTCGAGTTTGGTTGCTCCATCCCCGGCTGGCTCTGGACCCGGACGAGCCCCGGAACTGATGGCTCGGTTCAAATGCCCGGTCTGGTCCAGTCAGTGGCCCAGCAGTACGCCCTGCCTGTTACATATTTACATTACTCAAATATGTAACAGGTCCAAGGCAGAGTACCTGCACACAGATAAGGTTCCTGAAGAGCCAGGCGGCCGGTTGTTGCTGTTTAGAACAGCTTTGCTCAGAAGAATGAGGAAGTAAAAAAAAAGTCCACTCTAAAGAGGCGCCCAAAAAGGGAAACGACTCGTCACACTGCCCCCTGCTGGTAACATTGCATAACTACTTTATGTAAAGAAAGAGACAATTATTAAGCATTTTAACCACAACATATTTCTTCCACAGAAATATAATTTTCAAAAATAAAACAAAATTACATAAAATGTGACCTTACATTTCATGAGCGTCACACATACAAACTTTCTTTCCAAAAATTTATAGAAAAGAACATCCTCCACTATATCTTTAAGTTCATATTTCAAACCATGACCCTGAAGTTCTTATTGGATTCAACTCAGCAATTTATTTTTTATATCCATAACAAACTAAAACCATATTTATCTGTTAAATTAATTGGTTTTTTAGCTTTAATTTTTTCTCTTATAAAAATTTTCAAAAAAGCAAAAGTTTCTTCCTGTTGGACAATATTTATTTAGTCCCTTACAAATGCGTTTCAAGCTCATAAAGCAATGAATTCACTATACTAAATAGTTCAGAGTAATGTTGTGAAATATTGAATTAGATCTTTGAGTGGTTTCCATTTAAAATTATTTATTTACAAATATTTATAGAGTTTTTTCAGAAAAGGGCACTGATTCTGTAAAAATATATTAAGGGTAATTATTTGTTAATATTTAGGACTTTAAAGACCAAATTATTAAAATTAATTCACTGAGTTTTGGCCGTAGAGCAGGACCTTTGTGATCTAACAACAATAAAATGACTGCAATTAATTATTTATTCATGTTTATTTGTTTTCCTTATTAATATTATGATATATGCACTTTATGGAAACATCGCAGACATCATGTTTGATAAGCATATAAACCAGAATTAGAAGACAGATCTATTTTGTCTCAAACAAAAACTGGAAAATACTTTAGCATTTCTTTTATTTCAGGATATTTTATTTATTTTTTTATTCAGGAAGGATAAAAAATTCTTCAAGTCAGACATGTTAATGAAAATCTAAAGCAAACTCATCAATGTTATACTGTAGCAGGAAACCAAGCATAGCTCTACTGGATCCCAGAAAGCTTTGATTTTCAACCATTTTCTGGTGACTTATATGTTAAGGGTATTTACCATTTACTCAGATAATAAAAAAAAAGAGACAAGTGACACCAGCCTAATGTTGAGCTTTGGATTCTTAATTTTGTGATAATTTATACGTCGCTGTGTTGTAAATATTCTCTGTACAGCTTAAGCTGAGCTGTAAATGATTTTTTCTATTTGACAAAAGCTGTTTTGGATCGAAATCCAGAGCTGCTGCTTCATATTAAAGCCTTTTTGTACATCTGACGTTTTTTAAAGTATTTATGTTGTCTTTCTTTAATCTTTATTTCTAATGAAAGGTGTCTGTTTCATTATGAAATGAAAAAATTTTGTTTTTTAAATTGAAAAATGTTTTTTGTAATTTATTTTTTTTATATTTGCATATTTCTGTAAATGATTAGGTGCTGTTAAACACCAATAAACTGCAAAATATTTTCTTGCTATAGAGAGTGGAGTAGCTGATTACCCATGCTGTTCCCCTTGGCTCCTGGGCCACTCCCAACTGTACAAGCCTGTTCCTTGTTCCTATGTGACCTGTATAATATGGAGAGTGGCGGCCGAGTGGTTAGCGTGGATCCCAGAGGTTCTAGAATCAAGCCCCACTCCCACAGACTGCCATGTTGGGTCACTGAGCAAAGACCCTTAACTCCCATACTGCTCCCTGGGCGCCGCACAATGGCAGCCCACTGCTCTCCAAGGGGATGTGTTCAATGCAGAGAGTTCATTTCGTTGCGCTGTAATTTTCACAGTGTAATGACAAAAGCTGGGAAAAAAAAGAGAAAAAGATATGAAGCGAACCCTAGCTTATTGGTAAATGTGGGGCGGTCAAAAGAAAAGTCAAAATGCACCTCAAACAAAAATTCACTGTTTTACGGAAAGAGACAGGATAAGACGAGCATCAATATTCTGGCATTTTTCAACAAATGGAGGAAGATCATTAGCCTCGTGAGAGACCATCCTGCGATCTCGCTGAAGCCAAGATTTCACTCGCTACTCACAGCCTCTGGTAGACCCTCCGCTGAAGAAAATTTGGAGCCGTTTCACCAAACTTAACGGCCCAATCAGGCGTTGGCTTTGAGGCTGGCTGAGGTGTGACGCGAAACGAAGAAAGCGCGACACAGTTCAGCTCCAAAGAACATGGCGTGCTCCAGCCGGCGAAACCAGCGCTAGCGCGGGCTAGTGGAGCAAGTTTTACCGAATTACAGAGTATTTCTTCACTGGAAAGAAGAGTAAAACACTGCTCTGGAGGCTTTTCTCAGAGGAAAAGATGTTTTTGCTCTTCTCCCTACTGGTTTCCGGCTAAAGAGTAGCCTGGCCGTTAGTACGTCATATGCTTCAGCTGATCTGATTGGTTTATTTGGGCCGTTTATCACCAAATATAGGCCAATCAGCTAAATCCAGTATTTTCGCCTTCCCAAAATTACTTCAACGGGAAGGTTTCCAGATGGATATGCAGAGCAAATCCATCTGGCGGAGTCATCAGGTTAGAAGATCATATCTACCCAGGGAATGAAACGAGACATACAGCTGACCCTCTTAACCCATAGCAGAGGTCTTCAACAGGGGGTCCCCAACCCTTAGGAGGTCCATGATGGTACTACAAGGGGATTGCGAAAGTTTTGGTTGATAAGACTTCTTTTTTTTTTTTTTTTATTTCCCCCTGCAACTAATTGAAATGTTCTTTAAATCCACATTAACATGAATTGAACAGACTGTAGTAAACAGATAAATGGAGGCAGAGGATGTCTTTTAGTCATCAATGCACACATTCAGAGACACACACAGGAGCTCTTTCAAGCTGGGTACCGCTTCATTCACAACACCTGTCCCATCAACCAGGAATCAGAATCAGAAATACTTTTAATAATCCCAGGAGAAATTACTCAGTTAATAGCTACTTCCATGGCTGTAATAGAGCCACTATAGGACCAGTTTGGATATAATACAAATTTGATACTGGATTCCCCGCTCCACCTCGCCATCAGTTCAGGGTCCTTGGCCTGGAAAAACTTCGAAGACTTCTGCCTTATAGGGTAAGTAACTGTTTTTAATCACTCTCAGATCCAGGGGCGTTGCTAGGCACAAAGCTTTACTGGGGCACTGGCCCCCTAGTGCATATGCCCCTCCTTCCATACATAAATACAGACAAGCACACTTCCCAACCCTGATACCTTCCTACCCAAATTAGCAATTGAGATATGAATGAGTGTAAGAGCATATTTGTTTTAAAAAACATGAACATTTTCAACATTGCAGCTATAAAAAATAAGACATCACCAACTTTGACAAATAAAAGTTTCCTTATACACATTCTGAAGTAATCATTGATTCCTAGGTTACAGAGTTTTAGTTCGGGGGAAATTTTAACTCATCCTGAGCTAAGTTTTCCTTTTAGTTTTTGAGGATTAAAGTGTAGCTCCTATTTTTCATTTTTGCAAAAGCGTGTCAATCACTAGACTGTGACTCAGCTTAGAAAGTTCTTCCTTTTCAACTGATAAAATAGCAAGATGATGGAGCCTGTCTTGTCCCATTGTGCACCTCAGCCAAGTGTGGATCCTTCTCAACACACTGAATGACCTTTCACACCTACAGCTGTAGACTGGGATTGTGAGGGAGATCTGGATGACCTGCGTTAGTGTGGGGAACATGATGTTATCAAGCAAGTTGAAAACACACTGCATATCCTTGATGACAAGGCTTTCTTTTTTGACCAGGAAAAGCTCAAACCATTTTGACCAAATGAACGTTTTTTTACTCCAAATTTGTCCTGGGGATAGTGGGACAACTTCACTTGTTTAGGGCCACCATGCTTTCCCCCTAAGTCACTAATGTCCCCTTCTCTTGTTTGTGGAAGCTGGTTGTTGCTCCCTCATCACCTTCATGGTCCTGTCTCTCCTGTCTCTCCTCCTGTCCTTCACCTGTCTCTTGCCTGTCAGTCTCACCTCCTCCTCCCTTTCCTACTCCAGCACCTGCATTCTCATTCTCTACAGCAAACATTAAAAAACATAAATTTATAATTATGTAAATATCTATCATATTGCTTATAACGTCCCTAATGTAACTGCTTAGCTTAAATCACTAATTCATTACGGGACCTTACCTCCCTCCCTCATCTTGTTTTACTGCTTCCCTGTCTCTGCTTCGTGTGAGGAAATTTCCTGATATCCATCTACAAACCAATGCAGTAATTTTCAGTTAGTAGCCTTTAAATAAATCATGTGGTTTCACTGGGGAAATAATAAAATTGACAGGTAAGAAACGTTACCAGAACTAAAAATGCGTCACGGTCGCACAGTGTCCCATCCAGCTCAGTTGAGAGCAGCGTTAATTTACCTGCAGTTCATGCAGTGACATGCACTGACGTGGGGGCGCTAATACATCCTCAATTTGGAGTTACCAACACACTTGCTGCGCATTTGAGTAGAAATATACGCCTCCTTCCGTTGGAATTATCTAAATTGATGCATTAAAAAAATGTAATACTGTTGCAAATATTCATGAGATTTATACTGGGGCACAGCTCATTTATACTGGGGCACGTGCCCCAGTGTAAATGGTCTGGCGACGCCTGATGCTCAGATCTCTTACAAATGGAGTCTCCCTTAATGAGTTGAGTATTTCACCAATTAGTACAATTAATCTATGTGTTGATAAACCACTAAAGGCCAGCGCTGCAGTTCACTATAACCATCTAAAGGCAATGATGACATCAGAAGTGCGCAGGCCCACATGTTTTCACTTAAACAGCTTTCAGTAAAGCAGGGGGAAGCACATCCAGTGATGTACAGGGTTCTTTTGGTGAGAAGTTTGTTTTGATTCCCAGGGAGTGGATTTTAACCACATGTGAAGCTCTGGTCAATTAGTGACCAAACATCATTACCTTTCTACAACCAAGTTTGCTTTTATTTCATATGCAAATTTATCTGGAGTCTTTTTTTGTGCCAATGGTAATAAGACTGCAACCACATGATTTAAAAGTGTTAATTATAAAATTCTTTAGATGGTGATTTCTCTGGTTTTCTGAAATTCAGAAAACCAGAGCAAACCAGGCAATCAGTGCTTCCTCTGATCCAGATCATTTTCAGCTTGACATGAAAATCATATAAATTATTAAGACTTTATTGTATAATAACCAACAGGATAAACATTTGCACCAATATTTATATGGTTTCTGTTAGTATTTTTTAAACAAATACAAATACAAACAAAATTTTTAGTAGTCATTCAAAAAAAAAAAAAAATTAAAACAATCTACTGGAATTTATTTCCAAGTTTGAAGACGCTTTCGCTTCCCATCCAGGAAGCTTTTTCAATTCAAAATGTCGGAAATAGCGTTGAGTTAGAGGTTTTATACAGTAGCCCAACATAGCCTGGTTTTTGTTTTGAAAACATGCAAACCCCTTTGGAATGGGGTTCGTTTTTCTTCTTTTGTTAGCCTGCAAAGCCCCATACCCATCTAAGTGTCTGAAAGGGGGGTCGTTAAAGGGAATTGTTGGCCTGACTGAATAGGCGAGGTCCTCCATTCTGCTGTACAGGGGGTGGGGCTGCGATGATAGCGGAAGGGATTAACTCAATTGCTGCACTGTAGGTTTTTAAAATTTTTTTGTCGTTTATAATCTTTAACTTTATTTTTTTATTATATTTTTAAGTATTTATTTATTTGGATGTTATAATATTTTTGTCTGTTTTATTCTTCTTTTGTATTTTTTTACCCTAGTTATTTCTTCGCCACTATTTATTTCTGCCTGCCCTTTTTTACATTTCTACCTGCCCTTTAGCATTTATTCCTGTATTTATTTTTAAATATGACAGAGTTGGTCCTCCATATGAATGTAGCATTAGATTAAGTGTTTCTTAATGTGCTTCTACTGTCATAATTGATGCCTAATTAAATAGATTAGATGTTTATATATATTTTTTTTTGCTGCTTCTAAGTAACCATCAATAGACACAGAGTTGAATTAAAAAAACTGCATAAAAACACAATCTGTTTTCTGTTGTGTCTGATGTTAAATCACAATAAATGTTCTCTTGTGTTGCTCAATTACTTTTAAAACTATTAGGTATGTAAGTTTAAATTAAGAAAAAAATAAATCCAGTGTGGTAAGTTGGATTATTCTAATTTTATAGTCGTGGTTTAGTGTAGATAGACATGCTGGTGTCCTAGGTGTCCCTGAAGGCAGCATGCACACCTGTTTGGAAAGTCCCCTCATTCCTTGAACCATGCGGTTCTGGCTGATTATATTCAGGTTTAGGCAAGTAATTCAGTTTACTGCAGAGTGAATAAGGAGCCTTACTGCTTTAAAAAAAAATGCTGATGTTAAATATGCATGTGGTAATGTTCCCAAATAACTAAACTGGTAGCTGGAAGTGTTGTTTTGGTCTCACCTTTTCCCAAAAAGTACTTTTGTGCAGAAAAATCGACATTCACAAGACATTCTGGCTGCATGTCTTCAGGTAAGAAAATTTTCTGTTTTTCTTCAGTATTGTGCTAAGGGGCTGTGTCAGACATCCTCTGTACTAAATTATTTAACATTTACCTTTTTAAATTGCCTGCTCGTTAAATCCAATAAATAGATTTTACCTGACATGACTACAGTATGCTTAAAAACAGGAATTCTCTGATATTTCAGCCTCTGAATCCCTAAATAACTATAAAACTTGTCAACCCTTAAAAAAACATTAAAATTATATATAATTACTAACAGAGGTGTAGAAAGTATTCATGTTTATTACTGTAGTAGAAGTATAAATCCTACTGTTTAAAAACACTTTTGTAGAAGTTAGAGGATCAACCTAAGCATTTTACTCAATTAAAGTGTATCAAAAGTAGCCTTTTTATAACTGCTTAAAGTATAAAAGTAAAAATGATAACTTGACTAATTTCTTAGTTTAATATCTAATTGTAACAGTGCCAAATTAAACTTTTCATCATCTTAAAAAAATATTTATTTTGGTATGTGGTGAACAACAAGTGGGGGCAGCACCGAGTCCAACCACAAAGAAATTGTCTGGATGAAACAAATTATTTGGATGGTTTAAAAACCAGCAGGCCATAACGAAAATGAGCTTAAATGAAGCATAACGAGTAGCGTCAGCTTTAGGGGGAACATGTCTAGTGAAGGAGTAACTTATATTTTTATTATGCTGTTTGCATGAAAACTTTATTTCGGCCAAAATAATATGTACAGGGTTCCTGCGGGTCCTTAAAAAGTCTCATGTGAGCACTGTTGAGCATCTGTGCAATTAAAAAAATTAAGTTTTATTAAATTTAGATTGTATTTCAGATGCAATTAATTCTCCAGCGTCAGTTGGAAATGTTTTATTTTTGATCCAACAAAATGATAATAGTTTAAAAATAGATGCATCTTTACAAATACAAATATGCACAAACCTTTGTGACAGATTTCTTACTCCATATATCTTGTCTTCAGTTTGGTTTTATTTCCTTCAGTATCCTTGTTTTTCAGACCAGTTAGACTTCTTTGGGTATCTATTCAGGAGTGGAAATCACATCCATCATGGCGTATTCGATTCAGTATCGAATTTCCTGACCCAACAATTCGATTATTTTCGATACTCAAGAATACGCCACGATACGATTCAATTAATTGGTTAATTTTATTATTTTTTTTACACATTACAGGCTAGACAATGTTTCACATTTGAAATAAATCAATGAAAGCTGTAATATCATTATGCATTTATTTTTGAAACAACAGCAAATAACAGAAGTAGAAAAAGTTGCATCAAAAAAAAAATACTGCAAAAATGCTGCAGAAAAATCGGTGGTAATGGGTGCAATTCAACACTGCTTCCAGACGCCCCGGCTTCTCCACAGGACGCCCGGGCTGCTCCTCTCCCTAATTGTAGCTGACTGCAGACAGTGCCGCGAGACAGGAGGCCGGGCTTGTTTTTATGACCTAAATTGGCGGAAAACAACTGGTGAAGTTTCTGACCCGGCTAGAAGAGCCGTAGGTGCGCCGAGAACGCTGGGACCCTCTTTTTCCACCTGGATCTGCCGCTCTTTTGCCCCCTCATGTCCCCTCCCGCTTCGCCGTGACTCAAACCGCCTTCACTTCGCCGCCGTCTTATCTGTGACTCCACAGCTGCAGTGCTAAGCACAGACCACGCTCAATATTGGAGTTGCATAATTTAAAAAATGCACTGCTAATCAAGCTAACTGCAACAAACTGCTGTAACAGTATAACCAGGAAGCGAGGTGGGTAGGAGGGCAAAATAGGTTTAGCGCCACCGCAGCACGGAGGGAGAATTACGCCCAGGAGCAAATGTGGATAAAAATAGACCGAGGAAAAAAAAGAAAACATGAATCGATTCTCTTGGCGGACGGTCGTATTTGCATCGGATTGTCGGCTGTGAGATAGATACCTTACACAGAACCATTATTATTTACACACCCTAGTATTCCTATGTAGTGTGAGGCTTTAACCAGCAGGGTTTGCACATGAGAGTAAACTCTTAATTGGAGCATTTTTCTGACTGACTGGTTTTTATTGGGTGTTTTAGGACTCCTGCATCATTTTTCATTTGATTTCCCAGTTCCTGAAGTATTTGTTTTGGGAAGCAAACAAAAGAAAGAAAACATTTTTTAGTCTTCATTCAAAAAATAGTATTCACCCCCCACACACACACACACACACACACACACACACCACACAATCAATTCCAAATAAATTAAAGTTTTAACAAGTATAATTTCAAAGTGATGCACTCCATATTGGGATTTTGGTCGATATCCCATATGCCGATTATTTTAAAACCTCATGTAGCCGACATAACCGAGATATCGGCTACCCATGTTAAAGCTGGACAAAAATAAGTAGTCATTGAAAAATAGCAGTTTTGTTATCCATTTCTGACACTTTGAAAAATAATATACTCAAATATATTTCTGTTCTGTTACAAAACTCTCGTGGGATATTTTGCAAATTCTTGTGAGATTGTGTCAGTAAAATAGATCGATACCCGGCCAATATATCAACATATAAAAATAATATGGGCAACATTTGGTGAATTTTCAGGGGATTTCTAGAGTATAACGATGACATATAGCAATATTTCATTAGTAAAAGAGATTGATATGGTGTTTTTTAAATGGCAATATATCAGCATATGAAGATATTAAGATATTTTAAATGCATCAATATTTTTTTCCCTCGCCTTTAGAAGCTTTTAAGTCTGTAAAAAAGAAGTTTTTTGAGGAAGAAGAAGTAGTATGTTTTTTTTTTAGACTTTAGAAACTCGTAGAAGCTGATCAAATATCGGTTAAATATCGTGGAGTGTTGTCCGATGTCCGATATTCAGTTTTAAGGCCAATACCGAGTAGGGGGCCGATTATATCGTGCATCCCTAATTATTTCTGTTAAGTCAGATAATTTGTGATCAAAATATGTAAGTAAACATGCATTTAAAATTAGGAATAAAAACATCAAAAAACTAACAAAAATATTTCTAAAGAAAATTTTGGACTTTAAGAAAATTCTGAACTTAAAGTTTGTTTATGTGATTTTTTATAAGATAAATTAGGTTCCTATGAAGCTTTTCCAAAGTGAATACAGGAGATTTAGGCGAACCTACAGATGTTTTTTTTTTGGTGCTGAAGGAACAATAAGCAGAATGATTCATTATATGTCCTGGAAAAGATCAAACAAGTCTTAATGATTAAAAAAAAAAAATTATCTTGAATCTTTCCAGTATATTTGATGTTTAAGGTCTATATGAAATCAACTCAGCACAGGAAACACGCTGCATACGTGTGCATGTTGGTAGTGTGTGTGTGTGTGTGTGTGTGTGTGTGTGTGTGTGTGTGTGTGTGTGTGTGTGTGTGTGTGTGTGTGTGTGTGTGTGTGTTGGTCGGGTGTGTGTGGTTCAGATAAGGCTTTTCATTTATATCCCTGTCTGGCTGTTAAATGATGTCTATTGAAGCCTCGGGGGGTTTTGTTTCTGCCAGATGGTTTGATTCTTCTCCAGGCTATAATTGCAGGGGTCAGAGGTCAAACTGTCGCCTTTAATCCGAAGCTAATTTCAGTCATAATGGATTTCAGATTCAGGAATCAGAGGCGCTGCATGGTTCAGATTGAAGAGGCATGAAGCCGAACAGAAATATTTGAGCTCCTGATGGGTTTCATTCTAAAAATGGATCATCAAAGCTGATCCTTTGATTCTCCTGAAAAAAATCTAGAATAATAAACGGTAGAAAGTTTAAAGTATCAAACATTTTTATTGAAAGAAACAAGCACTTTTATAATGGAATGAAACTCACTATTTGAGAAGACTATGAATGACTTTATTGATAAATTAATCTATGGATTTTTTTTTTTGGTTTAATCTACATAAAAAAATGATATGTTTATTGTTAGTGAACATTTATAGAAAAAAAAACCTTTAATGCAATTTTTAAATGCATTGCTGATGTAAAAAGTATTTATATATATATATATATATATATATATATATATATATATATATATATATATATTAGTTATTTTGTATGTTTTATTTCAACAAATGCTGTTTTAGATTCTTTGTTCCTTTAATTTGGGTTATGTTTCAATTATCAGATTACTGGATTATCTCAATAATCCACTAATCATAATCAATCTGATTCAATTATTGTATTCCTACTATTTAAACCAGACAAGAACAAATATTATATCTGAAAAAAGCATCTAAAAATATGCTCCATTATTGACAGCTTTTTTACTAATTTTATTAAAAATATTACAAATAAAAATAAAAATCTGACACTAGTTTAAGTGATAGAAAAACAGGCCTGTTCACCTTGTTAATATTTGCTGCATCAAAATGAAAATAATTCATTTTTTCTTAAAATAAGTGCATTTTGTCTTGAATTAAGGAGGTAAGTGAGACAGTTTTTTATAAAGGAAAGAGAAAATTTTGATTTAAACTAATAATAAAAAAACTGCATTGTCTTATTTCAAGTGCATATTATCTCATTATCTTATCTTAGTAAAAATGCTAATTCCATTGGCAATCTTATCTACCTGCTCAAATTAAGGGTAAATACAATAAATATAAGAATTTTTTACTTATTTTTAGATTGTTTTCAGTACAGTGAATAAAATGGACTCACTATAGTGACCTATGAATAAAGAAACAACTGGAAAGAAGTGAAAAAGCTCAATAATTTTATAACCATGAACTAAAGCATAAAAGTTGTGCAAAAACATCCTTTACAGGAACAATAGAAAAATAGAAAAAAAGTCTCCTTTAAAATATCAACATGTGTTTAAATATAAAGCGCAGCACTTTCAAATATATAATAAAAGTACAAAATATACTTATTTATGTTATAAAATAATTTCTTAGAAAATAAAACAAAATCAGCAGTTACAATCAGATGAATTCTAGAAAATATTTATTCAAATAGATGCAAAAAAAAATCACCTTGATTTAACAGACGAAAAACTAGACTTAATGACAAATTTAAAATTATCACTAACATTAAAATAACTGAAAGCAAAAACTAGAAAATAAATAAATGTACCATTTCTACCGCAATAAAATCAAAATCAACATTAAATAAAAAAAAAACAACAAATGGAGAAATTTAAAGTGTCATAAAGAGAAAGATGCTTCTAATCTGCACCAAGTTTGACAAATTCTTAATAAATATGTTTTACAAGCAGAAAAAGTAAAATAATATTTCCGACCTTCTGTTGAAGGTCAAAAACGGGCAGCGGAGGCTTTTTACACCAATGTCAGAATAAAAATGTAGGGAAATGTGAGTTTGTCCTCTGTGTGTTCTACAGAACAAAGGCCTGCAGGCGTCCCTTAAACCTCCTGAGAGCTGCAGTAATGGAGCGCCGCCTCGTCCAGCGACACGAAGCAGGCGGAGGTTAAAACAGGCTGTTCAGGATGTGGAACAATCATCAAACTGCTGCTTCCACGCATCGAGCCGCAGGCGAACCGAGCCGACGCAACGGCATCATTCATTCCTCACGGGTCAGGAAAAATTATCAGAACAAAGAAAACAGTTTATTATGTCTGAGAGAAAAATGACTAAATATGTCCAGATGGAGAAAATAAAGATAAAAATAATACAGATAATAAAGATAAACACAATGATAATGAAAACATTAGACATGTGATAAAATGTATTCAAATGTGAGCTAATTCAAATAAAACTAATAGATGAAATGGATAAAAGTAAATGAATCCAATACAGTTAAAAAAACAAAAATATCAAACCTGTATAAAATCAATGCATAACCTTTATTTAACATTTAAAAAAAAAATGTTTTTATTACTTTTGATTGGATTTAAAATGATTAATAAAGGATTCCGGATTAAAGAATCATTGATAAATTAAATATTAATTTGTTTTCATTGTGAATAAACCAAAATATATTAAAAATTGCTATTTTGGTGTTTTTTACTGATTCTTAACAACAAAAATAATTTCTTCCTTTTAAAACATTTTATTATTTTTTTTTTTTATTAAGTCAATAGAATAATTACATAATAAAAATAATGATTTTATTTAATATATGGCTGCATTGAAACTTTTATATTTGTGCAAATTATAAATAAAATGTTTAATTTTTGCTTCAGATTGTTTAATTTTTTTGGTCACAGAAAAAAAAATGCTGATATTCAATTAAAAGCAGATTTAATTAAGTTTGTTTGATTAACTGGATGATTTGACCAGAAATCTGTGATAAATTAGTTTTTAATCTTTGGCTCCGATCAGCCGCAGCCTGAGCAGCTGAAAGCGTTTCCTCCATGAATCCAGTCGGTTCTCTGCGGCGCTGCTGCAGATAAGTCTCCCCAACCCAAACCGCTGCAGCACAATCTGAGACGTGCCCACATTCAATCACAGACGTCACCTCTCTGGATCGGCGGTGGGAACCAGAACCTTTGTTATGGTTTCCTTTTTTGGGGGGGGGAGTTTTAACACAAACACAACAACATTAATTAGCCTCAAAGCGACTCCTGCCGACTTTAAAGTTGTTTTTTCTCCCAGGGAAGCAGGCAGCAAAATGTGTGTTTATAGTTTCCCTTCTGTGTCTGCAGGATTATGGTAATAACAGGCTGCCGGGCCCTGCTGGTGGGCGGGCCGGTCCGCGGACCCTTATCAGTGTGTTGCAGTGGCCCATTCTTCACCTTGATTCGCAACTCAGCGACTTTATCACCAAAAGCAGAATGAGGACGCTTCCAAAGGCACGAACGATCCCATCGGCGTTCTGCAGGACCGCCCATGTTATCAGGAACGATCGGCGATGAGCTCTTATCTTCACGCTCGGCGTCTCCCTCCAGATTCTGCAGAAGACGAACCAAAAGCGACGCTCGCAGGTGAGGGGCGGCGGGCTTCTGCGGCGCTGCAGGTGTGACGCACCCGCCGTCAGCTCATCAGATAAGAACGCTGCTCTGCGGCGCCGTCAGAGCTGCTGGTGACCTTCAGGCTGGAGAGCAGAACCAGCTTCCTGAATGGTTCTCAGATCAGAGACGGGCTGCAGGATGGGCTGAAGCTGTCCGGTTTCCAAGGAGACGGCATGCGGAGGGGTGTTTAACCCGCCCGCTCCGTCTTCTCATTCCTCAGATGCTCGGAGCAGGTAAGGCTGCAGGTTCTTCTTCTTCTTTCAGATGTTTGGATCCATCAGGAGGGGATTCTGTCCACAGGAATAACTTCAGTCCAAGTTTCTGCTCTCAGAGGGACGCTGCTGCTTTAAAAACACCTCATTAAGTGTCAATGATCACCGATTGAGCTGCAGAGTAACTAAAGCAGGCAGCCGTCCAGCTCCATCAGCAGCCTCAGCTGTGTGTCCGTCACGCTCCCACGCTCACTCCAATTCTCATTTCTCCTCTGGTTGCAGCCCGCTGGAGCCCGTGCTGAGGAATTATCTGCTGTCGGCTGCTGGGACGTCCCCCCTCGCGACTCAGCCATGCTGTCCGGCGCCGTTCAGATCCTGGCGTTCGCCCTGGCGCTGCTGGGCGTCCTGGGCGCCACCGTGGCCACGCTGCTGCCCAACTGGAAGGTGAGCATCAGCGTGTGGACCAGCATCATGACCCCCATCTCGCAGATGCAGGGTCTGTGGATGGACTGCGTGTGGTACAGCTCCGGTGTCTTCAGCTGCACCATGAAGAACTCCGTGCTGTCGCTGCCGCCGTCGCTGCAGATGATGCGGGCCGGCATGGTGCTGTCCTGCATGGTGGCCGCGTTCGGACTCTGCCTCGCCTCCCTGGGGCTTAAATGCACTCGGTGGGGGGGGAGCCACCGAGCGAAGGGGCACACGGCCATCGCCGCGGGGGGCTGCTTCGTCCTGGCCAGCTTCCTCTGTCTGGTTCCGGCGTCGATGTTCACCAACGAGGTCATCACCGCCTTCCTGACCACGGATCTGCCGGACAGCAGTAAATACCAGCCCGGCGGAGCTCTGTGCGTCACCTTCATCTCTGCTGGCTTCCTGCTGGCTGGAGGGGTGATATTCTGCCTGTCCTGTCCAGGAAGGAGCTCCGGGCGACCGGAGAGCATCTCCTCGCCCGGCCCAAACGGCCCGGTGCTGAAAAGCGAGGAGCAGAACAGGCGGGAGGCGAAAGTGGAGAACAAGGAACCCAAAAAGAAGAAAAACAAAAGCGTCCAGCTGCAGACGGAAGACGTGAGGCCAGGGAAAGCAGAACCGGTCCGGGAGCAGAGGATCTTCTGCTCTCCTTCTAGACTCCCTCAGAAAGACCTCAAGGACAACTACAGCCTCCAGGAGTACGTGTAACGCTGACGGCTGGGAGGAAATGTAGACTTTGAATTGAGGCGTTCAGGCACCCTGAACTGGGGGAGGTGTGTGCAGAGAGGGGGGGTAATTACTAAATGTTGTAAATGACAGATTGTAGATTCAGCTGAATGCCTTAGAAGCAGAGAGCAGCAAATGAACCTCTGAGGCACAAAAAAAAAAAAATCCTGACTGACCGACTGCAGCTTCACTCAAACCAAAGCTCTGAAACAAAACAGAACCTGAAGAGGAAAAACATTTCAGCTCAGACTGAAAGAAAAAAAAGCCATTTTATTCCAGCCAATTTTCTGCCTTCTGATAAAACAACCATCGCTGTAACAGGGCCGCCACCAAGGATTCTGGGGACTGGGCTGATTTACAGACATGGCCGCTCAGCGCCGCCACAGCCGAGGCCTTTAATAACAAGTCTGTGTTTTTAATGTTGCTTGTTCATGCAGCTCGTTGTATGCAAAGACGCTAATTGAAACAAAGTGAGTTTCATTCATTTCCTGCAGAAAATGAATGATGGTGGACAGACGGCAGCTTCAGTCTGATCACTGCAGAGTCAGGAAACAAACTAAGTTAAGTTAGACGATTAAATAATGAGTCAGTTTTGGAAAAAATACCACAGAAAAATTCAGGTGCACCTGAGTAGGTTAGAATATCATGAGATGCTGATTCATTTTATTACTTCATTTTAAACTTCATTTTTTTAAACTTTGAGTCATATTAATTTCTACAGAGGGAAAATACATTCACCTGGAAAACCAATAAATTGGTCTGTTTTTCTTAATTAAAGAAACTGTGAAGTGAAGAGGAAGGAAGTGCACAGGTGTCTTCCTAAAGTCCACAAACTAATAGTGATTACATGAACAACACTAAGGCTACGTCATTACACTCACGGTATTTTTTTTGTGATATCCGCTTTTTTGCGCTGTCGCCTCACCATTTGCAAATATATGCAACTTCCCGTATGCGATCTCCTGTGTGAAATGCAGTCATACAACGCACATGTCCTTCATGTGCCGTAGTAGGTGTATACATCACATCCATCATGGCTTCCCGATTCAGTATCGACTTCCCTAACCCAACCATTTGATTATTTTCTATACTCAAGAATACAACCACGATATCTTCATTAATCGTTATTTTTTATTATTTTTATTTTTTTTACACCTTGCAGGCTAAACAAAAAAGTTTCAAGTTTGAAATAAATCAATGAAAGCTGTAATATTGTTATGCATTTTTTTTTTGAATCCACAGCAAAATAACAGAAGTAGAAAAGTTGCATCAAAAATATTGCAGAAAAATCAGTGCAATGAGTGCAATTCAACACCTCGGCTCCAGACGCCCCCACCCCTCCACAGACGCTCCGCTGCTCCTCTCCCTAATTGTAGCTGATTGCAGACAGGAGGTCGGCTTGTTTTTTTGTTTTTATGACCCAAAATTGCGGAAAACAACTCGCGAGTGAAGTTTGACCAGCTGTGAAGTTGCAGTTGACGCTGGCAGTTCACCTCGGGACCTCTTTTTTTCCAATTCCGGATCTCGCTTCTTTTGGCCCCTCATGTCCCTCCTCACTCTGCTCGACTAAACCCGACTAAATTTCACTCAGCCCGCCAGGCCGTCAGATATCTAGGACTCCACAGCGTGTAGCTCAGACCACGCTCAATATTGAGCATAAATCAAAATTGTCTGTGTCAAGCTCACTGCAACACTACTGGTTATAAGAGTATAACCAGGAAGCGCAGGGGTAGGAGGGCAAAATAGGTTTTAGCGCCACCGCAGCACGGGAGGGAGAATTACGTTCAGGAGCAAATGGATAAAAATAGACCAGAGGAAAAACATGAATCGATTCTCTTGCGGACGTATCGATGCATCGGATTGTCGGCTGTTGGCATCGATACAAAACGATTATTATTTACACCCCTAGTTCAGTAGTGGACGCAATGACGCCACAGTAGGGTGGAACGGTGCCTCACAAATGTACGGGTTCGGTTCATGGTTTCGCGGTCACGGTTTTCGGTTTGGTTTATGTTGATTGTTAGAGCCTGACATGTTGGTTGTGCCCGTTAGCATAAACAAAACGTGTTGCACAATGCGTGTTGCACTTTTATCCACAACTTTCTTCCCTACCGGCCATCGTAGGTCACTCTAAATGCAAAGTAGTCCCATACAGCAGACCTATAAAGTAAGCAAGCTGCGCTGCCTTCCAACTCCTTCTTCTGTTCTTCCCACTCGCCATACCCACAATAATTCTCCACAACAACTGATTTTATCCTGCTGTACACCCCGCTATGTTGCTTCTCGCTTTTCTTTCTTCTTGTTTACTACTACTGGTGGTTACGGCTTTGGTCGCAGTACCGGGCTACCTTCTGCTCTGGAGTGTGTAAACGCCTCCTATGAGAAAAAGGAGCAGCGATGAACCGAACGAAAACACACGCGAACCTAACCGGTGACAGTCGAATCGGAACCTGTTCGACGGTGTTTTCATAAACCGCTTCTATCCCTACGCCACAGGCAAGCGTGCGTTCCCTCTGTATTAACGGAAGTAAACATGGATGGTAGTGCCATAGTGCATCTAGCCATCTTTACAAACCTTAAAAACTCAATCTTTCCAAGACGGTTGAACATAAATACTGCTCTCCGCATCGTCGCCCGCCATGATTGTTGTTTTTCTTGCCTCTTCTTCCCAGAATAGTGACCTTTGTCGGGTATTAATGGCCTTCAGGTCGGATGAATGCGACCTGGCCGTTCAGACATTAGGTCGCATTTGAAAAGATTAGATTCATATCGGATTCAGGACCACAGAGCCAAGTGGCCTGAGTCGCATTGGAAAATATCGGATCTGTGTTGTTCAGACATTAACGAAAAGATCAGATCCAGGTTACATTTGGGCCAAAAAATCGGATTTGGGTCACTTCAGGCTGCAGTGTTAACATAGCCTAAGAGACTGGAGGATTTTCCTAGTGTCTCAGTGTCTTAACCCTATCCCTAAAGAAAATAAAAATGAATAAACTCAAAAAACAAGCCTTTCTGAAGTAAAGGCGCCTCATGCTCTGAAATCTTCAATGCAAACAGTAACAAATAGCCGGTTAAATAAGAAAAAGAGTGTTTTTACTTATTTTATATCATGTAATTAGTTTAGAAAATCAGACCATTTTCTTTTTTCTTCACAGGTGAATGCAAAATGTTCCCATACATTACCAGCATAATAATCAGCTTTTTGCTTTTAGTAAAAGATACAGGAGGATTTTTGTGAATTTCTGATAAGACCCGCCCTCCTCACTTAAAAAAGAAAAAAAAATAATGCACATGCACAGCCCTGTACCTGCTCTCCTGGTGCACGCTCTGTTTAAAAGTTGCTGTTTGTATCGCTCATACAAACATACTTTCCAATAGAAGATTTGCAATTTTCCCTTTGTCAGACTCGCCACCGGTGAGTGAAAATGGGGACGAGCACGTTGGACGGGCTTACATAAACCTATCACCAGGATGATTGACAGTTAGGGGGACCACTTATTTTGATGATCACCTGGAAAAAGAACATCCTCCACTGTACCTTTATTTCGCTTGAATTTGGCTCGACGAAAGGTTATAGCCACAACTTTTTCATCAAATAATTATTTAAAAGAAAATTGATGCAACAGAACATAGAATGGTGCAGAATAAAAGTATAATTTTACTGAAGAAGAAAAATACAGCATATAAATAATTTTTATACATTTCTACGACAGCAGAAATCATGAAGATTACTCACATATGCATGAATCAAGTGAAATACCCCTTAGTCAAAAGATTGTTTAAAGAAAAATCATAAGAAAGTTGTTAAAAGTTTTTTAAAAAGTTTAAAATTTGGACTCTGGATGGTGTAGGACCTGTGTTTTCATGTACATTATGTATCCTGATGCCAAAATAAGTGCAGGAATGTTCATAAAACAGATAAAAAAAAACCACTGATGTTTCTGTTGCAGACGTTACGTTGAACTTTGGTAAAGTCACTATGAACTCAAGGGAAAAAATGATTAAAAACAAAACTAAATTGTATTTCTTCAATGCAGAGCTTATTTTTTTTCTCTCCCTCTCTCCTGTACCACATCCAAAAGTTCAGGCTACATGCTTAAATCTTTTTTTTTTTTTTTCTTTTTGGGTTAAGTTCCGCTTTGGTAATTTATTTTTACCCTTGCAGATGCTGTGGAAATGAAGAAACGCCACAGCGAACTCCACTGATTCCTGGAACAGTTTCCTGCAGCCAAATGTGCCTCTAGCAGCCTCATTTACTCATTATGACTTTCTCAGCAAAAAAATAACAAATCACAGTGGAGACGTTGAACATGCATCTTTTTTTATTGATTCAAGCAACACTGTATCTTTAAGCCACTAGGGGTGCTAGACCTGTAACGTCTAGGTGAAGCCCCCCTAAAAGGAACGGATAGCACTTCACTGTTGCAAAATTACTGACTGTGTCAGTAATTCCCCGCCCATCTTTTTTCTCTATCACCCCTAAAACAAGTCACTATGTCACTACCCGATCCGTACCGGAAGGACGATCCGTTCCATCAGCTCATTTGCACATGTGCTAAAAGTACTTATTTTTTTATCCTTAAATCACTATAAGAATGCTAAAACAAATCTTTAATTTTTTAATTTTTTTTTGTTGACATTTTCTTTGTTAAACTGCATTATCTGAAATGTTTATCTTTTATTTTTGTATTTTCTTTCCTTATATTATGCACTATATACCATGATGTTAACACAAAAAGAAAGAATAAAGCTTAAAAAAGACAAAAAAAAGTTTTATTTTTAAATCAAAAGCCGAAAAAGCTCGCTCCCGGAAGTAGCGTAGATTCCATTTCCTGCGTACATCGGGAATAGACGAGTTATTTTAAAAAAAAAGGATTTTAATGCATTTATTTTCTCAGGATATAATTTATTAACCATATTAAATGTAATTTAGGTCTTTTTTACAAATTAAAATCGAGCGCGACCCGCATTACATCTGGTTGAGCAAATGAGCTGATGGTACGGATCGAGTAGTGACACCCTTGCAAAGCATTCTGGGATATGTCTGGTTGTGTAGTGACCATGGATGGACACAACTTTTCAAGATGCATTGTGGGAAATTTTAAGTGCATTACATTTTCATCCATTAGACGTTGCGACGCTTGTATAAAAAGTGGTAACCCCGTATAGAGAGCTAGAGAGCGGTTAGGACGGACGTTCGGACTCAGCCTCAGTCCTCCTGTTCTAAAATCTGATAGAGAACCAATTGATATCTTGTTATTGTCGCCCCCTACTGGTGGTTTCTGGTATTTTAGCCTTTTTGCTGCAGTTGGTCATTTTTCTGATGTTCTCTTTTCCAAATAACATTTAGCGCCACCTGGTGGTAGGCAAGTTACGACACTGACATTTTTAATGTAATATTAATTCTAATGAAAATCCTACCGTAGGGAAGTCATGGGATTCCAGAAAAAATTACGATGTTTTTCATTATAGCAGTTCAGAATTTTTTTTTTTATTTTGTTCCCTGTAAACCGAAGCATTAAACAAAATAATACTTAGAAGTATTGATATCTTTATGGAAGTATGTACCTTGGGTTTACTTCTCCACTTAAACTAATATATTTCTGTTCTTTTTCAGCTCAGGTAATGTTCTGGAATAAACAGATCTATGCAGCCACAGCTGTCAGCAGTTCTTATTGGCAGCCTTAGCCTGGCTCCAAAATATAATGACATTTACTCTTTTTATCATTCGCCACATTAGCAGCTGGTTTGTTTATTTTTTTACTTTGTACATTTTAGTTATTTTCTTGTTGTTTTTGTGCAAATTAATGAAAGTTTCTGGTAAGAAAAATTAGACTTATTAACCAAAAGATTGTAAATGAAAAAAAAAAGACCTGCTGATTTTTGGGAGATTATTAGAGTTTTGAACCTCTAGTAGCAGCTCTCTGATGTGATTGGTGTGTGTGTGTGGGTGGCTTAACGTCTGTCTGCAGGGCTGCAAATGAAGATGTGCACTGGCTTTTTGTGATGAAAATAGCTCAGTTTGTCTTTATTAAGATGTAAATAATTATGTTTGGAGAAATAGCTTTTTTTATTGATAGTTGTATGGAAGCACTGCTTGTTCCGACAGCCTCCTCTAGGTGGCGATTTGCTCAACAGACATCCACAGTGCGGCATTACACATTCCAGAACGATTGTTGCTGATATTGTCAATTTTTCCTCGATTTCTTTAAAGTTTTTAGCTGAAAGTGGATGCTAATAGGAAATAGCGATAGAAGAAAATTGAGCGAAATAACCATGACCCCCGAGAAACAGCTAATTATGTTTTGCTAGTGAAGATTCTCAATCATCCAGGTCATAGTCATTCCAAATAAGTTTAAAAAAAACAATCCACTGGACTTTTTTTTCCAAGTTTGAAGATGTTTCGCTTTTCATCCAGGAAGCTTTTTCAATTCAAAATGTCAGAAATAGGACAGAGTTTGAGGCTTTATAGAGTGGACCAAAATAAATGTTTGTTTTGGCTTAGAAAACATGCAAAGTGAGCCTAATGAACGGGTCCGTCCCTTAGTAATCAGGGGTTGTTTGGGTTCTTTTTAGCCTGTAATAACAAATACCTGTCTATGTCTCTGAAAGGGGGGTGTTAGAGGGAATAGTTGGCCTGGCTAAACAGGCGAGGTCTTCTGTTCCCCTGTAAGGGGGTGGGGGTTGCGATGATAGCTGGAAGGAATCAACTCTGAAAACTGAATTGTAGGTTTTTTAAAGCTGAAATCCGAGTCCACCCGCTCTGTTTAAGGTTGGTTTTTAATTGTTTTCCAGATAGACACGATTTTTCTCTTTATGTCTAAAACACCACTGTTCATTCGGTGTGAAATCCTCCTTTTCACTAAATAAATGTTCACTAATAAAGCGTTTCAGCTCAGCACCGCAAGCCTTGAGTCCAAACCGGGGTTCATTACAACCCTAGAACAAATAGATGAAGATTTTCTTTTTCATTTTTACAATAATCATCAAGGATGAGATTTCTCTTCAAAACCAAACTACTGAAATGTCCTTTATTTATTTTACAGTCTAATAACTGCTGCCTTGCAAAAGTCTGCCTGTTTTTTTTTTTTTAAGAAACCTTCCAGGACTTCAGCTGGAAAATTGCTTCCAAAGCAGCTTTTTTTTCCTGACAGCACTGAGAAGATCAGTGTTTCTGAATGTGTCGATTTTTTATTTTTTTTTTCAAGCTGCTGCTTCCCTCTTATGTTTCTGCTTTGGGTTTGCTCTGATCTCATCAATAATTTCTAGAAATCCTTCAGTTTCTGCTTGTTTTGGCTGCTTTAGATGCCGCTCACAGACCACAGTTGTAAACATTTGTATCCGAAGCAATAAAATATGTTGAGCTTCTTGGATTCTGCTTTGTGGTGTTTTTTTTTGACAGACTCCCAGATCCATCCACTTCATCTGTTCCTCTTGGATAAATGGGGGAGGAGAGACGTAATGATGCTCTTAGCTTTCCCATTATCTTCTCATCACGGTTGGATGCACATTGCCCCTCCACCTCCCTCTGCAGCTGTACCACACTGTCACTGGGAGCACAATGGACCTGGCGCCCCCACAGTATGACGTTCACTAGGTGGGCGACTTGTCCTCCAGCCTGAGTGAGCTGTCAATCACTCCTGCCAAGAACAGGAGACGGTCCAGCTGAACGGTCCACTATGGCTCAGAAAAACCACCAAACCTGCAGCGGTAGAGCCTCGATGCAGAGAAAGCAGCTGTCAGCACTGCAGAGGCCTTTCAGCAACACGTCTGAAAGCAGAGGTGGGAAAACTGGACGCATCAGAGGAAAAGGTGAATAGAAAATCCAACCGTGGCATCAGCAATCGTTTCTAGAGCTGCTGCAGGACTCGTGTTTTCCTCCTCGTCATTAAAAACCTCCTTTGATGGATGAACAACTTTAATGAGCCAAGGTTCAAAACATTTAATTAGCACAGGAGGCGTCCAAAGATGAATTAAAATCTGTTTCTGGCCTCTGATAGCTTCCTCTAGTATTTCATTAACTGCTGATTTCAATTACGAGTGAAAATGTGTCAATTATTTCCAAGCATCACAGATTTTTTATCTTTTTCTCTGCAAAAAAAGACCCAGATAAATTCTTTTCTAATGCCATACATAGATTGTTCTGATTTCACTGTTTTACAGATTCAGTTCCTCATTATGGGAGGAAAATGCTTAATAAAAAAAAAAAAAATCCTGACTCAGCATTTTAATCCAAACGGTTCAGTTAAACTCTTTATTTCTCTACTAATACAATACAAATAAATAACAGGGTTTCCTCATTTTACATGTAAGCATCTTTAGAACCCGACAGGCACAAGAACTCAGTTAAAATGACTTAAGTGCAGGAAATATCTGTATTTTAATTTAAACTGTTGGATTCCATGTAAGGAATAGATTAAGCTTCTCTTTGCTCTATTTGTATTTTCCCTCACCGGGTTATTCATCTTCATTAGCAAAGTAAAACACACTCCACTGTAAGTTAAAGTTGTATCTCAGAGGTGAATTAATTAGTATTTTAGTGAGGATGGATCACCTGCCTAATTTGTTGTTATACGATACTTAGTGTTTTGTGTAACTAAGAGCTTTATTTTTCTTTCATTGGATTCTGAAACATTAAATTCTTGGAATAAACTCTATTATCTATAGACAACCGCTAATAGGCTCATCAGGATAAAGAAGAAAAAGAAGAATGCTTCAATTGTGTCACAAATGGAAAACTCAGTTTTTATTTGCAGCTTTAAGTGTTTTCTGTTTACTTGTTGGTGCTACTGTCACACCTAAGCAGTTTGGAAGAAGCAAACATGAAAAAGTTAAGCTGTACAGTAGAAAAAAAAATGATTATGTTGAATTGTTCCTACATGCTGTTCAGATTTCAATAAGAAAAGTAACATTCAGGGAAACTGCAGCCTGTTAATAGAACAATGTGAAAAGCTGTAGTTAACATGATTTATATTTAAACTTAATATGATTTATATTATCCTGGGCTGCTCAGTGGAACAGTGGGGTAGCACTGCTGCCATGTAGCTAGAAGGTTCCAGGTTAGATTCCTGGACCGGTCTTTCTGCATGGAGTTTGCATGTTCTCCCTGAGCATGCATGAGTTCTCTCTGCAGGTACTCCGCCTTCCTCCCACACAGACGGGGTTGGTCGCTGGATCGCCAACTTGAAGAGGGAGGATTTGCTTATCTAACTTCTGGCCAGAGAAAAAACCCGTAAATATGTAGCCAACATTTGGAAGAAGAATGTTTTCAAGATGACTTGGATAATAGCGCGTTTGTGACAAACACCAGATACAGCACTGGGACTTGATCAACAGCCGACACCGCAGACCGCCAAGTGATCGCCACTAACCAGTAGGTGGCAGTAGTGTTCTTTTGACAAACATGGATGCCTCCATTAAAGCACATTCACATGAAAAATGACTGTAATTAAAAACGCCTTATCCTTTATTGAACTGTATGTAATGATTTCCTATTTAAAGTACTTTCAAAACTTTTTCTTTAAAAAGAAAATCAAAGCCATCACTTTGTGATTCTACAGCAGAAACCATCTAAAGCTCACTGAAAGGTTTACGCCAAAATGACTCAAGAAAAAAAATCTAAAAAAGATGTTATGACATCAATCTAAGCAGATTATTAATCCAGGAAAATGATCCAATGGGTCTCAATTTTGGGCTTGGTGTGAACAGAGTGAACCCTATTAGCATAAAGATATTATTTGAAAACTTTTATTTTACTCAAGTTCTCTTTTATGCTGTTAAGCATTAGTGTAATTCTCTGCAGGGCCCAAAAAATACTGAAGTTAAGAGTCTGAACATCTAGTTACCATAGCAACGGTGTTTAAACAGTTCTTTTATTAGATAGTTGCACTAGTTTTCTCGCTTAAAATATAAAACACCTCTCAGTTTAGTGGGATAGCAAGATCATCGTCGTTGCATATATTTCTGCTTTGTGTTGCAACAGAAGAAATGTCATGTTCCACAGCATAATGGAGGCTCTGCTGAGCTATAAAATGTTGCACTAAATTATTTTAAAGTAAAAGATGATGGGGATGATCTACGTCCAGCCAGGGGCGGATTTAGGAAATTTGGGGCCCTAGGCAGCAAAGACAGGCAGGGGCCCTCTGAATTGAAAGACAATACATAGAACAGCCCCATTCTACAGATAGAGAAATGTGCTAATAGAATAGACATCCATTATCTGTTCTAGGTTGTGTCCCTCTTCTTCTTGTCCCTTTTCTTCTTGTTTTCCTCTCTATGTTTTGTACTCAGCTGACTTTTCATGCTGTCTCTAAAGGAATGAAAGATTTTTTCCAAGCACTAAGCTCACTTAGCTGATTGCTCCTTCCTGTGTTTCCAAAAGGCCAAAGTAAATAACCCCAGTCCTTCTTTTCACTGTAGACAAGCCATGATCTCTGCTTGCATCTGTTCTCCATTTTTCATTTGGATGAAATAATAGCTGCATGAATCATGACAGCAGACAAGATAGAGGAGAGCAGGAGGCGGGTTTACCAATCTACTTTTCTGCTCTGGAGAGCAGAGTTCGCTGCTTTTAGATGTTGTCTCCAAAGTCTCCAGTAGCAGAAAAAAGTCTGCTAGATTTGGCGCTAGGAGCTTTTAGAAATCAAAGTGCTAGAGGGGTCTGAAAAGTGGCGCTAAATATAGCTTACTAAAAGCGCTAAGTTGGCAACACTGCTCTTTGCATGGTTTGTTTTCAAACAGTTTGCTGCTGTCTGTTTGGACCTTCTGAACATGTGCAGCAAAATGGACTGATCCAATATGGTGGGACACCTGGGAAGGTGCATTGGGAGACACTTAATGTAACTTTGCTGCCTCTTGGCCAGGACCCCTTTGAAAAGGAGGTTTTAATCTCAGTGGGATTTTTTCAACCCTGGTTAAAGAAACAAAAATAAAAAAAATAATATTATAAGCCGCCCTGATGGTATTTAGTACGGAAGAGGATTAGGGCCAGTGAAAAAAAAAAAAAAGTTGACTGGTTTTTAAAATTTTATTTCATTTCTTAGTATGGGAAAAAAGGTCAAAATTTTGACCTTTTTCCTCAGAATTATTTTAATCTCAGAATTCTGACTTTAATCTTCAGTATTCTCTGACTTTTTTCTCAGAATTCTGACTTTTTATTCTGACTTTTTATAGTCAGAATTCAGTCAGAATTTTGAGATAAAGTCAGAATTCTGAGAAAAAAAATCAGAATTCTGAGATTAAAGTCAGAGTTCTGACTTTTTCTTCGTGAATTTTTGACTCTTAACCTTGGTGAACTTTTGATCCTTAATCTCAGAATTCTGAGAACTAAGAATTTCTGATTCTTTTCCTCAGAATTCTGACTTTAATGTCAGAATTCTGACTTTCAATCTCAGTATTCTTGAGTTTTTCCTCAGAATTGATTCTTAACTTCACCTTGACTTCTGGAATTAGATTTTAATCTCAGTCAGAATTCTGAGATTTCAGAATTCTGAATCTTTGACTTTAAGAATCTCAGATTTTTTCTCATTGTCAGAATTCTGAGTCAGAATTTGGAGATTAAAGTCAGAATTCTGGGTCAGAAAAAAGTCAGAATTTGACTTTAACTTTCAGAATTTCTAGATTTTTTGCTTCTCAGAATCTCTGACTTTTACTCTCAGAATTCTGATTCTTTAATCTCAGAATTTCTGAGAAATAAGAATTTTGACTTTTTTTTCTCAGAATTCTGACTTAATGTCAGAATTCTGATCTTTAAATCTCAGAATTCTGACTTTAATCTTCAGAATTCTGAGAAATAAGAATTCTGACTTTTTCTCAGAATTCTGATCTCTTAACTTGCATACTGACTCTAATTTCAGAATTCTTGATTTTTTTTTATTGTCAGAATTCAGTCAGAATTTTTGAGATTAAAGTCAGAATTCTGAGAAAAAGTCAGAATTCTGAGATTAAAGTCAGAATTTTGACTTTTCTCTCAGAATTCGGACTTTTTCCCCATACTAAACTGGGAAATAAAATGTAAAAATCAGTTAACTTTTTATTTTTTCCACTGGCCCCAATCCTCTCTCCGCTGCATTTTAGCTTAAAAGGATCTTTTTATCACAAACACATAATTAAAGTGCAGAAATAGGAAGATTTGTATTAACTATACACTGGCTAGTGATAGTCGGCATCAGTGATGAAGTCACGCTGCATGAAGAAACAGTCCTGAAAGTGAAAGAAGTGTGAAAGCTCACATTTTACCGAGAAATGAAACCAAGCCGGATGATGATATTAACTTCCTGTTTTCAGTGAGGAACCTAACGGTGCCTGTCAGTCTTAGGTTTCTATTTCTCCACCTCCGGTAGAAGGTAAGATCTTGTTTTTTACAGAGACTAACCGTGCCTTTAAAATGCTTTTAACAACTGTAAAATAATGCAAACGATCATTTAAAAGCCTATATTTGAAATAGTTTTGTCTAATTTTTTAGAAGTTAGTTAAAGAAAATTTTTTTTTTTTTTTTACATCTTTCTGTTTAAGTCCTTTGTTTGGTATTAATATTTTCCATGTTGGGTCGTTTTGATTTAAAGCATATTTAAAGATCTAAATCTGTGCAATGAGCTGAATGAACTGCTTTATCTTGCAGCTATGGGATGTCAAGCATCTAAGCGTCCAATTCAACGCTCATGTAAGCTTCAGTGATGCAGAGATCTTTATTTACCTGAAGATGACTCACTGCTGACTGATTCTCTCCACTTTTTCCTGGTTAGACCTTCCTAAACCATGGCTGCAGATAGACTGGGGGTGAGATCTGTTGGTTTGGGCTCAAAGTTGTGTAGATCTGTCAACTAGAAGTATTCCTGTATTAGTAATAAGTTTTTACATTTTTCAGTTTCACCAGCAGATGTCTCCAACTTCCACATAATATCAATAAAATACTGTTTTGTTTTCCTGAGTAGAGCCAAATCCTCTAAACTGGAGTTCCTAAAGGGTTTCCAACCTCAGGCTGAAGGTCAGCAGCTCAGGATTCTTCTCCATGGTCCACCTGGAGCTGGAAAGTCCAGCTTCATCAACTCTGTCAACAGTGTGTTACAGGGAAAAGTGATCCGCATTGCTCCTGTGAATAATGCTGCTCAGGCCAGCTTCACTAAAAAGGTAAAACAAGAGAAGGAAATTATAATCTGAGATTAAAAGCTGTTTGTGTCACCATACGTCTTTGATTGATCTGCAGAACACAAGTTACAGGATTAAGAAACCAAATGAGGAAAGTTTTTACCCTTTTGTGTTAAATGACACAATGAGCCTGAAGACAAAAAGCAGCAGGAGAGTCAGAAGGGTTCACGTAAAGGACATGAAAAAGGCGATGAAGGGCCACATCAAAGATGGCTATACGGTAAAGTCTCTACGAAACGGGAGAACAATTTTTATCTGATTTAAATCTGAAATATTTGTTTTTAGAGTTTTTTTATTATTTATTTTTAGTTTAATCCTGAGTGCAGTTTGTCCAAAAGTGATGGATACTACAATACTTCTCCAAACGCCGATGACAAAGCGCACATCCTGGTATGTGTGATTGATGCTACCTCAGAGCTGAGAAACGATGTCATTGAAACAATTCAGGACATCAGAGATGACGCCACAGATCTGGGTGAGACAACACACAGTTCTTTTCCTTAATGGAGGATTAGGTCTTCCGCAGATGAAGCTTAAAGGGGTCATAGAACACAAAACTGAGTTTCCATAGATGAATAACGATAGTTCAGTGGGTGAAAACGACGTACAGAGAAGCTCAAATCCCATCGACACCTCCTTTCTCTGCAAATCTCACTATTCTAAACTTCACCATAAAATGGGCGAATCAAAACGAAGCCCCGAGCTGACATAAAATTGTAGATGTTGCGTTATTTGGACTTCCAGGTCCCTGACTTTTGTCACGCTCAATTTGACATCCAGACCAGCCCACTGGTTCACTAACCTGACTCCGCCAGATGGATTTGCTCTTCCGCATATCCATCTGGAAACCTTCCGTTGAAGTAATTTTTGGAAAGGGGAGAAAATACTGGTTAGCTGATTGGCCTATGTTGGTGATAGACGGGCCAAATAAAACCAATCAGATCAACGAAGCATATGATTGCACACAACAGAGCGACTGCATTTTAATTTTAAAACACAAACCACAAGCCAGGCTACTCTTGGTAGAAACCACCAGTCGGAGAAGAGCAAAACATCTTTTCCTCTGGAGAAAAGCCTCCAGAGCAGTGTTTTGCTTCTTCTTTCAGTGAAGAAATATTTCTGTAATTCGGAGCAAAACTTGCTCGAGCAGCCACGCTTAACGCTTAGTTTCATCGTGGATGAAGCCGCCATGTTCTGTAGACTGAACTGTCGCCGCTTCTTTG
Source organism: Cyprinodon brontotheroides (assembly GCA_018398635.1). Taxonomy (NCBI): domain Eukaryota; kingdom Metazoa; phylum Chordata; class Actinopteri; order Cyprinodontiformes; family Cyprinodontidae; genus Cyprinodon; species Cyprinodon brontotheroides. Next base: position 6,538,359 of record JAGKQL010000007.1, on the reverse strand, counting down.
CGCCACACCTCAACCCGCCAAAGCCAACGCTGATTGGACATACGTCGCTTGGTGAACGGCTCCAAATTTCTTCAACGGAGAGTCTCCAGACTGATCTGCGAGTGAAACCTTGAAAGCTCGCGAGATCAGGATGGTCTCACGCAGGCCAGGGCCCAAGCGCCAAAGAATCCTAGTTTGTTTATGCGCCTTTTATCTGCTTCTGTCTCCTTTTGAAACCCCAGTCGGCTTTGGCAGATGGGCCGCCTCATTCTGAGCTTAGCCCCGCTGGAGGCTCTTCCTTTTTGTTGTAAGGAAAGTTTTTCCCTCGCACTGTCGCTACATGCATGCTTTGCTCAGTGCAAGGGATTGCAGAGGGTCATTGAGTCCTCGCGAATCAGCTTATTTTCTCTTTAGATAGAAAACATTTTTAAGTATATAATAATCTGTATAATTAATTGAGTAATTTTCTGATTGCAGATTGTATCTGTGTGAGTCTCTCCGGGTTTAAATTCTAGTTCTTCTAAAGGAATTGATTTTAATAAAAAATATTTTTTGCAGGAATTCGTCAAGTTGCCATTTTCACCAAGATTGATGAGGCCTGTGCCAAAACAAAAAAAGAAATAAGAAATGTCTGCAGGAGCAAATTACTGCATGACAGGGTGAATATTATTATTATTTCTATTTTTTATTTGTGTTAAAATCATTATAATTCCGATTCATGGAGTCCTTTCTGAACTGCAGGTCCAGGACTTCAGTGAGATGTCGGGGATCCCTGTGAACGATATCTTCACCATTAAGAACTACTACATGGAGAAGGACCTGGACACCAATGTGGACGTTCTGATCCTAAACGCTCTTAAACGCATCATGGAGATTGGCAATGAGTCTCTCAACAAAAACTGAAAAGGGCTGTTTATTTAGCAATAATACAAGCTTTTAATTGCTTTGTCTTTCTGATGTTAAGCCAAAAATATTTCGAGAATACTTATTAACCAGATGATGCAGAAATATGTGCAATTAGTTGTGTTGCTCTCCTTTTATATAAACTCACCAAAACTGCAATGTATCAGCATATCACTGCGGCACACTTTTCCACGCCAAGATTGTTTTTGATAAATTACTACCTTTGCATGGAAAGTGTCATATACAAGCTTAAGTTACTGTTTTCTGTGTATTAAATCAATGAGAAACTGAGAATAATCAATGTTTAATGACCATCCCAGTTTGAATTGAGTTTTCATATCCTTTGATAATCAAGCTCATATATGAATAAAAAAAAATGTTTGGATAAATTCATATTTATTTTCAAGCAGATCGAAGGAAAACCAGCTGATTGCATCGACTCATTGACTCTAAAGCAATCCTTCACACCAATGCTTGTAGCGACAGTGGAGAGGAAAAACTCCCTTTTGACAGGAAGAAACCTCCAGCAGAACCAGACTCAGTGTGAGCCGGCCATCTGCTGAGGCCCACTGTAAAAAGGCCCCTCGGCCCAGGAAAACACGCAGCCAGGCAGACGCGCTCCGAGCCAGCTCCCTCTACATGTCAGAGGATGAAGAGAGCTAACATCCAGTTGGGGTCATGTCAGAGAAACAGGACTACACTGGAAAAACAGGCCGACCTCCATTATCTAGAAACAAAGGTGTTGATGGCAGCAGCACAGCTGGATATTTCTCTCCAGGATGGAGTCACAGCCAAACAAGAACAGACCAGATGAAGCTACTATGAGGAGAAAAACGAAAGAGAGCAGAACGTTAGAGATTGAACTAACAAAGATTTAATTAAAGATACCAATTAAGGGATAAAGGACTTTATGGCTGCTGAACTTTTACTCACTGATTGGATTCTACTTTCCAAGGGGGCACCATGGTGTAAGTCTAACCCAGTTACCCAGTTAAGACGGGATTGGAAGCAGATCTGTGGTGTGCTGCTGACTTGGCTGAGGGAAAGTTTAGTTCTCATATTATAAATGAAGTTCCAGCTCTCTTCTTTTCAGTACGAAAGTGTCATATTATTTTTGATATATTTGATACTTTTGCTGAAACCCTGAAATCTTCATCATGTGCCAAAAATGTGTAAAAAATGTATCTTTTTAAAAAAGAATTACTGATATTTTGATTACATTCCCTAAAAGAACTAGATATTTCCAATATTACTTATAAATAAAATCTGACTTAGAGTCTGATATCATTTATTCTTTGCCCCACATTGGGATTTTTACCACATTAAACATAAATAAAAGTACAACAAAACATTTTTGCCAATTGATACATAAATGTTTTCTGTCTTTATAACCGTGGAAAAGACAAAGCTGAGTCTATAGCTGAATTGACTCCTCTGCTGTAAGGGGTCCACTTTGACCTGCTTGGATTCTGTTCTGACTCGGTTTAACTGCTCTGTCTGCAGAGTCTCAGAGCTGCTGGGTGTTAGTGGACTGACTGCAGCTCATTAGAATACATCACACTTCCTCTTTTACTGCTAATACAAGGGAAATAATAACAGGCTGGACTGAAATAAAAGGTAATGAATCGTCTGTTTAATCTTCTTCACCAGTAGATCCTTCAGCTAAAACATGACTCCCTTTATTTGATCTCAATTTAAGTTGAGGGTTGAAAGTAATCAAGTTTAAATGCTTATTAAATGTTTATTTCCGTGCAAATAGTTGCTTCTGTTTGAGGTTTTATGCCAGTTCCTACTGAACCCACAGAGAGAGTAGGTGGTGGGTGTTGGTCTGAAGTTCTTCTGAAGTTCCATTTGGCCACAAAGAGGAAATAAGATCATTACTTTTAAACCTGCAGCAGAGAAAAGTCTCTCATTGTTCAGCAGCTGATAGAAGGAGAGGAGATGTTGGGTCTGGAGCTGATTCTGATCACTGTTCTTCATCTTGAAGGTAAAGATCTGTTTTCTTTTAAATGAAACACTTTGGTTTACTGAGATATTTCATGGCCATATGAGAATAATGTGAATGAATGTAGTGTAAAAGCGCCTTGGTCAAGTCTCCCTAACTTGAATAAAGGCGCTATATAAGTACATGCCATTTACCATTACCATAAACACTGCAAAAAAACTAAATCTAGATAATTTTTTTTTCATAAAAAATAAGGACATTTGTTCTTGAATTGAGGAGGTAAAAGACACATTTTGCCAATGGAACAAGACAATTTACACTTAAAATAAGAAAACACAATTGCATTGTCTTATTTCAAAGTGCATATTATCTAATTATCTTATTTTAAGAGTAAAAATACTCCTTCCATTGGCAAACTAGCTCATTTACCTACTCAAATTAAGGGTGAATACACTTAATTTAAGAAATTTTTACATATTTCTAGATCGTTTTGCAGTGAACATCTAGGATTTGCAGTAGTTAATCAGTTAGTAGCATGTATTAATTGAATGCTTTTAGAGCGGGGGTCGGCAACCCTGCAGCTCTTTAGCGATTCCCCTTGTGGCTCCCTGGAGCTTTTCAAAAATTTCTGAAAATCAAGTTTTTTTGTCTGTCTGTTTTAATATGATGTGCAGGAGGTCAAACAAAAAATAATTATAGTATGTTTTCAATGCCGTAAATATTTGTATAAGTAAATTCCAACTTTAAACAATAAATATATAGTCATTTTTTTCTTAAAATAAGGTGCATTTTTTCTTGTATTGAGGAGGTAAAAGAGACATACTTTGCCAATGGAATAAGACAATTTACACATTCTTAAAATAAGAAAACACAATTGCATTGTCCTATTTCAAGTGCATATTATCTAATTATCTTATTTTAAGAGTAAAAATACACTCCATTCCATTGGCAAACCATCTAATTTACCTACTCAAGTTAAGGGTAAATACACTTAATTTAAGACATATTTTTACTTATCTCTAGATCATTTTTCTAGTATTAATAAATATATAAATTTAAACAATAAATCCAGATGTCATAGCCATAGAGATCAGGTGTCATAATGTGCTGCGCGGTGCCAGGCTGCTGGAGTGTCTCGGACCGTGGATCCCAAAGGGGAAAAAAGGAAGATAGCTGATGAGAAAAAGAGGGGATTTAAAGGATGGATCGAATCATTTTCTTTCATTATCACCGATTGCCTGCATTTTTGCTTGGTAATGAGGTTGGCAAAAAATAAACATTTGGAAAGCCAATTTCCAGGGAAGGCAAGCTAAATATGCAGCCAACAACCAAGCTGGGAGGGAGAGAAAAATGGTTATTGCAGAAAAATTAGAGGAGAGCAAATGTAGATTTAAGAAGTGGATTACATCTCCAAACTCCACTACTGCTGCTGGTTTTGTTGCAAGGATGGAAAACCGTCCACAGAGGGATGGGAACTTTCTTCCATTTTTCCCCAAATCCTAAAAAAGAAATATAAATCACACCAAGGAATGCTGGGATGGGGGATTTCAGGGTTAGAGAGCACAGCTCTGATGGGTGTCAGTTCCTGCTTGGTTCCTCATGACTCAATCAACTCCTCCCAACAGAAACACTTCCACCATAGAGAGATTCCTTGATCCTGGTTTTTAGAATTTCGCCAATGTAACAAAGCTTAAACCGCGCAGTGAAGGGCGCAGTTAAGCGGCGCGTGAGATCGTTCACTGCTCCTCCCTCACCTCATGCTGCTATGTGACATTTGCTCCAGGATAAAGATTTCATCATGAATGCTTATTATATATTTAAGCCCACATAGTCATTTTCTATAGTGGGATAATACACTTAGAGCCCGTGTTTCCATGCGAGGCATGTATAAGACTTTTACATTTTTGCGGCTCTAGACAGATTTATTTTTTTGATTTTTTTGGTCCAATATGGTTCTTTGACCAGTTTGGGTTGTTTGATTTTATGTTTTTTAGTCCAAAACTTCTAATTTGACACGGATTAAAACATTTATTAGTAAAAGTCTTAAATTGATTTTTTTAAAGGGTTGAAGCCACAAACTATTTCAACAACAATAAATCAATCATAAAGCAAATTATATAAATGACTGCACATTCCTAATTACAGCTTTATGATTGTGTTTGTCAAGGACAAAGGATGTAAAAGCTTAAATGTGTTTTTGTCTTTGCTGCAGGCACCAGTGGAGGAGTTTATCATCTCTATTACAGATCAGGAGATGATGCCGTTCTACCTTGTAACAGTTCTTCATCGTCCTCATGCTCCTTTCATAACTGGTTATATAGCAGAGAAAGAAGCTCAGTCTCAGAGTTTGAAGATGGAAAAGTTGTTCAGAGTTCACCTCGAGCTGCCAGATTAAAGGTGGACAGTAACTGCTCTCTGATCATCAACAACATCACTGCTGAGGATGCCGGAGCGTACCGCTGTCGACTTGGTTCAGGAAACACCTTTGTTAGTTTGGTGTTTTTGAACGTTCTGACCAGTGAGTATGTAGACTTGACTGATCTGATGCTGTCAGACTCTTTTCATTTGATAAAAATTGTAAAATACTTGTGCATTGCAAAAACAGAAATTGAAATAAGTCCTTTTTGCTCAAATTAAGAGCATTTTTCTTGAATTGAGGAGGTAAGTGAGACACTTTGCCAATGCAACAAGAGAATTTACATTTAAAATAAGAAAATAATTGCTTTGTCTTATTTCAAGTGTTTATTATCTAATTATTTTATTTTAGGAGTAATATTACTAATTCCATTGGCAGATTATTTTATCTACCTGTTCACATTAAGGGTAAATACACTTAATTTAAGACATTTTTTTACTTATTTCTAGATTTTTTTTTTTGTACTGTGTTGGACAGATGTTTCTGATATCAAAAGCTCACTCTGCACTGCAAAAAACCATCTACAAATAAGTCAACATTTCTTAAATTAGTTGTATTTTCATCTAATTTGAGCAGGTAAATAATAGGATCTGCTTAAACCCTAAAATAAGATAGTTATATAAAATGCACTTAAAATAAGACAATGTATATATTTTCCTATTTTAGATGTAAATTGTCTTGTTCCAATGGCAAAGTGTCTCAATTTCTTCCTAATTTCAAGACGAAAATCACTTATTTTAAGAGAAAAATTACTTATCTAGATTTAGACTTTTTCCAGTGTGTGTGATGCTTCCAACCACATATCGATCCACACTTAGCTTTACTTACTGTATTGGATGTTGTGTTCCAACTATACGCTGATACAGCCTCCCTGGGAGACCTTTAATAGGAGAAGAGGGGTTGATTTTAAACCTCGGCTTTAGAAGGAGCAGTGTGGGTTAGTTTAGGCTGTAGAGCAGCTTTACACTCTCTACAGGGTTTGTGGGAGTTTGTCCAACCTGTCTACATGTGCTTTGTGGCCCTGGAGAAGGTTCTCTTCTGCGTCCCTTATACTGCCCTTTAGGAGGCACTCCAGGAGTATGTGTCATGAACCAGGGACAGAGGGACCAAGTATTCAAGGAGAGACACTCAGTAGGAAAGTTCAAAACATTTATTTATTAAGTCCAGACCAAGAATGTCCCTAGTGCTGCAGTCCAAGGGGTGATGCTGGAAGCCGATCCTGGTCAGTCATCCAGAACAGACAGGAACAGACAGAACAGGCAGAATCTAGATCAGGTAGGAACAAAAACAGGTGGCAGGATCCAGACTTCCAGGCATCCACAGGCTCCCAGGAGGGTTCAGAGTTCGACTGGGACCAGAAGCATGACCAGGTGGTCACGCCATTGTGATGCAGCGACCAGACAGGATTTATGGTGCAGACAGGCAGGCTCAGTGGAAGAGGGGTAGCCGAGACAGGACGTGGAACCGGAACTTGTAGCAGGATCTCTTAAACTGGTCTCCTCCCTGGAGCCAGGCTTGCTGGAGGACCAAAACCTGAACTTCCCCACATATAGGGAGCCAAAAACCCGAGAGGACTCATAAAGGGAGTGAACAGTGGACCATCAGGGGAGATGAGGACAAACACTAAAAACCACCTCTTTCCACTGGCTGCCAGGATCCAGGACATGAACCAAGGAACAAAACTAACAGACAGGCTAACAGAAAGACAATTAATGATCTGGCACTGAATGCTCAGGCTGAACTGAATATAATATAATATAACATAATAGTTATAATATAACAGGTGAGAGGAATAAATTACAATTGAGGCAGGGAGGGAAAAACGACAGGTGAAAGGAATGACTACTGTAATTAAGGGAGAGCAAACAGGCCAGATCACGACAGTATGGAGTCAGCTGTCCTCTAATAGGGGCCATCTGGTCTCTGTACAATAACAGCACGAGTTTGGTCTGCATTGCTGGCGTTAAAGGTATAGTGGAGGATTTTCTTTTTACGGGTGGATCATCAAAATTAGAGGTACTCCTAATTGTCAATCATTCTGGTGATGTTTACGTAAGGCCGTCCTACGTGCTTGTTCCCATTTTCACTAACCAGTGGTGAATCTGACATAGTGGAAAAATTGCAAATCTTCTTTTGTAAGCTTGAATGTGTGATGCTAACAACAACTTTTAAACTGGGCGTGCACTAGCCCATTTATCCTCATGCACGCTCTCCACGTGTTTAATAAGCGTTTCCTCTCAGGAGCAGGCACAGGGTGGTGCATGTGCATTTTTTTTTAAAGTGGAGAGGGCGCCTCTATTATACCTTTAGGTCTGACCTGTTTCTGGTGCATGTTGGACATGTTGGGCTGCCCTATGTATCCGTTCCTGTTTGTAACTTTAGGATCTCTAGGTGCAACCAAAGGCCCAGAGGGGGTTTGGTTTGGAGACCAGCAGATTTCTTTTCTTCTTTTTGCATATGAAATGGCTCCGCTAGCGCCCTCCTGCCAAGAACTAAAGCATTTGTTGGGGTGATTTGCAGCTAAAAGGAAGCAGCTCATTCAGGTCTGAGCCCATGGTTATTGTGCTATAAAATGAGGCTTGCCCCCTTCAGGTTGGATGAAAGTTCCTTATGTTTGGAGGTTCAAGTATTTTGGGATCCTGTTCAAGAGTGAGGCTAGAATGGAAGGACGAATCAGTGTGGCTGCCGCCATAATGTGGACACTGTGCCGGTCTTTTATGGTGGAGGGAGCAGAGTCAAAATTCCAGTTGTTCTACATTCTTACCCCCATCTATGGTTCTGAAATCTGTGTCAGGAATGTCAAAGAATGTGACCCTTGATACAAGCAGCCGGATTTGGCTAACACTCCCTTAGAGATAGGAAGGGCTCGTGAGAAGTAAGCTGTAATACGCGGACATCTGTTTCCAATGCCCCATTGACCCCGCCTTGTGGAGGTGTTCTAGGCCCGTCCAACTGGGAGGAGGCCCAGGGGATGAACCAGGATACCCTGGAGGGGCCTTAGAGTGCACCAGGTTTCCCCAGAGGAGGTGTCAGGAGAAACAGAGCCCTCTAGTCTCAGCTGAGACTACTTCCCCCGCGGCTCGGATAAGGCGTAGATTGGGATTCTCTGATGTATTGTGTGGTTAAATAGTTTTCTCTGTAGACATCGGTCTTGGTGGGGTGGGGCCTCGCTTTTGGCCTGGGCGGCGTTCTGGGCGGCGTTCTGGGCGGGTTCCGCGGTTCTCGCGGGCGGATCGCGGCGGATGCGTGTGGGCCCTGGCTGTGGGCGTGGCCGCCTGTGTGTTTTTCCTGGATGGTGCAGTCACGTTGGGTGTTGCAGCCGGTCGCCGGGGCTTGGTGCTGGGGGGCGGGGCTTGTTTCGGTGCTCTGTGGAGCTGGGGCATTTCGGTCGGTGCCGTGGGGGCGGTGTTCCTGTGCCCGCCCTACTTCGAGGGGTGGCCGGGCGGCGGGGCTTCCTGGGGCTGTCTCTCCTCCTCCCTTGGTGGGTCTGATTTCGGGGCTGGCCTCCTTGGTGCCTTTCGCTCTTGGGGTCCCTTTGGTAGCCTGCGCTTTGGGTCTCCGGCACTGGACTCAATGCTCTGTTTTATCAGAGAGTTTTCATCACTGAAATCTTTTCGTCACAGAGGAAAAGATTTCTCCTTTAAGTTCCTTGTTTTGGAAAAAGTTACTTCTACATTTTTCAGACTAAGACGGTGGTTTTCATTTTTCTTTCAGTCTCTCCGTCTTCACCAGCTGCTGATCCAACAAAGGATGGAAATGTGACATTACGATGTTCTCTGGAAAGAATCAGTTGGTTTGGATCTTGTCAACATCAAAGTTTCCGCTGGTTGGATGAGACAGGAAAGAGGCTGACTGGTGAAGATGTTCGCTATGGGATTAGGAGACCGTGGAGTTGCGTTTCCTCTCTAACTGTGCACCATCAGAGCTTCATCAATACAACATACACCTGTCAGTTTGTCACAGAAAACAGCGTAAAGGTAGAAGCTCACTACTCAGCTGGGTTTAAAGGTGAGATGCTTGAATTTACTGGGTAATAAGCAGGAATTACCAGAATATTATGTGAGTAATTAGAATAAATTGGAATATTATTATATTCAGGCATATTTTTCTTCTTTTTTAGAGATTGTTTTGTTTTTTAAACTAATTTTCAGCTGCAAAAAAAGCATCATATTTCTTATTTTATGCTTGACAAAATGGATCATGACCGAGAAAGAGAGATCCCGGATACAAGCGTGGCTGAAATGAGCTTCTCCCCAGGGTGGCTGGGCTCTCCCTTAGAGATAGGGTGAGGAGCTTTCGGTCATTCGGGAGGCTCAGTGTAGAGCCAGTTCTCCTCCACATCGAGAGGAGTCAGTTGAGGTGGCTCGGACATCTTCTTCGGATGCCCCTGGGCCTCCCCTGGGAGGTGTTCCAGCCACGCCCCACCAGGAGGAGGCCCAGGGGACGACCCAGGACATGCTGGAGAGACTACGCCTCGGCTGGCCCCGTGGGAGCGCCTAGGCTTCCCCAACAGAGCTGGAGGAGGTGTCTGTGGAGAGGGAAGTCTGGGGAGTCTCTGCTTAGTCTGTTGCCCCCGCGACGCGGTTCCGGATAAAGCGGGAAACAAGTACGATTACGAGTACGAGTGCTTGACAAAAAAAGTTTATTTTTTTTAAATTTGCTGTAGAAACACTGGAAAAAAAAATAAAACATATTTAAAGCTTTCAGGACAAAGCTTGGTTCTCCAAAAATTAAAGCCAGTCTTGTTCTGCAGTAATGCTAAGTGGGATTTATATCAGTAATGATAGCAATGTGTGTAATGTAGCCGAGTGTGATAACTGACAATAATCCAGCTTTGTGGTTTTTCTTTTACTTACTTTTTAATTATCAAGCTTAAATTATATTGATATGGACCGCTCTGCCCCTTTTAATGAGCTTTAATGACTCTGAGCAGAGTCACTGCTTAGAGTCAAAGGCAAAGAAGGAAGTCAAACCTAACAGGTAAAAAAAAGAAAATGTGTGTGAAACTGAGAAATGTTCACATGACCAACAGACGTCAGACTTCTCTCTTCCACGTGTGTTTCTAGTGAATGCAGCACATAAAGGCGGGTGGTGTGTGGGCATGTTGAACTGTCTCTGAATCGTCTCTACTGTTTGTTCCTACTGATGCCCTCCTGCTGACCAGAAATATTAAAAGCCATAGAATTAGCTCTCATTAAACAACTGAATGTGTCTTTTTCTGCAGGTATCAGAGTCCGTATCTACCACAGAGCTGGAGATGATGCTGTTTTACCCTGTAAAAGACCTTCATCATCCTCTTCCTCATGCTCCGATGTTAACTGGCTTTATAGGAGAGATGAAGACATGAATCCTCAGCAGGAAGTTCAGAGAGGAATCGTTGATCAGAGTTCCTCTAAAGCTGCCAGGCTGAGTGTGGACAATAACTGCTCTCTGATCATCAACGGCATCACTGCTGAGGATGCTGGAGGTTACAGATGTCAGATTCAGGATGGAGGCAGCTCTGATCCAGATGTGTATCTAAATCTGATGAGCAGTGAGTGATCTGAACTGACTCTGTGTTGCTGCTGATATCAGTCCTTCCTAACCCTGAAACCCCTGAATGGAGGGGATGCTTAGATCATGATGTATTTAAGCTTCTGAGTATTTCTTAAAAATGTAAAAAATACCAGAATTTCTCTAATTGTCAGGCAACTTATTGTCTGGTAATGTGGTTAGGCACATTAGTGGTTTGGATTTGTGTAATGTTAAGAAATCAGCTTCTATTCATAACTTTTAAGAGTTGATTTTATTAGTTTTTCCTCATCTATTCATACTGACTCATTATTGTTTTATTTCCTTCCAGTCTCTGCATCTTCATCAGATGTTGATCGAACACAGGATAATATCACATTACTCTGTTCTCTGCTGAGATTCAGCTCATTGGGTTCTTGTCCAGAGAACAGCCTCCTCTGGGTGGATGAGACAGGAACTGGTCTGACTGGTGAAGGTGTTGGGTACCAGTTTAAACAGACTGGCTGTGATTCTTATCTCACTGTGAAGCTTCAGAGCAGCAGCAGCAGAAGATACACCTGCCAGTTTGTTGATGGAAACACAGTGAAGATAGAAGCTCACTACCAGCTGGAAGGTATGATGTCATTACACATCCGTCACTACAGACATATTCTAATAAAGTTAAAATCTCAGACTTTTTAGCATCTACTATCAAAGCAGTGAATGTCTGATATTAGGTTGGAATCTTCATATTGGTGCAATGTTCTGTGATGAGGCTGCAGAAGTCAATATTCTTATTACAGTCTTTATCTTTAGCAACATATATTTGGCCCCACTTCAAATTGAATCTGGTTCTCTCCTTGGGTTTAAACATTTATTGCGTATCCATGCCATATAGTCATCATACACATCACGATACATGGAATGCATTTGATGAACAACTTTAAGATGTTTATAACCCAACCCAGTAGATGTGGTAAATATTTTATTTGATCAAATATTATTCCGACTATTTTTTTTTTTTTTAACACATGCCCTACTGGCTGTGTGTTAGAACAACAAATGAAAGAGTGAATTTATCTCATATCTTGGTTAAACTGAAAATTTTGCACATATATGGAATAAATTCACCACAGCCTCCTTTCAAATGATTCAGCTCCAACTCAGACATATTTCAATAAAAGAGAGATGATGAAATTATATCACCGTCTAGAATGGATTTGGTCTTAAAGTTTACCTTGAAGAATTTGGGATGGAATCATATTAGTTTTTAACCAATTTAGAGTGATTGATTTCAATTCAATTCAAAATGCAAATCCATAAGGTGAATAAAAGATTATTGGGCAAATAATGTTTTATTCATCAAAAGACTTTATGCTACCACGTACTTAAACGTCAAAGTTCACGCCGGTTAAATGTCACATTCAAATAATGAAATAATGTCTATGATGAACAAGGTGACAATTTATGCATTTAATCTTTCAGCTATGGTCTATCATTCTCCTTCCAGGCTTCTATTGATGGGAAAAGTATTTCCCTTTTATTTTCAAAATAAAATTTCTCAATCCGCTTTCTACCAATGTCTACCAGACTTCATGTTTCACCAGGATTTCTAAATGCACTCCGCGATCAAATGTTCGTTTTGCTTAATCTTTAATTTGAACCTGTCTTATATTAGTAGCTTTAAGCAAGTAATGCATCCTTTTTTGTGAAACCCAGTAATCGTCACTTGTCAGCTGAGTCAGAACTGGGAATCAATCTGAATGTATACAATCATGGATACCAACAAACTGCAGCCCTGCAACTTCTTGTAATAGGTAGTTTACCTATGATTAACAAAAAAAACATCTTAAACTACTAGTTTATGTTACACTTGTTGATACTATTAATTAAATCGTTGTGCCACCTGGTTCTTCTCCTTAGCTGTAGTTTTGTTGATGCAATCTGCAAGCTGCAATATAGCTCCCAAAGGTACATGTGAACAAGCTCTGTCATCGTGCAACTTTGCCCTTACTCTGTGTTGTGTAACCCCCACTGTTAATGACAAAGGTTGAGTAAATGGGTTTTAACATGTAATAAAACACTATAGTTCCATGACATCCAGACAGCACCAGTTCAAAAACACGAGGTCCTATGGAGAAACGATGCTGGGTAAAATGTTGACTGAACAGATCGTCTGTCTGTATGGAAGTTTGTTGGCAAAATCACTGATATGTCCCATAAACGAATGACTAATTTGATGGGATTAAAGCTGTTGAACTTGCAGCTAATCACTTTGGCTTGGGGTCAACAAAAGGTCAACTCAATTTTACAAGCTAATTTTTGCTTGTTAAAGGCTACAGTTATTGTAATAATTACGAGGGATATACAGTCCAAGAGAAATGTATTATATTATACACATAACTATGTTTATTTATCATCATCTCTGAGCTCAGCCTCTTTAACCTTAATATTTCTAGATTTGCCTTAGAATTCCATTATTTATAATTACATAGGAAGAGGAGAGGGTCTCACGGCTTCATGGAGAGCAGACATCTTTTTCTTCTGACGTAAGGGAGTAACAAACTAGCGATTGCGAGATAAGCCCGATGCGCTTCGAAAGTAACTTCACGACAGGAGTTGTAGAGATGATGAACTACAGAGCCGGTACTGAACAATAGATAGCAGTATTAAAAATTATCTATGTAAAACAAACCTCATCCCCCCACTTGAGAAGGTAGGTGATGCGGACGTCGTGGAAGACATTTTGTCCCGTAACGCTCATACCGTACTGTTGGGGGGAAAGCGGTGGGGGGAGATCATGTTGCTGCGGTCTGCGAAGTCTGGGCGTTAGATGTCTCTGAAAAATTACACACTGTAGCTTTAAAGTTGTGCTACTGAATTTCTTTACATGCAAAACTTGTTTTGCAGCAAAAGAGCCAGAGCCTAGGTAATGTGTGGAGGGGAGCCCGAGTATCTCTCCACCTCCTGCACAAGCTTAGGCTTAGAGTAAAAAAAAAAAGTCAATTAAATCATTGCACAAGATTATGAATTAAATGTCTAAAAAAAAAGATGAGACATACTTCCTCCATAGAGAAACATGACCTGTGAAAAAGCTTACTGTGTGTGTGAACAGCTGTCTGAATGCGTTGGAGAGAAGATGCTTTTAATTCTGATGAACAAACCACCATCATGTTAAAAAGAATCCAAACACAGCAGCTTCTCTGCTTCATCTCATCCACAGGTTCCACAGACTGGTTTCCTCTGAGCTTCATCATGTTGACTCTGAGGATCACAGCACTGATCCTGATGGTTGGAATCACTGCTGATATCATCAGAACCAGAGGTGAGCAAACTGGACCAGAATGGAGCAAAGCTACAGATTTGTGGTTGTAATTATAATTTTTCTCTCATGGTTTTATTTAATCTCCTGATGCACACACAGGAAGTATTTTTACGAGAGGTGAATCACTATAATAAAGTCTATTGTACAGAGACGGAATGTGAAGACTGAGCTATGGTAGAGTAACCTGACTCCGCTAGATGGATTTGCTCGCGCATATCCATCTGGAAACCTTCCGTTGATAGTAATTTTGGGAAGGGCGAAAATACTGGTTAGCTGATTGGCTATGTTGGTGATAGAGCGGGCCAAATAAACCAATCAGATCAACGAAGCATATGGCGTCGCTAACAGAGCGGCGACGAAGAGGAGCCAATGCGATGGAATCAAACTCTTGCCGCGAAACCAGTGGGGAGAAGAGCAAAAACATCTTTTCCTCTGAGAAAAAGCCCCAGAGCAGTGTTTTTGCTCTTCTTTCAGTGAAGAAATACTCTGTAATTCCCGATAAAACTTGCTTTCGATAGCCACGCTATAGCGCTAGAACAGGTGTTGAAGCCGCTTATGTTCTTTGGACTGAACTGTCGGCTTCTTGTTTGCGTCACACCTCAACCGCCTCAAAGCCAACCGCTGATTGGACGTTAGTTTGGTGAACTGCTCCAAATTTCTTTTTGAGGAGAGTCTCCCAGACTAATCTCTTGCGAGTGAAACCTTGAAAGCTTCGCAAGATCAGGAATGGTCTCACGAGGAACTATGGTAAGAAGAGGGACAATGAGGAACTCCTGCTGTACTTGAGCGGGTCGTAGTGAAGATGATTCTCTTGCTTAGAGAGTAATTTCAGCGTCCTCTAAGGAGACTGGATCCAAACCTCCTGTTTGAATCCCCGACTCAGTTAAAGGCTCAGTTGATCCCTCCAGGGAGAGAAGGTCTGAAACGGTCCAGTTTGCAGGATGACTTCCTGCTGAGAGGCAAAGACAAAAACAAAGAAGAAGTTAAAACTCAGGTTGACAAGAACTCAGTCTTACTCAGAGAAAACTCAGCTTGGCTAGAGTATCAAAAACTGGCAAACACGTCGAGGTAGTGGCAATCAGCAGCTTAAGAGCACCCCGTTAACGAGGTAACCATCATCAGGTGTGTGAGGAGGCGGACCATAACCAGGCGCCTCCTGTCTGTGGAAGGGAGACAAACACAAAAAACAAACACACAGACAGGAGCCCTGGGACACAACGCTTTACTTCTATGTAGGGGAGGAGCTAAAATCTATGACGTCAGAAGCCTCGCTACTGCCATACCATGTGACCACTTCAGGAAGTGGTTCAGATCGCCTGCAAACTGACAGGCTTTTAAACAGACTCAGTATTCAGCCAAGATGTTGGAGTTTGGATAGAGTTTGTAAGTATTCTGAGAATAGATTGGTTGAAAAAACAACAGAGCTGGTTAATTAAAAATAAATATGGTTAGATTAAACAATATAATGATCAGAGTCTGAATAAGCCACTGGTTTTGGTTATTGCATTATTCAATGGTATTACTTTCTGAGAAAACAATACTGGTGACTGGCTGTAGGAGTTTCCCTCTCAAACAAAAGGTTATTGATTTGAGACCCACCCTTAGTTTTTTTTTTCTTATTTATTAATTTTTTTTATACTACTTAACCAGTGTGTTGGTCAATGGGACCAATTTGTATTGTATAGTTTGGGCAAAAATACTACCGAATTAGATAGGTTGTTTTAACCAAAATATTGGTTGGATACATAAAGTCAAACCAAATTAAAACCAAAAACAATGAAAAAACTTTTAGTGTACTCAGTGTGTCTTTAAGGATTGTTTTTTTTCAAAGACAATTTACACACAAAGACCTTAGAGAATATTTTATTATACACATCAATCATGAACAATTTCAATTGCAAACTTCAAAGATTATATTACTACATATATCTATGCACTGTGCCAGAAGGTGGTGTCATGTTCACATGAAGCTCCAAGAAATTAGGGATTTCTCGTAGCAGATTGGCTGGAGGGCTGAATCACCATCACTAATAATTGAGCTGCATAGTTGGATAGATGTTTGTTTGTCATGAAAATCAGCAGAGAACACCAGTCATTGGTGAGAACTACAGATACATCACAAGGAAACCAAGATCTGTAGCATTAGCAAAGAAGAATAACACTCTGAAACTGAGTGAAGGGTGAAACCCTCCTCTTATGCAGCCCTGGTGATGAGCTGATGTGTTGCACCTGTTTAAGACATGCAAGAGAAGCTGTCAGCTCAGTAGCAGCCTTATGGTGCACTCTGGTGGAAAACCTGAAGAATAGCAGAACAAATCCCCACCAACAAAAAACCCATTTCCTGACATTTTTGTCCATCACAGAAAGCAAAAATGCACAAAGAGACATTTATATAAAATAATCAACACAAGTAATACCTTCATAGATCTTTTAAATATACAGGGGTTGGACAATGAAACTGAAACACCTCGTTTTACACCCCAATAATTTATTAGTATGGTGTAGGGCCTCCTTTTGCGGCCAATACAGCGTCAATTCGTCTTGGGAATGACATATACAAGTCCTGCACAGTGGTCAGAGGGATTTTAAGCCGTTCTTCTTGCAGGATAGTGACCAGGTCACGACGTGATGCTGGTGGAGGAAAATGTTTCCTGACTCGCTCCTCCAAAACACCCCAAAATGGCTCAATCATATTTAGATCTGGTGACTGTGCATCAAACCAATCTTTCACCAGTCTTGCTGTGTGTATTGGTTCATTGTCATCCTGATACACGGCACCTCCTTCAGGATACAATGTTTGAACCATTGGATGCACATGGTCCTCCAGAATGGTTCGGTAGTCCTTGGCAGTGCCCATCTAGCACAAGTATGGGGCCAAGGGAATGCCATGATATTGCAGCCCAAACCATCACTGATCCACCCCCCATGCTTCACTCTGTGCATGCAACAGTCTGGGTGGTACGCTTCTTTGGGGCTTCTCCACAACGTAATTCTCCCGGAAGTGAGGAAAACAGTAAAGCTGGACTCACATTGTCCACAGCCCAAGATTTGCCCTCCTTGCACCGTTGAAACCGACATTTGGCATTGGCACGAGTGACCAAAGGTTTGACTATAGCAGCCCGGCCATGTATATTGACCCTGTGGAGCTCCCGACGGACAGTTTGGTGGAAACAGGAGAGTTGAGGTGCACATTTAATTCTGCCATGATTTGGGCAGCTGTGGTTTTATGTTTTTTGGATACAATCCGGGTTAGCACCCAAACATCCCTTTCAGACAGCTTCCTCTTGCATCCACAGTTAATCCTGTTGGATGTGGTTCTTCCTTCTTGGTGGTATGCTGACATTACCCTGGATACTGTGGCTCTTGATACATCACAAAGACTTGCTGTCTTGGTCACAGATGCACCAGCAAGACGTGCACCAACAATTTGTCCTCTTTTGAACTCTGGTATGTCACCCATAATGTTGTGTGCCTTGCAATATTTACCCTGTTAATTGGACATTCACAATCTGCTCTTACTGGTTCAACGTGCAATTGATGAAGATTGGCCACCAGGCTGGTCCAATTTAGCCATGAAACCTCCCATACTAAAACGAGAGGTGTTTCAGTTTCATTGTCCAACCCCTGTAGATTATAATGACAAACCTGTTCCCTCTAAGCTAAGCTTCCAGTTTTCAAGACATTAAACATTTTCAACTTATTCTCTCTGGTGAGATTCTGTTTGAACACAATCGATTTACAAGCTGCTGAAACAAGAAGGTTTGGGTAAAAAAAAAAATCCAGTTTTGTCCTTTTTCTAAAGAGAAAGGAAAAACTAGGCTTTTAAATAAAAAAAAAGGAAAGTTTGGTCCTATCTAGTAAAAAATCACGCAACGAGAATATTTTTAAAAGATAAACAACATGTTTTGACCTTAAACAGTGTAAAACTGTTATTTTATCAGAATTGAGAAAGCTTCCTGGAGAGGTGGCGAAACGTCTTCAAATCTTGAAAACCAAGTCCAGTGGATATTTTTTTGAATTTTTTACGAATGACTATGACCTGGATGACTGAGAACCTTCATCAGCATATCAGAATAATAAATACATCAGCTGTTACAAAGGATTTTCTCATTTATAATGTTTTAAAATGTCTCTTTAAATGTTTTTTTTTTTCTATAACTGTATTATAAAGGTTAATGTTTGGTTTTATCTTACAGGTTCTTGATGCTGGAGACGATGGAGAACGTTCTGCTGCTGCCACAATCAGTTGACCTTCAACACATCAATACAGTTTATACTAAAGACTTTATTATATTTTGTACACTATCTTATTGTATTTCCTGATAAATTACCCATTTTTGTCCCTGGTTCTTCTTATTATTCATGAAGAAAAAAAACAGAATCTCTGGATTTGTTCTCAGACTAAAACCTGGAGGCAAACAGACAGACGGAGTCACATCAACGATCAAATTTTTGCTTAAAACTCTCTATGATTTTGTTTCGAAAACAACAAATCCTTTTGTCACTAATAAACAGAGAGATGGCAAAAGTACTCACTTTCCAGACTTGGTAAAAGTACAGATACTTGTGTTAAAAAATACTCTGGGTAAAAGTGAAGTACTGATTAAACTCTTTACCAAGTAAAAGTAACAAAGTACAGGCTTGTAAATTTACTCTTCTAAAGTATAAAAAGTAAAAGTAGAAACCACTTTTTTTCATGCCGCTGCCTACATTTTAAATGGATGTCTGCCAATAGGACTAGATCTCTGTTGTGTTCATTTCAATCATCTCGTCAGTCCATACGCCCGCGCTGCGGTTAACGCTTACCGCCACCTCAAGCTGCAATTGATTTGCTGCGAATTAATACCCGCCGAACCCATGTCGATTCACCTTAGTAGTGAAGCGCCAAATGTAACGTAGTCTCCAATCCAATTAGAGATTGAATTCTGTGTATTGATGGACGGAAAAATAACGGTAACCCATTGAAGTTTGATTCAAAAACCAAAGTAACTTGAGCCAATTTTTTTAAAAAATATAAGGAGTAGAAAATACAGATATTTGTGTAAAATGTAAGGAGTAGAAGTAAAAAGTCGCCATAAAATAAGTAGTAAAGTAAAGTAAAAATATCAGAAAAATCTACTTGAGTACAGTAACAAAGTATTTGTACTTCGTTACTTCCCATCTCTGCTAATAAACATAAATAAATAACTTCCTCCTATAAAATCAAACCAATATCAGTTTTTTTCCTTTGATCAGGAAGAACAGAGAATAAAGAAAACAATCATTAAAGCTCAGTTTGCTACTCTCTGATCTACACTGATGCTTTCTGGTCCAACCCAGATAGCTGGCATCTCTTCTTCTACTGATGTGATTGGTTGTAGCATCAGCTCAACCCACCAGCAGTGCATTCTGGGAGTTGTAGTATAAGCAGTGAATGGTCTGTCTACCAGTGGGTCAGCTCTAGTAGACATTTGGATTGATCTCATTGATCACATTTGGTCTGTGGGTCTGAGTCTGACTCCTCTGCTGTAAGTAACCACTTTTGACCTGCTTGGATCGTTCTACTCCGGTTTAACTGCTCTATCTGCAGAGTCTCAGAGCTGCTGGGTGTTAGTGGACTTGACTGCGCTCATTAGAATACATCTCAAAGTTCCTCTTGCCTGTGGGCAGAGGAAATGTGAGAACAAGCTGGATTGAAATTAATCGGCCTGTTTATCAAAGTTCTTCGACAGCAGATCCTTCTGCTTAAAATGGTTCATTTGAGTTGATCTGATTCTAAGAAATTAAATTAATTAAATGTAGTTTAAAGTTTGTTTCAAAACAACATTTGTGCAACTAGTCCTTCTATTTGTGATTTTCTTCAGTTTCTAAAAAACAGTCAAGTCCTCTATGGAAACGCGGAAAAGAAGACGTGTGAGGTGTTGGTGCAAAGTTGTTTTGCATCCATTAATTCAGCGTCAAAGAGGAAATAACATCAGTACTTTTAGATCTGCAGCAGAGAAACGTCTCTCAGTGTTCAGCAGCTTATAGAAGGACAGGCGATGTTTGGTTTGGAACTGATTCTGATCATTATCAAGACTTTTTTTCCCCCTTTCAAATAAAGCCAAGAAATTTTAAAGGCTTTATTGAGATATCAAGAAATAACTATCAGTATTTGCAAGATTTAATCTGTGCAGCATGTATTAGTCGATCGTATTTTGACCAAAAAGCGTGTTCCAAAAATGTGGATTAATATATAATCCCCTCCCCCTTCCTTCATTGGCTGCTCAGTGGAACAGTGGGCAGCACTGCAGAAGGAAGGTTCCGGGTTCAAATCCCAACCTGGGGTCCTTCTTCATGGAGTTTGCATGTTCTCCCTGAGCATGCACGGGTTATCTCCGGGTACTCTGGCTTCCTCCCACAGTCCAAAAACATGACTGTTAGGTTAATTGGCTTCTCTAAATTCTCCTTCGGTGTGAGTGTGTGCGTGAATGGTTGTGTGTCTCTGTGTTGCCCTGAGATGGACTGGCAATTTGTCCAGGTTGCACCATGCCTCTCGCCCGTAGACAGCTGGAGATAAGCGTTATGGAAGTTGGATTGATATCATTTTTTTGTGTCAAAATGTGATAAACTGTTGATATGAAAATGTCTTAAACAGACTTTAATAAATGCATTAAACTGGAAATAAAATCTTCTGGAAATCATCCAAACATGTTCTAATTCCAGCTTCATGATTGTATTTTTAAAGGACGAAGTGTGTAAAACGTTGTCTCTGCTGCAGGAACCAGAGGAGGAGATCTTAATCTCTATCACAGATCTGAGAATGATTGTGTTCCATCTTTCAAAAGTCCTTCAACTTGTGCTACTAGTTGCTTCTATTTTTGGTTTTCTGTCCATTTCTTTAAAAAAATTCAAATGTTTAGAACTAAATAGTACAGAATAGGCAGTGGGTGTTGGTGAGAAGTTTATACCACCCATTAATTTAACCAGGAAGAGGAAATAAGATCAGTACTGTTAGATCTGCAGCAGAGAAACGTCTCTCAGTTCTCAGCGGCTGATAGAAGGACAGGAGATGTTTGGTTTGGAGCTTATTCTGATCGTCGTTCTTCAGTTTGAAGGTAAATTAGTTTGCTTTTTAATATTTAAGTTTGGCCCTTTTTTATTTTTCTTAGAGTATGAAAAATAGTGTGGATTTTTTTTCTGTAAAAATTTAATTTATTCAAACAGTTTATCACTTTTCCACTCAGGTGGAGAACACTGTTTCAGGATTTTTCAATTAAAAGGCTGTGAGCTAAAAAAATAAACACATTTTGAAATATTGTGACTGGTTTACTGAAAACATAGATATCCATTTTTGCATTCATCACTCCTTTCATTCTACTACTTCTCGTTTATGGCGTGCTCTTAGTGATATTTATAAATCTGCACACAACACTGCAGCAGTTTAATACTCAGGAGATAAATTCATGGTGATATCTTCTGGTTTCTCTTATTCAATATTCATCTTCCGCTTCTCTGATAAAAAACAAAATCATTTTCCTTTTTCTTCCAAGTTTCTTTGCTTTTCTCACCTTTAACTCTGTCAGGCTCCCTGAAGTCCTTCAGCACTTTGAGTTCCCTCAGTAATTGCAGGATCCTCATCATCCTCATCCTCAATGTAGTGCCAGTGACTGTGAGACTGTTTAGTTGATCTGGCTTGAAATTCAGTCAATTAAATTCAGTTTAAAGGTTGGTTTCTAACCAACGTTTGAGCAACTAGTTCCTTCTATTTGTGGGTTTCTTCCAGTTTCTAAGAAACAATCAAGTGTTGTAAAAACAAATAACAGAAGAGTTGTTGTGAAGAAGGTTCCCATTACTTAATTCAGCCTAAAAGAGGAAATTAGTTCATTATTTTAAGATCTGCAGCAGAGAAACGTCTGTCAGTTCTCAGCGGCTGATAGAAAGACAGGAGATGTTGGGTCTGGTACTGATTCTGATCATTGTTAAGACCTTTTTTCCTTTCAAATGAAGCTGAAAAAATTAAAGGACACTTTGGTTTGCAGAGATATTTAATTGAGATATGATAAATGGAGTTAATCTGTGTTGCCTCTGCGATTGACTGGCGACCTGTCCAGGGGGGACCCCTACTCACCCACAGACAGCTGGAGATAGGCACCAGCACCTTGCAACCCCAGCTGGGATAAAGCGTCATGGAAAATGTGTTATGATTTTATCAAGAGCTCGGACCCACATGCAGAAAAAAACAATACAGAGAGACCAAGGGAAAGTTTAAAAGGTTTATTGAGGAGATTGTGAAGAATCCATTGTTGCTCTGAACACTGCTCAACCGGAACTGGAAAGTGAGGGGAAGACACTGCGGTTAGTTCAGGCTCAGTGGGAAATTTGATTCTCAAACTTGAAGAGGAGAAATAGATTGCAGACTCACGTTTCCAGAAAAGTGGTTGACTCTTGACTTCGGTTTGGGGTGTTCCAGTGTTTGTCTCATTCGGTGGAGGGCGGACAGGGTTTACCCAGGATGCGGTTGTTTGTTGGTGAACGGCCACTTAGATTTCCTGCGGTACTTGAACAGGTTGTTGTGGAGATGAATCCTTTGCTCAGTGTGAAGCTCCAGAGATGGCAAAAAAGTACTCACTTTCTGTACTTGGAGTAAAAGTACAGATACTTGTGTTAAAAAAATACTCTGGTAAAAGTGAAGTACTGATTAAACTTCTTTTACTCAAGTAAAAATATAACAAAGTACGGGCTTGTAAATTTACTTAAAGTATAAATTTTGTAAAAGTAGAAACTACTTTTTTCATGCCGCTGCCTACATTTTAAATGGATGTCCCTGCCAATAGGACTAGATCTCCGTTGTGTTCATTTTCAATCATCTCGTCGTCCATGCACTACTACTATGCTAACGCCACCGCCACCAAGCTGCAAATGATTTGCTGCGAATTATCACCTCCTAATCTGTCGCATTCATCTTGTAGTGGTGCGTCCAAATGCAACGAGATTCCCATCCAATTAGATTGAATTTTGTATTGATGACGTGAAAAATAATAATGGTAACTCCATTGAAATGATTCAAAACTAAAAGTAACGAGCCAATTTTTAAAAATGTAAGGAGTAGAAAGTACAGATATTTGTGTAAAAAATGTAAGGAGTAGAAGTAAAAGTCACCATAAAAATTTGTAGTAAAGTAAAGAAAAAATATCAGAAAAATCTACTTGAGTACAGTAAATAAGTATTTGTACTTTGTTACTTCCCATCTCTGGTTAAGCTCAAACGATCCCTTGTAAGAAGGAAGATCCAAACCTCCAGTTTGAATCCCCAGCTCAGTTTGAAGCTCGGATGATCCTTCCAGGGAGAGAAGGTCCAAAACATCCAGTTAGCAGGATGACTTCCTGCCGAGAGGCAAAAGACAAAAAAACAGCAAGGTTAAAACTCAGGTAGACAAAAACTCAGTTTGACTCAGTAAAAACTCAGCTTGGCTAGAGTACTCAAAACTGGCAAACACTCTGGTGTCGAGGTAGTGGCAGTCAGCAGCTTAAGAGCACTCCGTTAATGAGGTAATAATCCACAGGTGTGTGAGAAGGCCAACCAGAACCAGGCGCCGCCTGGTGGTGGAGGGAAGACAAACAAAAACGCAACCCACACAGACATGTAAATGGTCAGACCATGTAATTCAATGAAAGGGTGGAGTCAGAGTGAAAAAAAATATACATACCCATGAGAAGTCCAGTGGCTGGAAGGCTTTTGACTGGGAAGGACCATATTGAATGGCTGGTACTCTACAACTTATGGACAAAGGACATTCGTTGGAGGACCAGAATGTTGACATTTTGGACAAAGAAGACAGGTGGTATGAGAGGGGCATGAAGGAAGCCATCAATGTTAAGAAAACAACAACCTTAAACAGAGGGGGTGGACTCAGGTTTCATCTTCCAAAAACCTACAATGCAGCGATAGAGTTGATTCCTTCCCACTATCATCGCTACCTCCACCCCCTTACAGGGAAACAAAACAACTTGCCAGTTCAGCCAGGCCAACAATTCCCTCTAGCGACCCTCCATTCAGAGACATAGACAGGTATCGGGTATTGCATGCTAACAAAGAACCCAGATGACCCCCATCCCTAAGGGGCGGACCCGTTCGTCCGGCTCAATTTGCATGTTTTTTAAACAAAAACAAGGCTTTGTTTTTGGTCCAGTCTATAAAGCCTGAAACTCAACGCTAGTTCTGACATTTTAAACTGAAAAAGCTTCCTGGATGGGAAGCGAAATGTCTTAAAACAGAACAAAATGCTGATGCATGATGCTCAATTTAGTGGACAGGTGACCAATTAGGATTTTCTACCTAATTAGAGTTTTTATATGTAAAATAAATCATTAATATTCTCCACTGTTCTTCCATGATGCAACAAATGTGTTTTACCTGCTCTACTGTATTACAGTTAATAAGAAAAATATCTGAGTTGTTAAAGATGATTTGTTGTCTGTCAACCATTTTGAATTTGAGAAAATGTTGATACCCTCATAGTGGACGGCCACAAGATGGCAGTTTGTGTATCAAGTGATATATAGAATAAAATCCTATGATATACAAAAATTGGATTTTAAATAGCTGCCAACTGCAGAGACGACTAAGCATGAAAGGGTTAAAGGACACTTTGGTTTACTTAGATATTTTATTGAGATATGAGAATTAAAATCTAGTATCTGCAGGTTGTTTTTCACATTAATGTCTTACATAGATTTTTTAAAAGTTTTTCAGTCAATTGAAAAATATATCAATAATTCAAAGAATATGAAAAATTAAATCATTGACTAAATATTTCTAAGCATTATGGTTGTATTTATAAAGGATAAAACATGTAAAACTTGAATGTATCTTTTTCTTTGCTGCAGCAACTGAAGGAGGAGATCATCATCTCTATCATAGATCTGGAGATGATGCCGTTCTACCTTGTAACAGTTCTACAAACTGCTCCACTATTAACTGGTTTTACAGCAGAGATTCGCCCACTGATCATCAGCAGCAGGTTAAGGATGGAAAAGTTCAGAGTTCACCTCGAGCTGCCAGGTTAAATGTGGACAGTAACTGCTCTCTGATCATCAACAACATCACTGCTGAGTATGCTGGAATGTACGCCTGTCGACTTGGTTCAGGATCCACCTATGATGGCGTTGTGTTTCTGAGCGTTCTGACCAGTGAGTATGTAGACCTGAATGATCTGATGCTGTCAGACTCTTTCCTTCTGATTAACATTGTGAAATACTTGTGTTGGACAGATGTTTCTGACATCATCAGTTCTGATGAATATCTGATGCAGTCAGAAGTTCAAATGTTGTTCTGTCAGACTGTGAACCCATCATTTATTCAGCTCTGGGTGATGCTTCAACCACACATCAGTCCACACCCTTAGTTTGACTTTACAGTCAAAGATTTGATGTTGAAAAAGTTCATTCATTTCATGGATGATTGTTTTTATACCTAACAATGATCAAATCAAACTCAATGTGGTTTTTAAATCTTATTTCTGCCTCCAACTGTGTTTTGGTTGAGTTTTCTTTGTTGGGTTGCGGCTGCTTCCTGTTTGAGCTAAAGGCGGGGCCAAGCTTTGAGGAGCCTGACATCAGGAAGTGACCTCATCAGAATGAACGCTGTGCTCAGCTGCTGTGGGGCTGTTTAGATTTAATTAGTTTCTCTTGTATTGTGTGGTTAAATGCTTTGATCAAACCACTGCATCATTTACTTTCATTTGGAAAGTTTTCTTGTTTTGTTCCATCATGCTGATAAATTCCTGCTCAGATCTGCAACATTAGTGCATCAATCACCAAGAAACATCTAAAGATTTATTGCATTTTTTAAATGATTTCAGATAAAGTTTTATCTCCAACTTTCAGACATTTTCTTGTTTCTTTCAGTCTCTCCATCTTCACCAGCTGCTGATCCAACAAAGGATGGTGATGTCACATTACAGTGTTCTCTTGATTGGCGGAGTGGGTTGGGTTCTTGTCCGGAGAACAGCCTCCTCTGGGTGGATGAGACAGGAACTAATCTGACTGGTGAAGGTGTTGGGTACCAGTTTAGACAGACTGGATGTGATTCGAATCTCACTGTGAAGCTTCAGAGCAGCAGCAGCAGAAGATACACCTGCCAGTTTGTTGATGGAAACACAGTGAAGATAGAAGCTCACTACCAGCTGGAAGGTATGATGTCATCTTTATAAAGGTAAAGGTTGAATTAAAATCTGTCATTAAATCTATGCCATGCATGTTGAAGCTTAGCAGTACTGGTTTATACTTTAGTATGCTTTATGGGTTTTTAACCATGGTCATTGCATATTTTATCATCTTTGAATCCCAGAAGCAGTTCCTCCCAAAAACACCAACACCATCATCATCCTCCTCGGTGCAGTGATCGGTGTTCTGCTGCTGCTGGTTGTTCTGGTTGCTGTTTTCATCAAATGCAGGAAAACCAGAGTTAAAGAAGATCATAAAACCACAACAGGTACTGTATCTTTAATCTACAGAGCGAACCTAAAGCATCTGTAGATACAGAAGCTTTTATTGGTTATTGTTATAAAATTGACCAACTTCAATACAGACAAACAAACACCTGATCATGGCACCAAAATAATCATTGAAAAACGACTTTGTTTAAAATTGGCATGTTTCCCATTGATTTAATATAATGGTCAGTATAAATGCAACTTATGGCGCCATAGTAACCAATCACAGGATTTCCAAAAAAGTTATAAAACAATCCACTGGACTTTTTTTCCAAGTTTGAAGCTTTTTCAATTGAGTTGAAAAAGCTTCCAGGATGGGAAGCAAAACATCTTCAAATTTGAAAACAAAGTCCATTGGATTGTTTTTCGCTTTTTTGGGAATTACTATGACCTGGATGACTGAGAATCTTCACCATAATATAATCAGTTCCCCCAATGCGGTTCAAGGGCTTAATCAGGCCTGGTTCTAGCCTTCTGCTAAAGAACGGTTCCCAAGTTAAACACTGCAAAACATTCTAAAATGACTACAAATTTCTTAAATTAAGTGTATTTACCCTTAATTTGAAAAGGAAAATAAAATGATCTGCCAATGGAATGAGCTTTTTTACTTATTTTAAGAAAAAAACTGATTTAGATTTACATTTCTTTGCAGTGTGTAAAGCGTCCAGCAGCACATCTAGTTGTTATGGAAGAGGATTAGGGCCACTGAAAAAAAAAAAAAAAATGTTAACTGATTTTAAAATTTTATTTCAGTTTAACACAGGAAAAAAAGTCAGAATTCTGACTTTATTCTCAGAATTCTGACTTTTTTTCTCAAAATTCTGACTTTAATCTCAGAATTCTGACAGATAATAAACATGTTAGCATCAAGCCGTAGCCATGTCTGTTTTAGAGATTAGCTCTCTTGTTTTAATGACCTTCTGCTCCTCTATTAATGAGGGAACCCCTCGGGCATGTAAAAAGTTGCCTAATTCAGTCATTTTCCACCAATGTGTCACTGGCCACCTCAAAAAACTCACATCTTTGTCAGTGAAGCTGAGTGCTCCCACATCTCTACCTTCATGGTGCCCATCTAAGATCCAAAATTTTGAGATTAAAGTCAGAGTTCTAAGATTAAAGTCAGAATTCTGACTTTTTTCCCTTATGAAACTGAAAAAAAATTAAAAAATCGGTTAAATCCCATAATGCTTTGTGAGGAGAGCTCTATGTGCAAAGCATTCTGCCTCTTTTAAGGCTTTTCTTTTCTTCTCATACACTTCGTAGACACTTTTTCTCTTAGGACACTCGGCCATTTTCAAAGAACCTCGTTAAGAAAGGTGAGCTTCCACGACTGGCTGAACCGTCGCTCAGGGACGCTCAGCTAACGGGAGGGGAACATAGGACAGCCTTACCTAAATATATCAGCAAAATGATTGACAATTAGGAGGACCAGTTATTTAGATGATCCACCCGGAAATAAAAAATTGTCCTCTATACCTTTAATTATAGAAATTTTAACTTATTTCTAGATCATTTTTGCAGTGATTAGCTGGTTTGGTTCAGTCAGACCTCTTTAACACTGAACTCAGCACTGAACCCTGCAGGGAGTCGACTAAACGCCACAATTTTCTGCTCCGTATCTCAGAGCCTCACTCAAGCAGGAAGCTCTTCCTTTTTCGGTTAAAGATGATATAAAGGCGGAGAATAAACTATAGAAAGAAAAATAAAAAAGAAAGTGCATGATACTCTAATTGTACGTAAAGGTATGTTTGCTGTGCAGAAACATGTCTCTGCATACTGAGGTCAAAGTTCAGCCTATTTAAACCTTAAACATGGCAACTGAATTAATTTGCAGAGCTCCATATAGTGTTAAGGTGATTTTTTTATATAGAGACACCTCTTTTTGTGCACGATACAATACACACAGATGGGATTTTAAGATGATCCCCAATATTCTCCAGTTAGAAGGAAATGAGGTATTTTTACTGAAGGTGGTAAACTGACTGTGTCCTTTTAAAGTGAAGCAAACCCCCAGATTGCTGCTTCTGCTATGTTCTCATGTTTTTTTAAGCATTTTTAAGTAAACTACCTCTTCTATAATAGTTGTTCTGAGCTCCACTGATGTTCTTTTTTAGCTCATTTTAATGTCTGACATCTGGGGAAGAACATTCCTCTGAATAAGAAAGAACAGTTTCCAGAGTAACCCTGTAGTGCTATCAGGAGCTCAGTAAAAAGCAGAAGTTGGGTCTGATGATTAAAATTTTTTTTCTTAGAAATGATAATCATTTTTTTCCTTTTATTTATTTAGAGAGTCAAGATTCAACCCATGACAGTCGTCGCCATGTGAGTAATTATGCACTGCAACACATTTGCTATAGAATTATCAGAATGCAAAAAAAAAGTGACACTCTGTGTGTTAAAGATGGTTGGAAAATTTCAAACTTATGACAAAATACCGTTGTGATACTTCTGCACTTTATTTTAGCTCACAAAGTGTAAAGTGGCAACAAATTAATGCAGTGACTTCCTCTTTTGTAAAGTTTCGGAACATGAAAAGCTGTAACTTCTAACTCGCTTGAATCTATTCTGCCTTTCTTAGAAATAACTAAAATGTTTAATGTGTGAAACCCTTTAGGTAGACCAGACAGACCGTACTGAAGCTAATATTATTTGATGGGACACGTCCCAGTTTGGTTCAGTTGGGGCCTGTTTTGCTACTTGGTATATTAAGGTGAGATGTAAATAATCCGTTCTTATTCGAAAAGGATTATTTACATGGATTCACTCTGCAAAAGCTATGTAATATGCGTCAACATCTCTAAAATAAGTGTATTTACCTTTAATTTGAATAAATAAATAAGATAATCTACCAATGGAATAAGTATCTTACCCTTAAAATAATATAATTAGATAATATGTACTTGGAATTACAGAGCCCAGTTATTCTATATTATATCAAATGTAAATTGACTCTTTCCATTGGCAAAATGTCTCACTTACCTTCTCAATTCATGAAAAAACACACATATTAAAAAAATGGATTTACTTAGATTTAATTTTCTGCACCATAATTGAATGAATCCTCTTCAGATCCAAGGCTTGTGGTTGAGTCTTTGATCTTTCCTAAAAACAGGCTGAAAAATGTCAAACAGTGTGGATGAAAACAATAAACCAGAAGCACAGTTCTCTCCTGAGTGCAACAAGCGTCAAATTATTATAAATAACTGCCCAAGTCATGAGTTTATTTTTAAAGAAGCAGTATATTCAAATTAGGAAATGGCAGAGAAAGCTATTAACAGACATGACACTGAGAGTAGAGATCCATGAGCTGCTGCTCTATGTGTGCCGCCATCTTAGATGGGAAAAAGTATTCAATTGTGCCTCAATGTTCTGCCCTGTTCTGGTTAGAAAAAAGTTCCTCTCACTAACTCAAACCCTGCAGAAAGGCTGTGAAGGTTGTCAGAGCACAGTTAAACAAAAGAAGTACAGACAGCTGATGGAAACCTGAAAAAGCTATGAATGAAACATTGAGAAAAGTCTAACTTGCTATGAAAAGGATGATATTTAGATATATGCAGAGTCTTGTTCCTCCTTCCTACTATCATTGCAACCCCCACCCCCTTACAGGTAGGGACAGAAGAAAGAAAAAGACCTCGCCTGTTCAGCCAGGCCAACAATTCCCTCTAACAACCCCTTTCAGAGACATAGACAGGTATTACAGGTTAAAAGAACCGAAATGACCCCCCATAAACTAAGGGGTGGACCCGTTTGTCCGTTTAGATTTGCAGGTTTTCTAAGTTTGTTTTAGATCCCCTCTATAAAGCCTGGAACTCAACACTATTTCTGACATTTTGAATTGAAAAAGCTTCCTGGACGGGAGGAGAAACTCAAACTTGGTAACAGGTAACAAGGCCACTTTTTAACTTTTTGTAATTTTTAGACATGATTCATTATGAGGGTAAACATTTGATAATAGGTCATTTAAACCATGTATAACTTAGGTGATAATAATCTTTGAAAAATAGTGTGAACTGTTCTGAATCATAATTATCTGCCAGAATAAATTCTAAGGGAGCTGAAGAAGCCAATGTTCAGAGTTAAGTTATCACCATGAATCCAAGACTCTGTCAGGGACATAAAGTCCAATTTTTATTAAATGAAAAGGGAATCTAGAGTTAAATTGTTTTTTGTTTTAGTTAGAAATCTTTTGTTAAGAAGAGCTGATTATGATGATGACTGCCCCAGAGCTGCAGATGAGTGCAGTGGTTGGAGGTTGGTGAGGCCTATGCTGGGGATTTAGATTCAATAACCTCCAGAGATGCAGACGCCACTTCAACGCCACTTTAGTCTACCGTCCCAAAAGGATACTTTCTCTGTACAGAATGCAGAAAAAAGGTGTCAATGCAGCCAATCAAGAAGGAGGGATAGTTGTTATCAAAGGTGGTGATTTATTGGCGTTGACCTTTGATTTATCCCCCAAAGAAATAGCCATATGAACACATCGACCAAATGCAGCATCAACTGAGCTCAGTGTTAACAGGTCTAGCCGGTTCTTCTAACTACTTTATTAGAATTAAATTTATAAAGAGGAAACTAATGGAAAGTATTCCATGTTCTGTAAACAATTTCTGACCAAAAATTGTGTCTCTGATGTCTTTGTCTCTTTTTATATCCTGAGATTCGTCCATTGTTGGCAAACCAACACAACACATTAAAATGAGCCTTAAAATATACATGAAAAGTCATGTGACTGCTAATCTGGGTCTATATATCTATGTTCCATAAAGTAACTGTGGATAAAGGTTTTCTGTCACTTTGTTTTCAGGATGAGGATCAGTCCATCCCGACCTACGCCACTGTTAAGAGTTTCAATCCCAGAACTCCTCAGAGAAAAAAGGTAAGAGACCCAGCAAGTATTGAAGATTTATAACAATCCCATTTTAAATTAGCTTGACTATTAACTCTGTGATAAGAAAGAATGACACTAACTTCATCTAAGCTGCAGGTTAAAGGCTGAGTTCATTGATCTTTTTATTTTAAATTTTATTTTAAATTCTGTTGTTTCCTATTTTTGAAAGGGAACATTATTTTATTTGAACATCTTAAACTAATAAAATAATTTGAATGTGTACCAGACTAAGTTTTTTGCATATTTTGTGGTTTGAAAACTCTAAAATGACAACATGCAAGTGGAAAATCTTTAACTGGAACTGAAACAGTTTGCTGTTCATGTGCTGCAGGTCACACAAGATGGGGACACTGTGACTTATTCTGTTGTCAACGTTAAACGGAAAAGAGAAGAAAACATCGATCCTAACAGCCTCTACAGCAACGCCACTAAACTCAAATGAACCAAATGGGGAAATGAAACGTCTCATCAAGCCTCTGCCTTCATTAAACGTGTTAACAGCAAGTAGAAACTGCGATCAATGTTCCACCGATACCACAGTATTCATTTATAGCTCCTGTAGCTCTTTCGTCTGTTGTTGTAAGCAAATATGAGGATTTTTTTAAGCAGAAATGTACAGTTACTGACTTATATGACTGTTTTTTTGATACCTCTAATATATATTGTA
Organism: Cyprinodon brontotheroides; assembly: GCA_018398635.1. Lineage (NCBI taxonomy): Eukaryota > Metazoa > Chordata > Actinopteri > Cyprinodontiformes > Cyprinodontidae > Cyprinodon > Cyprinodon brontotheroides. The sequence goes on along the minus strand of JAGKQL010000007.1, from coordinate 6,506,292 downwards.
AAATATATAGATTTTACTGAACCAAAAAGATTAAACAGAAATATAGTGAGTGATGCATTAAAACACTGAGCTATTTTTCATTTAGTGATTAAAATGCTAAACTTTTTAAAACTGCCATTATCCTTTCTATTCTTGAGAAATCTGGATTTAATCACAATAACTGCAATAATCTAAGCCCCATTTCCAAGTTATCTTTCATATTAACTATACTGTAAAAAAACAACTTCAATTGCATTAACATCACAACAATCTTTATGATCATTTCCAGGCTGGTTTCTGCCCCCTTCTTAGCACAGCCATCACCCTCCTAAGGACAACCAATGATCTTTTGATGTAAGGAAACTCTAGTCTTAATTCAACTGGCATCACTCATACTCCCTTTTTAATGGTTTAATTCTTACCATTTTGGCATCAGTTAGTTCATTCAGATTAGGTCTTATCTTTTAAATCCCTCTCCAACAGCAACCGGTGTACCCCAAGGCTCCAACCAAGGACCCCTACTCTTTAACATATAATGTCTTAGCAATATCCTCAAGATATTTAAGTTTCTTTTTCACTGCAAGATCGATGCCTAATTTGTAGCGTTCTAATTGGTTTATTTTGTGTATTTGTCTGGAGCTGTAGAAAGACGCTCCCTTCAGGCTCAGCCAATCTTAAAGGGGTCATAGAATGATTCTATAGGGTATCTGGTCGTTAAGGTCACTGAATAGGGTGTGTAACATTGGTTGGGCTGAAAATGGTATATTAGCTGTTCTATGAGCCGTAAATGTAGCCTAGTTAAAAGCCCCAAAAATAAACTACAGGTTTTCATCCTTTTATGGAATGCTCATGAATATTTAGATGAGCTGTGCTGATTGGTTGGTTTACAATGAGCAAAGCTGCTGAGCTGATGCATCATGCAGGCAACAAGCACTCATTCACTGAAACATCAAATTGTTGATATAGTGGGATGACCAGACATCCTCTTTTTTCCCTAACATGTCTGCCTCCCTTTTTATACCTAAAAAAGTGTCCGGGGGGAATTTCAAAATCATTAGGGGATTTTGATCGACTACAGTGCAGCACATAGTCGAAACACACCAGGCACTGGAACCGAGCCGTCCACTCCAGGGCTGGTCTGGGAACCCCGGCGAATGGGGGTAGGGAGCCAGTGGGGGACGGAGTGATCAAACTTGTACCGGTAGCCTGGACATTGGCGGCCCCGTGCTTCTCCCCGTCTGCCTTACCGGCCTTAACCCCCAGTCCCCCAGTCCAGCCCAGTCCAGTCAACGGCCCAGCAGTCAACACTTCCCCCTGCCCCCCCCAACCCCACAAAACATTTTAAAAAAGTTTCCTCCTTTTCAGAAACCCAAATCAGGTCACCATAGATATGCTAGCATTGCTATCAACAGTTTAGTGACAGAATCATCCTTCCAGCTTGTGGTTGTGATGGCCTTATGGTCAGAACAGCCCCTCGTTTCAGTAAAAGAAGTTTAGCATGAACTGTCCAAGATTTGGAAAGCTGTCCTTGGTAAAATGCTTAGGGCAAATAAACAGCTGAGCATTTAACGTTTCAGGGATTTTCTGATAGACGAAAATAATCCATGCCTGTCAGGTCTTTGGATCCTTGGGAAGACTGTGAAAAATGTTCACCTTCCTCCATGCAGCCTGGAACACTACATTTACGCCTGTGGTTCTGGCTCAGTAAACCCAACTGTAGGCTAAACAGCTAAACTGGTGTCTTCCATCTACCTCTCTTCATGTTCTTGGGCAGTGAACCAGTTGGCTGGTCTGGATATCAATATCAGAGAGTGACAAAAGTACAGACCAGAACCAAATAAGGCAACATCTCCAATTTTAAGTCAACTCAAGGCTTCATTTGGATTTGCCCGTTTTATGGTGGAAGTTTAGAATTGCAAGATTTGCAAAAAAAAGGAGGTGTTGATGGAGTTTGAACTTCTCTGTACGTCAATTTCACCCACTGAACCTTTCTCCAAAGATCCTTTCTTGTCTGGCTCATTATGCAGTTCAAAATTCTTCTGCTTAGATTCAAGGTCCTTTAAAGCCTCATCCCTCCCTACAACTAGATCTTAGACTTAGACAACTTTTACTGCCATTTTGTAAACTCAGAGTGTAAACAAAACAAAAGTTTATTTTTGTACAGTTTTCATGACATTTCCATTCCTTAAAGTGCAGCAGTGATCAAACGTAGTGTGGGAGAAAAAACATGCTGCAAAAAAAAAACACATTGATATGGAAGTTCAGAGCATTAAATAAACATTGTGCAATTATGCAGAGTTTTTGTTGAGTGTTGTCAGTTTGATGCAGAGTCTGTGACACGTAGGTCTACCCTTAATTTTTACTTCCTCTTCCATACATAGATCTTTGTATTCTACTAACCTTGTTGTTCCTGCTCCCTGCCTCAGCAGAGTTTCTCACACTCATCACCCACACTTTGAAATTCATTCAACAGTGAGACTCGTGTCTTTGCTCAAGTCCAAATTCAAAATTCATCTGTTAAACTTTGCCTTCTCACTATGATTATCTGCTTTTTGTTACCTTTGCACTTTAGGATATTTTGTTTTTAATCTTAATGCTGTTGCAGCATTTGTCCTACTTGTACAGTCCTTCCATGCTCTGAAAGATGCTTTTAAATAAAATCTAATAAAGATGATCAGTAATAGTTTATTATCATTATTATAGTCAGATCAGAGCAATGGTTCACTCAGAGTCTCTTTTTCACAGAGATGTGCCTTCAGAGATTTTATCTTTCAACAAACAGTAGTGAAATCAATAAAGTCCTAATTATCATCTTAGATATAAATGCCTTTATGACGAAGATAGTAATAGACTATGGGAACATCTCCTTCTTGTAAAGGTTGTGTCAGAACAGACTGTATTTTTTCTACTGCAGCCTCCTAAAACAAAAACAAACAAAAAAAACAACAACATTAAATTGACCAACACAGACTCAAGAGGAACACATTTTTATTGGACTTCATTGAATCTTATTGAAAGAAAAAAGGGAAATTGAACCTAAAATAAATATGGGCTTTTTAAACCATGTTTTGCACAGCAAGTTTCCATTTACTTTGCTGCCCCCTTGTGGTAATGTGAAAACATGTCACATTAACCTTGTTTGCAGTGAATCAATCCATACCCAAGCAGAGTTTTTCAAGTTATTATTTTTTTAAGGTGAAGTTGGAGCATTTCATATTTTGCTATTGATGCCTTTTTATAAAAATTAAAAAAAGCAGTCAGTCTACAATAGATTATTATTACAGTATTCATACCAGGACATTGGATAATTCAATGTTTGTTGGTGTCATTGTCTATAACTGAATCATGTAATAACACCAACTCATTTTTTAACTTAAAAATCTTCCTGGATGGGAAGCAAAACATCTTCAAACTTGGAAAATAGTCCAGTGGTTTGTTTTTTGTTTTTCTTTCTTTTATGATTTTCATTCTTGATCCACTCTCTGACTGCGGCTGGAGAGATGAGAGTAGTTTTAGGTTTTAGCAGAGATGGGAAGTAACGAAGTACAAAATACTCTGCTATCGGTACTCAAGTAGGATTTTTCTTGATATTTTTACTTTACTTTTTACTACTTATTTTATGGCGCAACTTTTACTCTTACTCCTTTACATTTTTACACACAAATATCTGTACTTTTCACTCCTTACATTTTAAAAAAAATTGTCTCGTTTGGAAAGTGTTTGGAATCATTTCAATGGAGTTACCAAGTATTATTTTTCACGCCATCAATACTAAATTCAATCTTAATTGGATAGGAATTCACGCTTGCATTTGGACGCGAATTACTAATTACAAGATGAATCGCGACAGATCTCGGGCGGCGGTATTCATTCGCAGCAAATCATTGCAGCTTGGTGGTATGTGTGGCGTTAGCATAGTAGTATGGAGGACGTAGATGATTGAAAATGAACACAACGGAGATCTAGTCCTATTGGCAGACATCCATTTAAAATGTAGGCAACGGCATGAAAAAGTGGTTTCTACTTCTTTACTTTTATAATTTTAAGTAATTTTACGAGCCTGTAATTTTGTTACTTTTACTTGAGTAAAGAAGTTTAATCAGTACTTCCCACTTTTACCTCAGAGTATTTTTTTTAACACAAGTATCTGTACTTTTACTCAAGTACGGAAGTGTGAAGTACTTTTGCCATCTCTGGGTTTTAGGTATTTATCCAAATGCAAAATCTCAGTACATTTCAAACCAAACAATGCCATTAAGCAGAGACTATATGCATACTAAGGACAAACCCCCAGACCTAATATAAGGGGAGTGGTGTCTGCAGTTCAATGCAGTGAGTAATGCTCTGATCTTTATATTGGAGAAACCAAACAACCTCTCCACAGACGCATGGCCCAACACAGAAGAGCGCCCTCCTCTGGACAAGACTCAGCTGTCCATCTACACACGGGTGTCCCAGGTGGTTCCAGAAAGGGCCGTGCTGCAGGTTTTCTTCCCAACCAAGCAACAGCACACTAGACTCCAGTCATCTCATTAAGTGAGTCCAATCTGAACATGATGACTCAATGAGATGACTGGTGTGCTATTGCTTGGTTGAAAGAAAACCTGCAGCCACACGCCCCTTTCTGGAACCACTTTGACACCCCTGATCTACACCTTATGGACAAAGGACATTCTTTTGAGGACTAGAATGTTCACATTTTGGACAAAGAAGACAGGTGGTTTGAGAGGGGCATGAAGGAAACCATCTATGTGAAGAAAAACCAACCTTAATCAGAGGGGGGATGGACTCAGATTTCAGGTTTGAAAAACCTACAATACAGGAATTGAGTTGATTCCTTCCCACTATCATCGCAGCCCCCAGAACAGAACACCTCGCCAGGCCAACGGTTGCCTTTAACGACCCACATTTCAGAGACATAGACAGGTATGGGTGTAGTGAATTAATATTGCACCATGAATAGAATATAGTGGATAAATGTCTCACAATAATGGTTAAATGGTGTGCTTTAACATGTATCTAAGTAAAGTAATATGTGCATGGCAGTCTGAAGGTTGAGATAAGATTAGGAGGGACAAAATATGGCATTGGAAAGAATCCAAGGTTGAGTTTTACGCATTGGGAAAACCCAAGGATGAGTTGTTCTGACATATGAATGTTAAACAACAAAGTAATGCTGAAGTGCGATGTGTCAATGTACGCACAATGTGTATCACCATGGCCTCCTAGTCTGGAAAGGGGCAAGGCTTTGATTAACATATATAAATAAGTGTACTTTGGGTGGTTTTCCACCGGTAAGTAAAAAGATATTAAAGATACCCGTGGAAAAGTACCTAAAATTACATAAAAATAGGAGGAGCTCGGGGAGGAGCCCCCGAGCCCCAGGGAATGAATATAAGTGGGACTCTTTCTGTATGTTATTCAGATGTTGACCGGTGAACATCTCATGTGGTGGACTTGTGTTGTTGCAATAAACCACACTGGACCGTGACCCAGCTGCCTCTGCCTGTTTTTGACCATTGTTTGAAGATTTTTCAACTGCTTTTTAAGAACTTAGAATTTTTATAAGACTTAGCATAAATTTTTACGTTGTTTGGAGGACGTCCACGACATTTTGGTGAGCCAGCCAGGAGGAAGCTCAGGTGTCAGACGACCTGCAGGCACCAGTTGGAGGCCAGGAACCCCTAGGGGCCCACTATCCACCAACTTACAGGTGAGATACAAATTGTTATAATTTTTCTAAATTAGTGGGGAACCAGCCTCTGGCAACTGCTTGTGGGCATCAGGGACCACCAAGCTCTCCTAAAAGAACCTAGTATTCCAAACTTTAATAGTATTTTCCAAATTTAATAAATACTTACATAAAATATACAAAGGGCAGACTAGGCTGGAGAACGGTCCAAAGGTATGTGGGTATGAATGTATGGTATGAATGTATTGATAATATATGTGAATGCATTGTTCTTTAGGTGTTGATTAATGTTTGAACTATTCTGTATTTGAACTGTTCTGTGCTAAGTTTTGAACTGGACAATAGGCAAAGAGGGACAGACCGGTCAAAGCGCTTGACATAGTCTGCAGAGGCCGCAGCCCAGAGCAGTGAAGGCATTTAGTGTATGTTCTATATTTGTGTTAAATAGGGAGTACTAGTGACTAAGCGATAATCAGAGGGCTCCGTAAACTTGTGTTGTACACTAAGTATTGGTGGCTAAAGTGATAGCCAGAGTATTGATGACTAAGCGATAGTCATAGAAACGAGAGTACCGCTCTAGAGAGGACATGCTTCATTTCCAGTCGGTCGGGTGGAGCCCGACAGCAGGAGCAAAACAGCGTGCGTGCCACTGTAGGAGACTGAGGTGAGGAAAAAGTTGCTGTAAGAGTAAGAGAGGCCTGCAGCAGTAAAAAGCACAAAAAAAAGTTAATATTGTAAATGCATAATCATTTGTCCTGTGTGTCTTTGTCTGTTTGAAGCGTGAAGGAGTTAATTATTAAGGGGGAGTAAGGGGCGAATAATAATAATAATAATAAAACTTAAAAGGCATAATAATATTAAGCAATAAAATTAGTAGCTATATAAAATACATAGTTAAAAGAACAAAATAAAATCATAAAGTAACAATATAATAAAAGTACAAAATAAAATCATAGAGTAATGATACAAAATACATAGTTAAAAGTACAAAATAATATAATAAATTTGTTCCATTAGAAGTCCTAATTGAAATTGTAGAAATCTAAAGATTAAAAAGTAGAAAAATTAAAATAAAAGAGATCTGTATTGAGAGAGCAGGACAAGTTAAAGTAGACCATTAGGGACTGTAGAGGTTGGTGGGTAAGCACAGGACCCAAGGGTTGAGTGACTGCTGGTTGCCATGGGGGCCAATGTGAGCAAACAGACTGAGGGGCTGACGCCTGCAAAACTGGTAATAATGACACATCCATCTAATAAGTGCAAAATTCAAAAATGCATGACAGAGTGGCATAAAATAACATCTGGAAAAAATCGTTGGCCTAAAGAAGGCAGTTTTGACCCTGCATGCTGTGATGAAGTAGAGGAAAAACTGAGGGATAAAAATAAAAAACGAGACCGAGTGCATTTGCATAAAAAACAGAAACATGCTGAACAAAGAGACATCCTGCTATATTTTAAAGTTGAACACCATAAGATTTCAACAGCTCCCGACTTTACTCATCATAAGCCACCACCTTATCACCCCACCACAGTAGGACAGTATCCAGTGTGTAAAGAGCAGGGTAGCAAGGGGAAAATTACAGGACAACTCAAATTAGTGTTAGAAGATGAGGAAGAAGCAGAAACAGTAATAAGGAGCAAGCAGCAGAGAGAGTGTGAGTCTAGCAGTACGGAGGAAGAACCAGACAAAACATTAGCTGAAGTAAAGAGAAGACCATGCTATAGCTACGCAGCACCCCCAAGGCGTCGCAGACTAACACCATATCAAAGGATCCCTACATGTCAATGCCCAGGACAAGGTTAATGTTACGGGTCTCAAGCACGATGACCACAGTAACAAAGAGAATCTGTAAAATAAAGGTTGAGTCTTAGAGCAATGAACACAGGAACGCTCAAGTCTTCATCCAGGTTAGATATATTAGGTCAATTCAACACACAAAATCTACAATCAGTACATTTTCTTTGTCCTATTTTGAATAACAAATAAAGTCTAGATAAAGTCAATTTACAGGGATCTCCACCTGCAATTACAGCATTTGTTATTACTGCTTATTACAGTCTTAGTTGACTGACTAACTAAACAAGGCCTGTAACCATCATTTCGGTCTTCAACGAACATAGTGCAAAATTTGGGATTTGCCATTTACAATCTTATATTCAATAAACTTATTCAGGTATAAACACTGCTCTTTAGAATATATGCAAATCACCTTTACATCACGGCATCCGAGCATATATGTGATAAAGCATTTATAATTTTAAGCTCACTAAGCTCATTCAGATGTGGACAATGTACTTTATAAAATATGCTTATCACTTTAACATGACAACTTCTAACCATATTTCTATACAATAAACCAACATTTTTACAGCATGGTAATCATGTTCAAACCTGAACAAATATTCTGGATTCTTTAAACACATTTGAGTTCCATCAAGAGCCTTCTCAAATAATTTGGAGCGATCTGTAGATTGTAAAAAAAACCCTAAACTATCTGATTTTACTATCAAAGAGAATACATCTCAAACGAACAGGCGAACTCTCGCGAGAACAATGCGAAGTGTCGCGAGACTTCCGGCGCAACGCGGCTCGGCTTTCCCACCGCCCAACGACGGTGGACAAACAAACACCCACAAAACTAATTCAGAGTTACGCTCATCCTCATAAAAATATTACCTGTCATTTACAGAAAGAATACGAAGCTTAAAGCTCTCATGTATGGCAGTTCTGACCATGTACTGACCTGTAAAATAAAGGTTGAGTCTTAGAGCAATGAACACAGAAACACTCAAGTCTTCATCCAGGTTAGATATAAGGGGAACACAGGGGTGCCTCACTAATTAGCAACCGGAATGAACGACCGTAGCGTCAAAGGTTCCGCCTACCCTTTTCTCTCCTTTACCCACCAATATTCACCCAGGAAAACATCTCCTAAATGTAAGATAATATTTGAATCGACTACTGCCTTATGTTTCTTTTCATACTAAACATATATAGGATAAAAATTACATTTTTTTCCCCTTTTGATCCACAAATTAATAATTCCAAATGTGGTTGCACATATTTGGGTGCACCACATTAACATATATGGAAGAAACAGAATCAGTAGCAGAACTAATAAACGAGGAGCTGGAGGAACTGAAGAAAGAATTTTCACTAATCCTCAGCAGGGAAGAAAAAAAGGAAAAAGAAAAAGCAAGGGTGAAATATCTAAGGGAAATGAGAGAGAAAATAAAAGAACAAAAGGAGGAGAAGAAGAGACTAGAAGAAGAAATAGAGGAGTTGAAGAGAATGGAAGAAGAGCAGCTTATAAGAGAGGCCCATGCTAACCTCCCAGACCAGCCAGGCCCACAGGTTTTGACCCTGATAGACAAAGCAGAAGGAAAAGTGGGGGAAGAGACAGAAAGTGAGGAGGAAGGCGTAATAGAAAGTGATGCAACAGATTGGGAGGATGTTGGAACGCAGGATGAAGGCCCGGACATACTATCGTCAAAAAACCCATTCAATGAGGGTCCAAGAAAAAAAACAGGCCAGTGGCAAATGTAAAGAAGCCGCTCACAGCTGAATGTGAAGTGAATCTGGAAGTAGTAAGAAGCAGCCCTCACCCAATACCGACCAGGTTACAAGCACAGCAACGGGAGGCAGAGATATGTGCCATGGTCATTTATGGACATGATAACACTTGCCGGAAGGCTGACCCCGTTGGCAGATGGTGCCGACAGGTGGATAGAGAAGTTGGAAGAGATCACAGGAGGCATCAATCTAGCAGCTGGAGACATCAAGGCACTGCTAATAAAAACAGCAGGTCACTCGGCAGCCAGGGAAGTGTTCGATGAAGCCCAGCTTCCAAGGGTCATGATCTCACACCAATATGACAAAATACCATTCAACCAGATAAGACCCAAGGTATGGGCAGCCTTGAGGAACAAATACCCCACCTGCAGTGATCCAACTAAGCTGAGACAATAATGTCTGAAGGATAATGAGAGCCCAGCCCAGTTTCTGCACAGGTTTCAGCAGAGGTGGAAAACAGAAACTGGAAGTGATGGGAATGAACAAAAGACATCCGGCCCTCTGTTTAGAACCTACATCAGGGAGGCCATGCCCAAAGAAGTACAAACCAAACTGGACGGAGTTGTGGGGCTCATGAAAATGGACTGGCCTTTGTTCTCTGAGCATGTCATACTCTATGTAAACATGCATCGGGCTGAAAAATGGGCCTTTGAAGACCAAAGCAAGATGCGTGCCACTAAGTTAACCCAGCTGCAGATTGGGGAGTTGTCCAAAGCAAAGAAAGAAAGAGAAAAGCCCAAAACATCAAGCAGCTCTGACTGTGGCAGCCACACCCCCGACCGAGGGTGCACCAACAGGGGAGGCAGTTGGTACAAGCACCAGTAGTGTCTCCTATCATCCCTCTGCCCACACAGCAGATGCAGTATCCAGCAGCACCACCTGTGGGAGGAGCCCTGCCACAGCAGACCTAACCCCAACCAGTCCCTCCTATTCATGTGCATCTAAACCAAGGAGGAGGTCCCCAATATGCAATGTCCTGGAGAGGACGAGGGGAGCCACCCATGCGGGGAAGATGGAGGGGACCACAAGGAATCCCAAGGAGGCCCCCTCAAGGTCAATACCAACAGATGCCCCAGGCAGGTCCAGACATGGGACAACAGCGAGCGAGGCTGCAATGCTGGGGATGTGGACAAGTCGGACACATGCAAAGGGTCTGCCCCACAAACCCATGGATGGGACCTCAGCCCCCTACCGCTGGACCAGCCACCTATGGAGCAGGACAAGAGGCGTACAGGCTATAGGGGTGCCCAGAGAAACCTGATAGAGAGGCCATTCTACCTGTATTAACCCAACGCCCACAAAAGTGGAATTGGCCTGCCTCTCTCAGCATCAAAGATTCGAACAGTAAGTTTCTCTGGGAAGACCCAAATGATACCCATGACTGAGCCAGTTGCCATGATCATAGGTGAAAAGACTGTGTATGCACCCCTGCTTTACTCAGCAGATACGCCAATTAATCTGTTGGGTAGAGATGTGCTATGCCAGCTCAATGCAAAAATTAAATGTACCCCTAATGGAATCTCTTTTGAAGCAACGGACAGGAATGAAGCCTATATGATTCCACTAGGCCCACAAATGACCCCCCAGGCAACAAGTCGTGAACTAGAAGACCAAGTATTTTGGCTGAAACTCACGTCACCAACTTCCTTCCTCCAAATGGAGTGGGAGACATGGAGACCCCTAATAATGAGTCACTACGACAAATCTAGAGAACCTTTTCTCCCTCTCCATTGTACCATGTTTTATGACAAAGGCAAGACACATGAAGACTACGAGAAAAGTTGGGATGAAGAAATTAACAACAAAACAACTGTCATTCAATACGCCGACATAATGGTTGGACCGCAAGGAGCTGCAGCTGTTGTCACATTTCCTGATAAAGATGTAGCAGAATGGTTCCAGGTTACCAACTCAGCACCACATGTCACATTGCTGATTGCAGACAAGTATGAGTCACATGACCTAGGACCCATGGTTCAAGAAGCCAAGCAAGTTGCGGAATGGGTTGATACAGCCTGGAACCGCATTAGTGTATCAAAAGATGGACTGTTCTTCAAAATCTCATATTCACAAGCTGATGAAGTAATGGCAGAACACATTAAAGTTCCTGGGAAAAGACAAATGGCAGTGGCTGAGGAGTATGAATCAATAGTAGAACAAGTTCCGGAGCAGGTATGGTCCAAAAGTAAAACAGATGTAGGATTAGTAAAATCAGCAGATCCCATCAAATTCACCATCAAATTAAATGTTAAATTACCCTTCCAAAGGCAGTATCCACTTAAACGAGAAGCGGTAGAAGGAATACAGCCCATCATAACAGGATTAGACACAGCAGGACTTCTTAAACCAACAGTAAGTCCCTGTAACACACCGATTTTTCCCATCAGAAAGCCTAACAGTAATGACTACAGACTAGTCCATGATCTAAGATTAATCAATGCTATTGTAGCAGAAGAAATACCAGTAGTACCCAACCCCCACACACTATTGAGTAATATACCCCCAGGGCACAAAATGGTTTACTGTGATAGATCTGTGTTCAGCATTTTTCAGTGTACCGATTCCCAGTATTTGCTTGCATTTACGTACAAAGGCCAACAATATACTTACACACGTTTGCCGCAGGGCTTCGTACACTCGCCATCAATTTTCAATCGTGTACTGGCCAATGATTTAAATCACCTTGACATACCATCTATAATGTTGATGTATGTTGATGACATTTTGATTAGTTCTGCTTCTAAAGAGCAGTGCGAGAGAGACTCCATTACAGTGTTAACTGCATTGGCAGAAGGAGGACACAAAGTAAGTAAACAAAAATTGCAATTCTGCCAGCAAACGGGAGTATCTCGGCAGGCACATAACCCAAATGCCCAAACCTCAGACTGTTTGTCACATGTTGTCTTTCCTGGGCATGGCAGGTTGCTGTTAAGACCGGCGTGTGTGTGTGCATTTGTTGTCAAAACGCTTCCACGTAAGAGCATCGCTGATTGATTTCAAAGCCGCAGGTCATGACACCAGTCGGCCTGTTAACGACAGACGCAGGCAGAGGCATGCGATTCCAGCTAGTTAGGAACAAGATCACCAACTGTGCCCTTGCTCGCAAGGCTAATCCAGATTACGCCGCAAACGGCTCCAGACCGTCTGTAGCGGTTTGTACGGCTGGCAGGCGCGTGTATGTGCAGTGTGACATGCAAGACACAGCCACTTTGCCATTACAGCACAAAATTGGATGGTGTCGAAGAAGGTCTGCCTCCCTGCTACCCTCCCTGCTACCAGGGCTTGGCAGTAGCAGCCTTCGCAGATATAAAAGGCCCTCAGTTATTACTTTCATGGGCCACCTTTTGTTATCTCTTGTATACCCTCACATCAATACACATGTACCCTGCTCTACAAGCCCCTGCTTTGGGATAACTCAAGCTCGCTTCTAACAGGTTGGGTGAAGTTCTGCTTTCAGGACCGCGACTCCAAATAGCGCAACGCTTTCGTACCTCAATTCAACTCCAGCCAATAAGAATAATGGTGGCCACCCACAGCCCTGTTTGCATGGCGATTGTTTCGGTGAGACTGATGGCACACTTTCAGGAAGGTGTGCGGAGGATTCGCGCAATTCGGACCACAATCTCTCATCTTATTCGACGCTTTTCGCAGACTTTGATCCAAGTACAGTAGTATGCAGATAGGAAACAAAGTTGGATATGTATGGTTCATTGATCCGGACGGCACGCCCATATACTAAGGTGCAGCTCTGCGTGAGCCTTGAATAACCTTTGCGCGCCCAGTTGGCAGAAACAAAGGCATTAACAAACCTATGCAAATGGGTTAGTACGGCGCGAAGAGAGTACGCAACATCTATACCATGCAGTGCTTGCGCGACATGGGGTACAAGGCGCAAAACGCAAGCAACCGGAAACAGTGAGTATCACCTCTACCCAGATGAAAGCACCCCCGCGGACATGCTGGGCAGCAAGCTGTCGTGGAATTAATACAAGCTCGCCCGTCCGCGGGTCCCTGCGATGTGCCATTACAGGGACCTGCAGTGCAAAGAGACCATCGATTCTAGCGTGGCTGAGTGAACCAGAATAACAGGCGGCATCTGAAGCGAAAAGCACAGGCCATTTCTCCACACCCCTGGCCACAATGTCGGGGTTGTGGGTGAAGTAGTTTCTGAGGGCTCTGCACGCCAACCAACCGCCATTAAAATAATGCATGGACCTGATCATTGTTCACGAGCCCAAGTTATTCGAAAGCTACAGGCAGTCTGGTGGTCACCTCTACATGACACCTATGGTAAACAGAGAACTGGCCATATGCCCACATTGTCCTAAGTATAATGTGCGTAAAATGTTCACGCAACCCTTAGCACACATCCCCATGCCAGACGGTCCGTTCCGCCATCTGATTATGGATTACGTTGGTACATGATAACTCGTGTTCAGGGAAAGAGGTATATGCTGGTGGTTGTTTGTCGGTTTAGCAGATGGGTGGAGGCATGCCCCACTGCTAAGAACGACCACAAAGCAGCAGCAAGGTTTTTGTGTAAAGAAGTGTTTCCCAGGTTTGGCATGCCTGATACTATATCAGGCTGATAAACGGACCTCTACTTTGTTTCACAGGTCATCCAGTCAATGTTCAAACAGTTGTGTATAAAACAAAAGTTTGGTTGTGTGTATCATCCCCAATCAGCGGGCATCATCGTGGAGAGCGAACGGAGTGTTGAAAAATGAAGATAGCGAAAACCAAGCGACAGCAACAACCGCGAACATGCTGGACGCTTCTGTGGGTAATTCGATGGGTAATGTGCATTCTCAAACTAACGGAATAACCCGAATTTACCCCCAAGTGCGAAAATGCTATATATTAGGTGTTTCAGGACCCATGCTTCTCCCAGGCTCCTGAGGGGACCCCAAGAGTGAGGCTTCCTTCTGGACAGCTCGAATGCATAACTGGGACATTACCTCAGGTCACTTCAGTCCTTATTTACAGACGCTATATTTTCACAAGTATGAAAGCGGCAGCTCACAAACGAGATGGTATTATTACAGTTCCAGTGGACGTCTGGACGCCTTCAAAGTGAGTGACAGTGTGTTCATACGAGGCCTTAGATCGCCAGTGGAAGGCCCCCTCGTGGTAGGTTGTCCCCCTTTTAAAGTTGTAATTTTTTCACTAATTCCCAGTCGCCTTCCTGGAAGCTGCTGAAGCGCAAGCCCCTTCTGGCTCCGCTGTAAAACCACTGCACCGGCCAAGTGGCCCCGGGCTGCCAGACACCCACCTGGACTCCGCTCCAGAACCGACGGGCTTCTGCGCATGCTGACAGGGCAGCAACAAGTCTCCCTCCGCAGCACCCCACCACAAGCTCACAGACGTTGGATGTTGCACCGGTGTCGGGCACTGATGTCCCCACACCCCCGTCCACGTCAGATGGTCAAAGGCGTTCAGCACGCTTGGCGGCCCGACGGTCTCCAATGTCAGGGGACTCTGAGGATGACAGTGTTCATTCTTATGCTCCCGCTCCGCCTTCTGACTCTGGTGGCAATGATGATGATCCTTCTGCCACTCAGAGCTTCTGATGGGTCTGACCCATCTCCATCCATCGTTCAGGCACTGGACGAACTTCTTTCTTCTGACCCATCAGATGCTGGTGGAGTCCTGTCCCCTTCACATCCCTCATCTGCACCTTATCCGTCCCTTCCCTCCCTTTCCCCTTCCTCCTCCGCGGCAAGTGGGCCGTCACTCCAACCGTGTCTGTCCACTCCATCGCCGTCTGGGCGTCTCTCGTATGCGTCTTATTCAGACTCTGACTAGTTTTCTTCTTTTGTTAATCCTTTGTGGGTTAACACGGGGGGATCTTATTACGCTTACTACTTACAATGCAGACTCACAGTTAATGCGTCAAACACAAACATGTGCACTAGCAATGATAACACTAGCTACTAAACAAGGGATAATCAGTAATAATGATGGGGAGGACATATCACTAATGCATGTGCAAAACCAAAAGGATATGATTATGTAATGTCTGAGGACATTTTAGGAAACGAGTCAATGGGGAAGCATTGGCTTGGAATTCCACAAAGCATGGACTGCGGTGGGGATGGGATGGTGATCATTGAGTAGATGCAAAACAAACATATGCCAAAACATACTAACAAAACAAATAATGACAATAGAAAGCGCGCATAGAGTGGTACAACTAATGAACAGAAGACAGAAAAGAGATCTAGACAAATTAAAGACGTCACACTGGGAGACCAATATGTTCCAACAATGGATTCAGTACTCTGTCCAGACAATGTTCAAAGCCAAAAAGCGCCTTAAAGATGATTGTATAGCTTGCTATAATGTTAAAAAATTACCAGCGCTCCAGATTATACCCGGAAGTAAAATAGGTGACTGCCCAGAAATAACGGTGAGGTGCTTTGCTCACTGTGCCATGCATATGGCCGCAGGCATTGAATCATGGTCAAAAGACTGGACGGTATGCCCCAAAGCACTGACCTCCTCAATAAATGATGTAATGAGCACGTTCTCCCTCCCTCCCGTAGTTCAAAAACCAACTGACTTGATTTTTCCGTTTTGTATAGCCCGAGGGAAAGAAATAGAAGAAGTAACCAATAGATCCTCTAGCCTGATGTGGACAGCAGACAAAATGGTGAAATGTTGTAAAAAACCATGGTACCCACCAAAAGCAAACGGGAACATCACCAGCCACGTTAAGATATGTGAAACAAGTAGTACCAGACGGGGGACGGGGGAGACGTCATCTATGATTTCCAACCTGTATTTGTGGCCACGTACCCATTACTGAGCCTGGCGAAGGGATCTGTCCCTTTAGGTGACATTTTTTGGATGTGTCACAATGAGACACAGATGTTGGCCTCATTACCCGCTCAGTGGGAAGGGATCTGTGCACCAGTAATGCTGACTGCATGCTACTTCACTAATGGTTCTACAAAATAGGTACGTGCTGGAATCCCGCATGGCTGGGGACCAAGGGATATGTGATTATATCGGGGAAGATTGTTGTACTTTAATCCCTTTGCGTACAGATGTTAACGGCAGTCTCACGGGAGTCCTTCAGGAAATGAAACGCATGAGAGATGAACATGTTTAGCAATCCAATTGGAACACTCAGTTGAAGGGATTCTGGGATTGGTTCAATAAGCTTGGTTGGGGAAGATATCTTAAGGCAGCAGGGATGATACTAGGAGCGATAATATTGATAATATTAATAGTTATTTGCTGCGTCATACCCCTCATTCGGGGAGTGATCTCAAAACTCATTGTAAGCATAACTGGTCAATTCCCAATTGTAGAAATACAATTAGACCAAGTCATATGCAACATAACCATGATCCCCTCTCACCCCCACCAGGTACGTGCATTTCTTTAAAACATCAAAATTGTATATATGTATATATATTAATATGCATGTCAATGAGTCACATACTTACTCACGTAGATATAGTAATTTGCATGCTGAATTATTCATAGATTTCGGAGATTATATGCCTCATGATGATACATAATTATGCCAAACTATGTCTCCAAAATGCAGATTATTGAAAATGGCGGAGGCTTATTTTAGACCACACCCCGTACCCTCAGAGGAATGGCTACAGTCTGTAGACAGAGGAAGAATCTTCACACATGCGTCGGGTAGGCACACAAGTAGATGAATACGCTGCAGGCACCAATATTCCTAACAAGCAGCCAAGATAGATCCAGCAGAGAGGGCCAGAGCACTGTACCCCCGGGGTGGAGCAGACCCATGATGACCCCTAGAAGGCAGCCTGGCAGACCAACCACCACCACTTAGAGGGGAGCCAATGAGGCCGCCCGCCATCAGCCTGCAGGCTACTGAGGAATCCGGCTACAGCCCAAACGAAAGCACCCCTGCCAGTCCTGCGGAACCCGGGAGGGACCAAGGCCAGCCTGTCCAGATCACTCCAGAGAGGTTGCCATCTACTTCAGGCATGATGACGACTGAACCTACTGCAATAAGGCCTGTTTCTTCGCCAGAACAGCCCTACATTTTCTTCACGGGCATGATGCTCAGCCCTGAGGAATATTGTCACATCACAGGGTTCTTTGCGCATCCTCTGGAATCCTACCATACCATCGACGACCTAAAGCCTGAAATCACCTCTATGAGCAAGGAGGTTTATTCAAAAATGATGAAAGGTCTGATGTACCCTATCGCACGCCGTCCACTGGAAATACTTCGCCGCGGCATATACAAAACCAGAGAAAGGGAAAGATGCATTGGTTGACCCGAGAGTGCGATGAGGCACGGCAGACCATAATCACCTTACAAGGGAAATTGCTGCAGCTGACAACTGATCATGGGCGCATGACCACTGCCACAACACCGCGGCTGTCGGGGCCACAGGCTCCAGGAAATACCGATGCATGACCATGGGGGATGATGCCTTCTAACCCCCAAGGAGCCCCGAACTATTATTAATCTCAAACACAACCCTATACTGGATATAAGATGGACATTAATGATTATGTATACCTATGTTAAATATAACTGACACAGGTATCTGTGTGCACATATAAGATGTATGTATAAGGTATATGACAGTACGAGTACTGTGCAGGGAGTACCATGTGGTTACTCTTATGTTGGTTGTAATGACGGTCTATTGACCATTAGACGACAAGTTTGCCTGACATAGCCCAGGCATGATAGAGTATATTTAAACAACAACTTGTTTGATGTATGGGTGTGCAATGACACCTTTTGGGTGGGGGCTGCAATGGCCTAGTAGGTGATTAAGCTGCTTGGACATGGCATTCCCCTACCCCGTATCATTGCTGCTTTATAAAACAACTGAAAATCCTTCTACAAAAAAAGTAAGCAAGAGGAAAGGTCCTCATAAGTGTGCCAAGGTTTCATGACTTTCTCCATTTTATTACATTTTATCATGTAATCCTATCATCTTATATCACTCACTATTAGTATATGGTGTGTTCTAGTCTCACTCTTAGTTTTGGTGTGCAAATATATAATCACCAGTTACTCTTGAAACTTCACATTTATAGTATTTCACTTTGACAATCACCTGTAGATTCACTTTGTGATCCTTTTCAGGATCACGGGGGGAAATGTAGTGAATTAATATTGCACCATGAATAGAATATAGTGGATAAATGTCTCACAACAAATATATTCATGTTATAATGGTTAAATGATGTGCTTCAACATGTATCTAAGTAAAGTAATATGTGCATGGCAGTCTGAAGGTTGAGATAAGTTTAGGAGGGACGAAATATGGCATTGGAAAGAATCCAAAGTTGAGTTGTACGCATTGGGAAAACACAAGGATGAGTTGTTCTGACATATCAATGTTAAACAACAAAGTAATGCTGAAGTGTGATGTGTCAATGTACGCACAATGTGTATCACCATGGCCTCCTAGTCTGGAAAGGGGCAAGGCTTTGATTAACATATATAAATAAGTGTACTTTGGGTGGTTTTCCACCGGTAAGTAAAAAGATATTAAAGATACCCGTGGAAAAGTACCTAAAAATTACGTAAAAATAGGAGGAGCTCGGGGAGGAGCCCCCGAGCCCCAGGGAATGAATATAAGCAGGACTGTTTTTGTATGTTATTCAGATGTTGACCAGTGAACATCTTATGTGGTGGACTTGTGTTGTTGCAATAAACCACACTGGACCGTGACCCAGCTGCCTCTGCCTGTTTTTGACCATTGTTTGAAGATTTTTCAACTGCTTTTTAAGAACTTAGAATTTTTATAAGACTTAGCATAAATTTTTACGTCGTTTGGAGGACATCCACGACATGGGACATTGCAGGCTAACGAAGAAGCCAAACGACCCCCATTCCAAAGGGGTGGACCCATTCATCCGGTTCAATTTGCATGTTTTCTAAACAAAAACAAGGCTTTGTTTTTGGTCCACTCTATAAGGCCTCGAACTCAACGCTATTCCTGACATTTTGAATTAGAAAAAGTTTCCTGGATGGGAAGCAAAACATTTTCAATCTTTAAAACAAAGTCCATTGGATTGTTTTTTTTATTTTTTACTTTTTTGGAAAGTTTGTAGTTCACCTTTCACCATCTGGACAGTGGTAGTTCTATTTTAAACCTGTTTTCCTTTTTGTTTTTTAATCAATGGTCTTGTTTACATTTGATGATGAATATTTCATGCATCATCTATTTTGATCCGTTAATTATATGAAAACAGAACCGTAGATCTGGTTTGAGTGGGTAAGTTCTGCTCAAGCCCATTATAAGAACATTCATTTGAGGTTCCAACCTCTTCCTCATTCATTTTCAAAATTTTTCTAAATATTTATGCATGATTTAAAAAAAGATGATGCTATTTTTATCTACTTATCTTTTTATTATTTCAGACACCATGTTGAAAGTCTCTCCTGGTCCCAGGAGGAAACTATACCTACCTATAAATTCAATTCAGTTTATACCAAAACGATGCTTTATTTGAGTCCGCCTCAATAGACATGATATTTTTCTTCTTTTTATTTGCTTGTATTTCTGGATAAATTAACTCAATTTCTTCTCTTGGTTCCGATTATTATTAATGAAGGCAAAAAAATAAAAATTCAGGATTTGCTCTCAGACTTAAATCCCTCAGGAGGCAGACAGACAGATCCAACATCAGAAAGAAACTCACTAACGTGTCATTGTCTCAGATAATATAAGGTCAACTCACCATGCAGGGAGCTGGAGAGACGTGACCAACAGTGAGAGGAAAGTAGTGATTATCTGTCCGAACGGTCAGTTAACTGAGTTCACTATAAAGTCCCTGCTTAATATAATTATTTAGGGGTTCAGGCGGACATTCAGACATAGCTACTTTCTTATGATTAATCAAGAGAAGTAAAGGGAAACCAGTTGTGTTCTTATTACCCCCCCCACTGGACTAAAGTTGCAGTGCAGTTCTTCTCTCTGTGAACTAAATCCAACTCCTGGGCCTTTTCAGAGTGATGGGAACATCTGGGTGAAATACTGTATTACCTGGGATTCCTGTTATCCAGGTAAACAAATCCTGGGTCTTTAACCCCACCAGGGTTTCAACAGAAAAGGGTCTGAAGTGAATAAATGTAATTAAATTTTAATGTTTATTAAGCTTTTTTTTGTAGGTTTAATTAATTTGTTCATTTACTCTATAGATTTCCATTAGTTTCTGAGAAAGAACTGAAGTATTCTGAGAGCAAGATAACATTATAGTTGGTGGGTGTTGGTGTGATGTTTTCAATTTAGCCACAAAGAGGAAACGCTGTCAGTACTTTTAGATCTGCAGCAGAGAAACATCTCTCAGTGTTCAGCAGCTGATAGAAGGACAGGAGATGTTGGGTCTGGAACTGATTCTGATCGTTGTTCTTCAGTTTGAAGGTAAAGATCTGTTTTATTTAAAATCGAAATGAAGTAAAGGACACTGGTTTAATTAGATATTTTATGTAGGTATGATAATTAATATCTGGGATTTAGAGATATTAAATCATGCAGCATGTACTACATCATGTTTTAACCACATTTATGAAACACATTCAGAAAATTTTTATTTGACATTTTCTTTTTTTTTCTATGAAACTTTAATCCTGACAGGAAGTAAAATGTTTTGTTATTGTTGACATGAAAATGTGTTAAACGGTTATTTTAAAATGGTACAAACATCATAATGTCCTAACAATAAAGCAAACTTCATGCCACAAAGATAAATGTCACATTTCTAACTTCAGCTTCATGATTGTGTTCATAAAAAATGAAGCTGGTAAAAACATAATGTGTTTTTGTCTCAGCTGCAGGAACCAGTGGAGGAAAACGAGAATATGTCTATTGCAGATCAGGAGAGGATGTCTATCTACCTTGTAAAAGTCCTCCAACTTCTCGCTCATGCTCCATTGATAACTGGTTTTACACGAAAACGCCCCCTCAGGTGAAAGATGTAAAAGTTGTTCAAAGATCACCTGGAGCTACCAGGTTTTTTGTAGAGAGTAAATGCTCCCTGATCATTAAAAACATCACTGCTGAGGATGTTGGATATTACACCTGTGGACCTGCTTCAGGATCCATACATGATCATTGGTTTTTTCTGATCGTTCTGACCAGTGAGTATTTAAACTTTAATGATTTGCTGCTATCAGCGCTCTTTCCCTTTAATTAACATTTTTAATACTTTAAATATTTTTCTGTCGAACAAAGAGTGTGAACCAATGATTTTTCATCACTGAGTGAAAGCTCCAACCACACATCCATGGTTGCAGATGGCATTGGGGAGGGAGGGGGGGCATGTCTTGCCCAAATGTATCATTATTGCTGGTAAATGATAAATTTAATTTAATTTCTTACATTGTTAAAACACTTTACTGTACAGTATTTTATTGTTTATCTTTTAACTTTTTACTATTATGTTATTCCACATTTGTGTGAACATAATTTTTTTTTTATAATCTTTTTGCTGCTGTAAACACCTGAATTTCCCCATTGTGGGACAATAAAGGGGATTTCTATTCTATCTAAGCCATTATATATTGTTATAATGAGTATTGCTATTATCAGGGTACACAGTGAATCGGTAACCTGTGTCACAGATGGTGTGTTTTCATGACACAAATACAAAAAAAAGTTTCCAGCCTGTATTCTTGCATTTTCACCACTATATTTGTTCACTGCATTGCAACATAGAAATAAAAAAAAATATATCTTAAATATCTGATTTGGAAAAGTCATAAATATTCATCATAAAAAAAGATCTCCCGTTTAATTTGTTTGTTTAACTTAAAGGGGAGCATTGCATTTACATAAAAATAAGACATACTAATCCATGAGATTAAAAACAGACAGAATTTACCAACGGCTATTTTT
>JAGKQL010000007.1:6459474-6480860 GCA_018398635.1 Cyprinodon brontotheroides | reverse complement strand
TAAAAGGAACAGAAGGTGTTCCATTTGTAGGGAAATGCATCGTTGGTATAAATAGCTCTAGGTGTGAGTGTAAATGACTCTGATTATCATGTGCCATATCTAAACAAAAGAACATTTAGTAAGTTGCGAAGACAGAGGCAGATTCAGCTACCTTCTGCTCAGAGAACTTAGCTTTTTTAACATCTCTTTGTACTTTTAAGTCTCTGCTATTGAGTTATAAGAGAAAAGACAGACATAAAATGTCTTGTCTGCAACATTTTTATGTGGCTTTGCTGTAGAAAGAGGTTAAAAATAATTATCTACATGTATACAATCGAAATATTGCACACCGGATCCATGCTTTCAGTACACTTACTCGTCTGGCTAAGATTTTAACATTGACCTAAACTCCCAAGATTCCTGAAAAATCAGTACAAGCTATTAAAGTTCTTGTATAGAGCTGGGCTCTTTGATAATTGATTTCTGTTATCTCATGTCAGATTTTATAAAGTTTTGTTAAAAAAAAACTTACATTAAGCATGATTCTATCAGACTGCCTGTCCAAGGGATCTTAATTTGATGACAACATAAAGTTTAAAAAGGTTAAGTGCAGGTAGGAGCCGCTTTCAAATATTTTTTTTCTCTTAAACGTCAGTTTGAGTTTAAGCTAAATCAGGGAATATGACATAGTAGGAGTCATATCCTTTGACTGTCTGTCCTAACGGTCTTTAGACAGCTTCTGGGTAGAGTCTTTTAGTTGGATAGGATCCCATTGAATATTACCCAGATGTTGAGAGCCAGTTGTAGCAACTGTAGCTTACATCACTAAGGAAAGCAACATCATACAAGAAGTTAAACATGGAAGAGGTAGTGTGAGGCTATGGGTCTGTTTTGCTGCTAGAGGACCAGCACTCTTTTCTATTATTTATGCAACTATGCATTGCTTGAGGACAATCTACTCTCTGTCATTTAATTCTAGAGAAAAATGTCTAGCAATCACCTCCCTAGACTTAGAACAAAAATTCTATTTTTTTCCTATTAGCACATCAGAAAATCCTCTGAAAGACAAAAAGCCTTGATAAACTAGTTTCCTTAACCATCCTGTCTGATTATCAAAGAAAATTAAGTGATAACAGACAAAAAAAATCCACAGCTTTGTCTGTTCTAGATTTATTTGTCTGCATAGTTATTCACACAGTTTAGACAGAATTAAAGTGTTTCAATCAAGCTCAAACTGAAGACTCATTTCGCAGCCTACTGTATTTTAGTGTCTCCCGTCTGTTTTTCTTATCGGCCTCAGCTGGATTTCCATGGTTGCCCAGGGGATCTGGAAGCTATAATGGCAGTTTTCTATAGGATGCTGTTGATATTCCTTCACACTGATTAGCCACTGCTGAAGGGCCCTATTTTACCTGCTGATGGTGGTCATTTTGGGGGAGAGATTGCCCCCTTTGTTGAGGTTATTTTGAGATATTTCTCTCACCTCCTTAGTCATGCCTGCTTTATATCTATAGAAGGATTCTCTAATTTAAATATATGCCTTTGAGCACTTTGTCTTCCCATTTGTGTCATTCAAACCAGCCATTTTCACAATCTTATACCAGTCCTAGATCATTTTTATTTCCGATATTACTAAGTACCTGTAACAGTAATCTCTCATCTCCAATGATGGCAGCTTTCCTCCAGTCGATTATTTCAGAGAATGGAAGCTCCCAGCCGTTACTCAGAATAACTGGAATACAGGCAGCCTGCAAAAGCACAAGAAATACAAACAAGTACGTCTTAATAAGAGCGAGAATCACGCATTTGAAAGGCAGGTGAAAATCATCTTTACTTCAATTTCTCATTAAACTTAATAATATGAAATATTTCGCACACTTGAGTCAGATAGTGGAACTAAGCTTTCTGTATATATGCACTGTTGGTAGCTGTGTTTAATAAGCCATAGATGTCAGCCAAGGAGGAAAAATTTATATTTCTTTCAAAGGAGCGATTTGTCATTAAGATATAAGTGGAGATCATTTTATTTTTATACTGTTGACATGATTTCACAGCAGAAAAAAGGAAGCCAGTTTCAGTGACACATAAAAGTCTGAGCAGCCGAAGTTGAAAGGGGAGCGTGGGGAAGGATCAGCTTTAAGTGTTTTTCTTTCCTTTACTGAGTGCTTTTTTATCCTTTTTGATTGCTTTCTTCCGTGAGACACTTTGAATGTATTTCAGCTAAGTTCCCTTCAAACAAACGATGTTGCCAGACAGATTAAAGCCGAAAGGAATTGAATTTATCTATTTTCCAGTGAGCCTTGATATTTGGAAGAACCATTTATGGGGTTTAATTCATTAGGAGCAGATTTCATTGCGCTCTGAGAGGCTGAGTGTTACATTTATTTTATGGAGAGATTCTTAAAAGGGTTCATCGTTTGTTGCTGATGGAAAAGAGATTGTTCTGTTTCAACAACTCCCTTAAATTGTGCTTAAATGGGCATTCGAATTTTCATTTTAAATATTCATGCTTTATCTGAAAAGCCATGGTGCTAATTTTCAGCTAAAATGTTAAAACAGGGAATAAATTAACAGCTATATAGCTCCCTTCTAATTAGAAGTGTTGGATTTATCAGGAATATTTTGAAAACTAACACGTCTCATGTAACTGATATTAAGTGAATGAAGATAGTGGGATGCTGTTGAAGGCTTGAATTTTGTAAATCTAAAACCCCAAAACTACAAAGTTCCTGTTCAGTCAAAAAATATTTAACATTTTAAGAAAATAATTTATCTGTTTTCCTTTTCACACATATAAGTAAAACATGCCTACAAGTCTTACCCACGACTGAATCCAAGATATTCTGGGTTTGTCCCCCCGTCTATTATTATACGCTGAACAGCTAGGATGAAGCCTTGTCAGAAAGTTAGCAGAAAAAAAAGGAAGAAAAAAATGGCTAAGTCTGATTCTTTTGTTTAAAGTTCAAGTTCCACAGGATTCTTAATCAAGTGAGACTGAAGGATTAAAGGAGCTTTCCAAAATGCCAGGCTTGTGATCGATAACCGCCCCAGAAACGATTTCATTACTTTGACTCTGGTGATATAACTCTTTTGTCTTTTTCACTTTTATCCTCATAACTCTCTATTCAGCTGGGAGCTTTCTTATTAAAAACACTCAAAAGTCCATCATTATTTATGAAAAACCTTCAGCTTCTACTGTAGTTTTACCAGAAAGCGTTTTATTTTATTTTCTCTTAGGTTTTTAATTATTCTACATATTCTGAGCTGAATACTAAATTGATAGATTGATTGATTGACTTTTTGATCTCACAGTGGAGAAATTTACTCGTTACATCAACTCAAATCAAAGTCAAAGAAGGAGAATGTACCAAAGGAAGAAAAAGGTGCATGGGATATATACAGTATATACAGTGTAAATCAACCTTCATCAAGCTTATTTCCTATTTGCTTGATTGCAAAAGGTTTATTTTTAGTTTTTATGTAGGTTAATCAATATGATAAAGAAATGGCTGAAGGAAAAAGCATAAATGTACAGAAGTTCCCAGGGTTACTGTTTGCGTTTGCACACATCAGAAGGACATTGGACAGTTTGAAAAGCACAGTAGATCAGGTTTCATAAATAAAACTTGTTTCCAGCAGTATTTAAAGTCTTCATAAGTAGACTTAAAATACTAATAACAAGAGTAAGAAAAAAAACTTAATGTTGCTGAGTTTTAAAACATGATTAAAACTGAAGGAAGTCACGTTTAAAAACATGACAGCTGAATTTTGCCAGATAAATAATGTCAAAGCAGTGAAATGGATAAAAACGATTTGCTAATGGAAGATGAACACATCTGTGGTGAACGACTGTGTCTTCTCTGTGGTGTATCTACTCAAACAGGCCTTTTCTATTTTAGAGATATGACAGATTGTCAATACTGATATAATTCAGCTTTGGTCCTGTCAGAGAGTTACTGGGAGCTGTTTGAATGGTTGAATAGCTCAGTTGGAGCTCCAAAGACTCACAGATAACAGTCTCCTAATTATGACCCAATACTAAGCTGTGAGAAAAATTACTGGTTACTTTATGTCTTATTTGTGTCAAAACTGGGAAATTTTTATGAATTCTAAACACTTTTGGTTTGAAAGTTTCCTAAAGATGTAATGCAACCTACATTTCGTTGGACAAGTGGATCTTGAGGATATCTCTTTCTTACAACCTTAGGAAACAAAATGTCTGCTGAGAGAAAGTTTTTCTTGTAGCCTGGGTGCCATTCGAACTTAGTCCCGCCCACAAGGTTTGAGGTCGGAAGTTCGGATCTGGCTCTGCTCCATAGTAGAGCGAGTATGCTGCGCCCACCCTCTGGCGATCAATCAAATTGTCAGGGCGGGCTTTATGCAATGATGGACGGACAGGATGATCAACAGTAATCGCGTAATCAACCCGCGTGACCAAAGCGCATGGGTGACAACAACAATGGCTGCGCTGGAGAGTGTAGGTGTGTAGATTCTGCTATTAGGTCTGTTCACAGAAGATATCGACAGCAAATTCATTTTTAAAAAAGAGGAACAGAGAAAGCTGATCAAGGCTCATCTTCTTATTCTAGGCGTGCAACTGCACGCACTTTTGATTTTTGTTGACAACTATGCATCGCTTAACATACGCCACGCACTCCGTTGCTCTTATTGGTTGTAGGTCTATCAGAGGCATATTTTTTCAGAGTTCGCTCAAAACACGCCCCATAATCACACACCCAGCTCTATGGAGCAGACTCATATTCTGACTAGAATTGAGTAGGACTACGTCAGGCTAAACAAGTTTTTGCATTTGCTTATTCAAATATATTCTGCAACAGGAGACAATAGAGCTGTACTGTTAGCTGCATTTATCTGTTTGCAACTGGTTGGACTCCAAAAACATTTTATTGGCTCTGCTGCACCAGCAGATGGCAAAATTCATTATCAATAATTTTATTAGCAATTTCAAAACAGAAGACAGAGTAAATTGCTAAATTGGTGCTAAAGTTTCACTGTGACACAGTTTCCTTTTTTTCTATATTCTCTGTTTTGTACAATGGAAGCAAAGTCACAACAAACGGAAACAGGTAAGAATTAAAAGCAAGTCTTTTTTGAAAACGAATATTTTTTGCAGCAAAACTGCATTTTTTGCCTGTGAGGGGTCTTAGATTTTGTTCAACCATTCTGCTGAAGAGCTTAATTGCCAGAAGTCACGTAATATGGGGACGTCATGAAGTGGGTGGCTCCCGATTAAGGCAGGTGTCTCTCTCTTCGGTGTCTGAAGAACTCAACGAGTATTTCAGAACAAATGAATAGTATGCAAAGCAAATAAATTAATTTAACATTTAAATGCCTATAGTGTATTTTAAAGGGCATAAAATGCAGGATATTGGACCTTTTTACTTTAAAAATAACTTAAAAAGACCAACAGTTTTCAAAGAAATTAAAAGAATTTTTAGTGATAAAATTTGACATTGTAAGGATCTGCATTCTTTGAACTTGAACCACACTGACATCCATCTAAGCAGGAACCCACCTGTAAGGCCTCCAAGAAGCGAAAGGATCCCAGTCGACGGCCCCGGGGCACCAAGCAGAAACTGGCGTTGTGAAGCAGCTCCTGGTAGTCGAACCTACAAAAGCAAAAATAAAGAGGTTGTTCAGAAAGAGTTTGATTAAGTGTGATGCAAGCACAGTAAAAGTGAAGAGAACAACACGAATGGAACAAAGGAGATAGGTTTGGTTACAGAAAGGAACCCGTTTTAAGTACTTCTAGACGAGGGTTTGCAACATTTACATCCAAAGAGCCATTTTTGTGGCCTTTTTTAAAGAGATACATACCAAATATTTTCTAAATAATCACAGTGCCATTTCAAAAGTGAAGGAAAAAACTTGTGAAAAGAGAATCAATACATTTTAAATCGGTTGCTGAAATCCCATTTCAGTAATAAAAAAACAAAAAAATTCTGTTTGTATTATTTAGAGTCAATTTATTTGTGAAATTCAATTTGTTGGTGTTTCTATTTTTCCAAAGATTTGCTGGCTCTTCATTATTTTTAGCCAAAATAATAAAGAGGCATTGTCAAGTGTCTAAAGAGCCACAGGTTGCAGAACCCTGATCTAACTTTAAAAAATAAGCATCAAACTTAAAGTTACAATGGTTTTTTTTCCCTATATTCCTATATCTCCCATATTGTTTACTTTAGCTTGTTGATGTAAACGGTGAAATGTCTATATCTATTTTGTTCATGTTGTAAATGAAAGAAGGTATACTGAAATAAGCAATCCACAGCTCTTTTTATCACACATCAGTGACAATAAACACATTTTTCTTGATTAAACTGAGACATGAAAATAGCACAGTGGAGTGAGACATGTTAAAAGTCATGTTGAATCAATTTCACTTTTAAACATATAGGCATTCTCTACAGCCAGGTTTCTTTTAAACTTGTTTAGTGATGTAGATGTTATTTTGTAGACTAGAGATAGTGAAGGTAAATCAATTATAAGGACAAAGGAACAATCAAACCTAAAATAAAAAGAATAAACAGTCAATTATAGTATCTTAACAACCTCAGCCTAACTGAACTACTGTAAAACCCAAACTTAAAGTAAACTGCAGTGCACTGCTTAATCTGACCAGCATTAACTTCTTCAGTGCTTTCACCTACAGTAGCTGGTCAGATGAATCAGACGACACACGTCAGTATCCACTCCATAGTTTGCTTCTCATTGCTGTTACACAGATTGCATTTGATAAATTCAGGGTGGTGCACTGTATGCTGCCCTTTTTGAGATTCTCTGATTAAAATCTAATTAAACAAGACTGTAAATCAAAAGAACAAAATGTGGTG
Organism: Cyprinodon brontotheroides; assembly: GCA_018398635.1. Taxonomy (NCBI): domain Eukaryota; kingdom Metazoa; phylum Chordata; class Actinopteri; order Cyprinodontiformes; family Cyprinodontidae; genus Cyprinodon; species Cyprinodon brontotheroides. Next base: position 6,474,030 of record JAGKQL010000007.1, on the reverse strand, counting down.
AAAGGCAAGAGGATCCCTTCATTTTTATCATACAAGATAATCTGCAGCAAGCTTTACTTATTTTACCAATCACGTCTAGATTCTCATATGTATTTATCATTTGTAATAATATATTGTGACATGTTTTTTTTTTCTGTGACAGTTGTGTTAGCATGTACCTCTTTACAAGGTAATAATTAGATTCATGATTAAATTATCGCATTCAGATTACACTGTCTACAATCTCCTAAATTAGATTTATTGTTTATGCTTAAGTCACAAAGTACGTGAAAATATTTAGAAATCTGAAACAGGCAAAGCACATGCAACCATTACCCAAAATATTCAAAGGCCTTAAAGTTTCTATGAAGTTGGAAGATTTTCTTTTAAACTCCAGGGAGTTTTTTTCTGAGAATTATAACTTTAGTCTCTACACAGCAGCCACTTAAGATGTGATGAACAGCTCAATGTCTGGAGGTTTCTTTATGCCTCTGCTACTGCAAACAATAAAGTTTTAAAAAAATAGACTATTGAACTGTAAAAAAAAAAATACAAATCCAGATTACAATCCATTTAAATAAGATATTCATCTCACTTATGAACTAACTGAGCTTCTCCAAGCTTCATTGTCTGAGTTATTAATATATGCATGAGTGATATTCTATAACTGACATTATGAACAATCAAATAATCAGATTTTGGTCTTAAGCTTTGGTCTGCTGCGTAATCAACCTTACATCTTGGTTTTCCCCCAACTGTCCTTTTTACTTTCCCTCAAATGAGCTGCAAATCTTGCATTGAATACCTTAAACTGTGATGATCAGCACCTGATTGCATCCTTTTCTATGCTTGAATCTCCCCAAATTACATTCATCACATGGGTTTTATTTTTGGCACCAAAGGAATGCTGCTGAATCATTTTTTTTTTCTAGTTTAACCTAGAATGTTACAGAGAATCAGACAGAAAACAGGGAGACTTGGTCCATACGCTTTAAGTCGGAATTAAAAATCAATATGTCCCTCAGCGAATCACTCAGAACATTTTAGCTTAAAATTAAAGTGTTGCTTGGTGTAAAGTAAAATAGTTTTCTCAGCAGAAGACACTAAATAGTTTCAGGAGTGACGGATCAATACAGAGCAGACCCCGAGATGTGGTTTGCACTGTGAAAAATGTCTGCTTTTATATCATAAGACAAGACTGAATACACAGAGTGAAATATTTCACACGGAAGGTAATACAGCCTGAGAGCTTTGCTCACAGGCAGAAAACAATATATTGTTAGTAATTGGCAGCTCTGCATCCATTTGGTGTTTACAGTCTTTCTGCTATAATCAACCCTAGCTCTATGAGATAGGGAGATGCAGATATCTGTGTGTCATAGATAGGTTTCTCCAATACTCCACTAATTAGCAGGAACTGATCCTGAGAGTGAATGTTTTGGCGTTATCAGATCCAAACTAATTTCATGTGTAACATGAAACTTTGTGATGTTGGTGCTCAGGGAACAGGGATGACTATCAACTTAAAAATAAAAACAAAATATTGTTTGCAAACGGAAGTGCCAACAAATACACAACTCTGTTGCAACAATTCACAAACTCCCTAAAGGATGTATTTTATAATTTACAATCTAGGGCTACGTTGTGTTAAAGACATGAATTTAAACTCATACTTCTCAAGATATTTTCACACTGGACTTTTTAAAAAGTCAATTTATTAAGCGGAGATCTTGTTTTTTTGTTTTTTATTTAACTGTACTGGTGTAACCTGGATGACAGGACCCCACACTGTCAGAGAATATCACAATATTAATACCATTAATACCTAAAGAAGTATATTGAGAAACATAGGTAAGCGCACCCTTGGGTCACAATATATGATGGGGTACAGATTTTGCTGTAACACTGGCTTATGCCCGAATGATTCTCATCAAGCCCCGGATCTTTTTCTCACTCCTTAGGTAAAAAATTAGCCGCCCCATGATATTAATTGAAAAAACATTTTAACCCAACTCAGGTGAAAGCAACACAGGCATGAAGCCATGACCAATCAAACAGTAGTTTGTGTTGAAGTGAGCATCCATTCATGTTTATTGGCTGTAAACCCTAAAACTATTTAGAATGATCACAGAAGAAAGCTGACATACTAAAGAAACAAGGAAGATCATTCTTCTGTGGTGGCTGGCAGTGGGCAGGAAGAGTCACCATGGAACAGCTAAACAGAGAAGCAATTAAAATCCAAAATTTCAAAATTGTGTATTTGTTTTGTGACACCATGTTCAGTGCATAGTCACCAATCTAACCACAGTGAGACAGTTGCTTTGTGTTTAAACCCCACACATGTTTTCAAAGCTTGTGCTAATTTCTCTCTCCTCATCCTCTGTGCCCTCAGCTGTCTCTGCACCCACTACTTGAAAACTGTATGTTTTCTAGTTTTATTGGTTTAATTATGCAGTTTTGTTTTTAATTTCAGATTTATATTAGTTCTCATGTTTTCTGTTGTCCTCTTATTGCCCTCTTGTGTGTGTTCATTTTCCCCTGGCTCCCTCGTTGTCTCCCCTCACACCTGCTCCTTGTCAGCCTCATCCCCCTAGCCCTCCCTTTGTCTCTCTGCTATATATGGCTCCCTGGCTCCTTGTGTTTGTTTGGTTTTCCCCACATGTCTCCATAGTTCTGGTTTGCTTTATATTTTTCACATGTTTGATTTTGGATTTTTGGATTCCCACCTCTGTTACTTCTGATTATTTTATTAAAGCTGCAAGAAATCTCCCTCAGCCTCTGCCTCTGCATTTGGGTCCTCAAGCCACCACTGAAACCTGACAATTATAAGGCAGATTTTATAAGGCAGATATCAGCTGTGATGCTGCCATCAACACCCTTTCTTTATAGATGTTGGAGATCTACCTGTTTTTCAGTGTAGTCCTGTTTCTCTTATTGTGACTGACTGGTTGTGCTCTCTTCATCCTCTGACATGGGAGCTTGCCCAGAGCTTGTCTGCCTGGCTGTTTGTTTTCTTGACGAGGTAAGCCTTTTACAGCTGCCTTTTGTATCTCTGCTTCTGTCTCCTTGAGCCCCAGTCGGCATGGGCAGATGGCCGCCACACTGAGCCTGGTTCCTGGAGGTTTCTTCCTGTTAAAAGGAAGATTTTCCTCTCCACAGTCTCCACAAGCATGCTTAGTGTGAGGGGTTGCATTTGAGGTCAATGAGTCGATGCAATCAACTGGTTTTACTTAGATAGAAAGCTTTTAATTAATTTGACTGTAGAATTTTGATAATTATTGAAAAAACTGAAGGGGGTGTAAAGGGTAAAACTGGTTCAACCATGAAACTTTAGTTTCTTGTTCATACATGGAGTGCTGGTGAAGTAGCAAAACACGTTAACTAGAAATGCTACAAAGACAAATCAGTCTTTGAAAATAAAAACTGTGAATTTGTATGGGTTATTTGCTGGGAGCTCCTTTAGTGTTTATACCCAAACAGCAGCAGCTTCAGAGGTTTATGGAAGGTCAGGCCAGGCAGGGGTCAGAGTGCTGAGAAGTCCCTACAGGGGTGCATCAAAAGTTTGTAACACCCGAACTACATGGAGGAGAAAATACTAGAGAGGTTTGCTCCTGTCAAGATCCATTTAAATACCAGAAGACATGTGGCAGAGCCTCACAGAAACGCTTCTGCTTAAAGTGTGTTTGTCTGGGAGGGAATCATTTGCATGTTCATTGCTGCATTACTGAGACAGAGGGAAATTTCCATATTCATTACTTTGTGTACGTAAACATCAGAGCTGAAAGCGTTCCCTGCTCGGGCTGAGTTGAAACACAGGTCTCTGGGCCGGTATTAAAGCTTAATGTGGCAGGCTGGTCTGGATCAGAATGATAATGCACCTCAGAAATACACACTATCACACAAAATACAAAAGATTCAGCAGTCAGAAAGAGATACTGGAGTCTTCTCAGAAATATATTCCTTAGTATTGGGTATATTAACGGTATAGTGGAGGATCTTTTTCCAAGTGGATCATCAAAATAAGTGGTCCTGCTCATTGTCAATCATTCTGGTGATATGTTTACATAAGGCCATCATATGTGCTCATCCCTCATTTTCACTTCACGTTGAATTATCAATGCAATGGCAACATTTTTTTAGATTGATAGGAGGAAGGTTTCAAGGATCTAGGCCTTGTGATGCTGGATTGCTTCCTCAGTGGGACAGCCCTGTTTGCCACCCCCCTATGCATGTTTTTGTAATCTGGCACAGGACATATATATTTTATCATGTGTGCTCTGGCTCTAAAAAAAGGAAAAAAAAAAAAAAAAAAAAAAAGTAGAGTTGTTGAGGTCGTTGTTGCCTTGAAATACCTATTACATATGTCTCTGAATGACCCTAAATACTCTCTTTTCAGAGGCATAGGCCAGTATTGGTTATTGCAGGCCAACAACAACCTTGATGACACCCCATTACTGAGGGGTGGACCTTTTTTTCAGTTAAATTCTCATGTTTTCTAAGCACAAAACAAGGCTTTGTTGGGCCACTATATAAAGCCCAGAACTCAGCGCTAATCCAGACATTTGAATTGAGAAAATTTGCTGGATGGGAAGTGAAATGTCTTCAAACTTCGTAAACACAGTCCAGTGGTCTGATTTTTTACTTTTATGGAATGACTATGGCCTGAATGACCACCAGCATCTGTGCTGTGTATTACATCAGTTGCCCCTTAACTTTTGTTGCTTTTTGCTTTACTTCTATTAAATTTTAAGTTATGCATTTTATTTGTGACATGGTCTATTATTTTTAGTTCAACACTGAGCCAGATGCAACAGAGGGGGAGACAAAAATGCTTTATGTTACTTAAAATATAAATACCAATTATCATATTTTCTCATCACCTCAGCTTTTCTTTGTAACAATGCCCATCCAGATATTGGACAACTGAACACCTGTTCTCTGACACACTTCTTCTGCCCAGAAGTTGTAACTAGAACCCCCAGGGGTTGGGAGAAGATTTTGTTCCTGTGGCTGTAAATGCATAGCCTGGGTGCCATTCCGAACTTAGTCCCGCCTACAAAGTTTGAGGTCGGGGAAGTTCGGTCTGGCTCTGCTCCATAGTAGCGCGAGTATTATCGCCCACTGTCAGGCGATCCAATCAATTTGTCAGGGCGGGCTTTATACGATGATGGACAGATGACAAACAGTAACGTAATCAACCACGTGACCAATGCGCGCTTGGGTGAAAGCAATAATGGCTGCCACTGGAGAGTTTAGGTGAGTAGATTCTGCTATTAGGTCTGTTCTAGAAGATATCGACAGCAAATTAATTTTAAAAGAGGAACAGAGAAACGCGATCAAGTCTCAACTTCTATTATAGGCGCAGTAACTGCACGCTTTGATTTTTGTGGGACAACAACTATGCCTCGCTAACATACGTCACGCACTCCGTTGCTCTAATTGGTTATAGGTCTATCCAATTGAGTGCAGAGGCATTTTTTCCTGGTTCGCTCAAACACTTCATAATCACAGCTCTATGGAGCAGCAGTATCAGACTCATATTCTGCCTAGAATTGAGTTGGACTACGTCAGGCTAGTAAATGCAAGAAAATATGCACTTATCACTTCTTGTGAGCATCTTCTGTAACCAGGTGTTATACCTTTTAAATCTTTGTTGCAGAAAAAGCGGAACTGATTCCTGAAAGTGAAGAGACTGCATTCTCCTGACCAGCAAAAACAAAAACCCTCTGTTCACAAATATCTTTTTTTTTAATTAGGCAGATCCAATTGATATTACGTAGCCATCTTGTTTCATTTCAACACATCATCAATCAAGACATACTCCAAGAGAAATTATTCGGGGAAGGGAGGGACATTTGAGAGAACTGTCCGAGCTGAATGGGCAAGGCGAAAGTTTAGTTTTAGCCCTGAAATGACCAGAATGCTCCTTGCAGATATGATAGCAGCTGCTGCTTGCGTGTTTTCCTGTGTTCCTATGTTTATTTGAACCCGGCTGTCGGCTCGGCATCTTACTTTTGTTTATGGCTGTACGTCCTGCCTTAAACCATAATACTGCAACATTAAAGAGCCTTACTGGGATTCCTCTCAATGGTTGAGGCAGGAGTAGGAAAAGATGGATCTTCTCTGTTTGTGAACTCACAGATATTTTTAGCAGCTCAGAAGACCAGCATTAAATGATTTTATTTCTTCCTCAGAGGCCACCAGGTGCTACAAAAAGCTTATTACTTACCCACTTAAAAAAAGTTAAGTGTATGGATCCAGGGAAATATCAAAAGCATGCATCACAGTGGATATTGAGGACAGTGTTAAAAAAAAAAAACACTGCTCTAGAGGAATCAGTTAGACAATTAAGTGATCTGCAGCTGTTAATGAGTGCAAAGTTTTTCAGTAAGAAAATGTGTTATTTCACTGTGTTTTTTTCTTGATAGGTGCGTCAGTACAAAGGATCTGCTAATGTCTGCAGCAGCAGGCTGATTACTGGTATAATTCTGTAAAAGGTTAATGGGACCAAAGAGAGCTTTGAAAAGGACTCTCACCCGAAAAAGACCAAAAATCCTTAAAGAACATCTAGTAAAAGTCTTTGTAAAGATAATACTTTACATTAGCAGCCCAGTTTGTTGTAAAGGTGACCAGTTTTTAGTTATTGAGCCGAACTAAGACACCTAAATGTCAGAAATATATGCCATAAGAACACCAGTGTTGTCTTAAAGATTAAGGCATATACTGTAAGATATTTGAAAATAAAATCTAAACCCCACTATCACCCCCTCCTTATTCTAGTCTCCTCAACTTCTATGTTTTTAGCTTTTGCGACAATTTTTATTAAATCCATTAACTCTTTGCACTCAACTCCAACATTAACTGCAGTTTTACAGCAAACAGAAAACACCTTTTAAGAGGGAATTTGGTCAAAAAGTTTAGATTAGAACAACAAATACAAAAAAATATTGATGTCATTCAAGACACGTTTGGTTAAAAACCTGCTTTTTAGGGGGATAATTTTTTTTTATCATTTATCTATGCTATGAATTTGCAACAAAAATAGTGAAAGTTAAAAAGAAATAAACATATATTCATCTTGAGATGTCAGACTAGGAATCAGATTATATATTTCCCTCCATAGTAGTCTTACAATGTCAGCAACAGGATTGTTCCGTAGTTGTACATGGTCATGATTTATCTGTTAGTCATTAGGAGTCTAACCCCTACAGATATCATGTTTGCCATGAACCCTGCTGCCCTAAGGATCGGCTCTTCTAGGCAATATTTACAAAATACTTTTTTTTTCCTGCAAGCAACAGAGAAGGAAGCATCCATTAGTTTTAAATTTCTTCCAGTTTTAGGTTTCCACATTTCGAAAAAAAGAAGAAAAAAAAAGAAAACACATGACCTGGTTTTATGGTTTAGAGATATTCGCTGCAAGGTACAGCAAGCTCTTAAGAGACTCAATTAAGTATAAATCTTAGTATAAATTCTAAATTAGCCTGAATCCTTTAAGAGCTACACAAAGTGGGAAAATTGCCTCAGACACTTGTATCACAATAATGTTAACATTTGAAATACATCTCTTGTGTATATGCATCATTTTAATTATAAATTTATCGAAAAGCCTCAGCTACGTAACACATCTGATTTTGGCCTTACCAACCCTATCCTCTAGTTTGACAGTATTATTTTTTTCCTTTAGTAGAGCAGCTGGCCGAGTATCCCAGTAACAAGAACCCATTTGGCCTTAGGTACATCTAAAAGGAATTTGGAGGTCTCCCATTTCCTCTGAGTGGACTGACCAAGAGATGTTACCGTCTTGCAGACATTCCTACACACAAAACGGGTAAAAGCTTTCTGGTGTTAACCAATCAGCCGTAACCTTTCAGGGTCATATTTCCCCTTGCCGGTGTAGAGTTTAGAATACAGAAAAATCCCTTCAAAGTCATGAAATAAACACCTAAGAGCATCACATCTATATTTCTAATTTTTTTTTCACCCACCCAGCGCAGTGCTTAGTAGTGTGATGACATTTGGGGCAATCACAGTATTTTGTGTGAGTGCTGGAACAGCACATTTTGTGAGGCAGTGGATGTATAATCATGAAAATACAATGACAGGAAAAGTGCTTCTTCTTAAAACCAGGGTTTTAAAGCTCCTAGACCTCAAAGCATTGAAAAAAATATATATATACAGTATATATTTTGTGAGCAGCTACATTTGTTTAAGATCCATATCGTCGCTCATACAATTGCTCTAGCCATTGCTCTAGGTCATTGCTTTCATGATGCTTTTATGTGATTTTTTTTCTTCTTGATCCAGATGAGTAATACCTCTTTGAGTCAGACATTCACTCTTAAGGAGTGTTTGTACATGTGTGCTGTGATGCACCATTAACACCCCCCCGTGGCCCGTGAGGCTTTAGAGGGGCAACATTGAAGCAAAAGTTTATTAGTGCAATGGTGAGTGTGTTAAGAAACAAAATCCTCCATCTTACTTCAGATTGTACCCAAAAAGGACCTTCTTTGGTTCATACAAAAGTGGAATTAAGGAGAATGTGTACTTTCTTAGAGCTCCTTCAGGAGTAATAAGTTCTCCTCGTTATATTAAAGATTAGCTACTTTTTTATATATATTTTTTACAATATCCTAAAAGTGATATCCTCTACATCCAGTCTGTTCCTCTGCTTGTTTTAGATGAGTGTCAAAGCTGAAGCTGAAACCGTATAAGAATATCTTGTTTCTTGGTTAAAAAAGTTTGTTTTATCTTTCAGGTGGGTCCTCAAAAAGCAAAACAGATTCCAGATTTTATTTTACTACCTAAGAAATAATTTTTATATACCCCTTGCAATGCACTTGTGGACCGCTAGGGGTACAAATACCCCGGTTGAGAATCACGTGTAAACGATCAAAGCATAAGAGTATAGAAAACACAGGGAAAAGTACATTGCAGTGGCATAAACCTGCAAATTAAACCAATAAAGTTTAATTAAAGGTAACAAGCTAACATTAAGAAATTAATGTTTAAGATCAGCTAAACTGTCCCCTACATATTAATTTTGCTTTTATAAGAGATTAAAAATATCGTCATAGTTAAAATATTGATATTTAAATTCTCAACTGCAAAATAACTCTGCCTGCAAGAAATGCTGCTAATTTATTCAAAATGGAATCATAATTTTCTCTTATCGGTTTGAGTTTAAAGCTTAAAAATTGGGACAACCTTAAGATTATACAACATTCCAACTTTACTAAATGTGTTTTATAACTTCAGAGCAAGTTTGCACACAATCTCCAATAACTTTGTATGTGAGATTCTCTACAGCTACATTGTTTCATGGTGTCATCACAGATCAGTAAACCTTTGGTAAAATTACTTTTACTTCAGCGCACCTCACAAGATCCACACGTTTGACCTTCAGCTGTGCTCAGCGCAGCACAGATTTATTCAACCATCATCTACAACTAACACTGAGGTCATAAGAAAAAAAACTTCATCAACCAGTCAGAAATGTGTTTATCATAAAGCAGTTTTTTTTTGCTTTCCAGAGTACAGCATTGCTGTGTGTACTAATTAGAAATAAACCTCAGCAGAAATATTTCCTGTGGTTATGACTGCGATGTTGCTGAAACTCTCAGATGTCTTGTTCCATTATTTATCTGGTAAACTGAATCCTGTGGTTTAACCCATATTTTCACACTTTTATTCTGCATGACAGGATGCAATCTATACATAAGGATCCATTAATGACCAGAGACATGCGCTACTCACATTTACACATGATGGAAAATGAAAGAACTTGTGAGGTTATGCTTAGTGCAGACAGAAATCAATAACTGAAAAAAATCTCCACTTAACTTCCACCTACTCTGCTTCTAACTGGGAAAGAGACAAAACGGGAGAAAAACTAGCTTCAAAGTGACCCACCCTTCACCTGAACACATGCTCAACATTTTCAGAGATGTCAGAAAACATTAAACTAGATCAGATAGAAAATAAGATGTAACATCTTCCTCATGCAGCTGAATTATTCAGCACTGCCAGAGGAAGAAGACACAAACACGTGCTGATATGAAATTTCATACAGAGATTCTGATGACTTTGATATGAAGTGGCCTGCTTAGAACATTACTGGATTTTTGTACTGTAATCCACTTACCCTTATTTGGTCAGATTTCTGTATAGAGAACAATTCTATGGATTTATACCTTTCTGACAGCACAAATTTAGTTTTTTAGGGAATTTAAAGAAGACTAAAATACAATAAGATTGCACACTACTTCTTCCCTGGTTTTTCTGCTTTTCTGGATAAAAAAGTAGAGGACTCGAAATTTCCCAAAATGCACCTTGAACAGTAGTAATCCTCCATGGTCCCTAGACAAACAGATACTTATGCTTTGCAAGAGCTCTCGTCGCAAAGCATTGTGGGATTTGTTGTTACAGCTGCCCTGACAGCAGCGACTGATCACAAAGATGGAGCAGGCACCAGGAAGGAAGGTGGAGTCACATGACCAATGGGGAGCAAAAGTAGTGATCAACTGTCTGAAACAAAAGCTATGGGTATAATGGTGGATTTTCGTGAATTTTTGAATTACCCGCCCTCTTCAATGTAAAAAAAAAATTGCACATGCACAAACCTGTACCCGCTCCCAAGAGGGAACGCCTATTAAACACGTACAAGAGCATCTCTCCTCGTGCTTGCTCTTTTTTAAAAGTTGCTGTTTGCATCGTTCATACAATTATTCTTCCTCCAGCCAACCAATGATTTTGCGATTTTTCCACATTGCTCGTATTCCGACCGTGAAGCAATGGGGAACAAACGAGCATAGACGCCTTCGTGGGAAGGTAATAATATAGACACCTTAGGTGGGAAGTTAAAGCACCGGTGGAAGTTTGCCCTCATCCAAATTAGGCAAAATTCCCTTTTTGAAACTGTTGCGATAGTATATTAATATTGTTGAGATTTTACTGAGGTCGTTTTGAAATGATTTGAAAACCTGAGCCTATTGAAACAATGCCCTCAATGACCGACCTATCCTCTGGCCATTCTCAAACAACCAGCCTTGTCACGAACTCGCCTCGCCGCCGCTTCGGCGGTAGTGGCATGCCCTGGCATCATAGCAGCGCTTCTTCGATAGTGCCGGAACGCACGCTGACAGGCCGCTTCCTCCGCGTCTCCATTGAAGAAATGGGTAATATACATAGATCGTTGCTGAATCATTTGTTTAAGTATTAAATGTCTCAGCAGCACCAAACACGATCTCTTGGCCCGACCGGTCACCAGATAAAATCCAGTTGTCTCCTCACGTAAGTAAGATGCTATTTTACTTTCTATATTTTGTAATCCATGTTTTTTATCTTAAGTGTATACATTAGTCTATTTTTACTGCATGACGTATACCCACAGTTTTTAGATATTTTTATAATTCTTATTTTACTCAGTCTTCCATATTATATGTTCTTTATCTTGCACGATCGTATGACAAAAAATTCCTAGTTTGTGAACTCTTTCACTAACAATGGCAATAAACCTGATTCTGATTCTGAAAGTTTTACACTGCAGCCCAAGTCAATGACAGATAACGTGAGGGATGACCACATAGGCTACAAATAATTTTGGTAGAGTTTGCAATTGCAAATCTACGGAAGAGGATTAGGGCCACTGAAAAAAAAAAAAAATAAGCTAACTGATTTTTAAATTTTTATTTCAGTTTAGTATGGGAAAAGTCAGAATTTTGACCTTGTTCGTTAGGTAATTTAATCTTTATGCTCAATTTTTTGTCGAGGCACCTCAATTTTTGCACGTATTCATCTCATCCAGGACTTTGGATACCAAAGTTTCTATGTTAAACCCGGCTGAAATAAAATCCAAAACCCGTGTTTGTCCTCTTCCGTTCCTCCTCTTCTGTACAAATCTATGTGTTAAGACAAACGTTTTCTGTTGTATAGGTTTTGTTAGGCAACATAAATTAACACATTTTGGTCTCTTTATTGTCTTAATTGTATATTGATTTAGTAATTGCAGCACAATGCCAAGAAAGGAGGGTTAATCATATTGAAAAATCTTAAAAGCTGTTCACATTTTATTTTTAAGTGGTTTGTGCAGCAGGTATTAAAATAGCTATTATTTTGTAGGCTACCATAAGTCATATCCACGTGACAAGACTTCCAGTCATGTTGCCCTAATAGCCCATTATTTAAACTAATGTGGCATATTTGTTAAAGCTATTATTATTATGATTGTTTTTGTTGTAGTTGTGCTTACTCAAGCAATAGTTGGTTTCAGTTTTACATAGCAAAGTTTTGCAATAATTTTAAGCGAATTTACCTAGTGAGGAAGGACAAAGAGTTCAGGGGCAAAGAACAGGAGCCAAGAACCTGTTATTTTGAGGGAGTTCGAGCCAGGCGCGCGCGCATTTGATTTGCCGATGGCGGCGTTCGCACGAAGAAGTATCGCCTTTAGTTCCAGAAACCTTGTTGGTGCCACTGAAGCCCCGCTGGGAAATCTTACGCAAACAACTCCCACCAACATGCGACGACAGGTCGGCTGGCGCGCTAAAAGTTTTATCCCCTCCCCAGCCGAGCACCTGTCCCCCAGCAACGTCCAGCACACCTGACCTTGCATAAACATATCTAATTGGGATTTAGGGCTTAGGGCGGACATTCAGACACAGACTAAATAGGTAAACAGCAAATTATACACAAAAAGTTTTTAAACTTTATCAAGTAGAAATATCTGTGGATTTGTAAAAATCTATTGTGTACAAAGAAATTTAAAAGGCTGTTTTTTCTATTATTTTTATTTTTTTTCTTTAAGAATTGAAATTCTGAAGGTGCATTTAGACCGAGTGCGGTGTCTGCAGTAATGTCCTTGTGCCCTGCAGGAAGATCCCTGCTTTGCATTTCAGATGCATAGCGTTTACACCCTGGCTAGTGTCATAATTTGGAGAAACTGACCCCCCACCTGCATGAAAAGCATGAATTATTAGTGCTTTCTAGTACAGTTTTGTGCAGTTAAAATTTTCATTTGTAAAATTGAAAAGAAAGGAAAAAAGTTCATGTGTGCTACTTGTGTTTCTGTCATGGTCCTGCCTTTTGTGGACTTTTTGGGTTATGTTTAACTTTCTTTTTGAGTATTTATCCACATTTTTATTTATGCCATTCTGTGTTTTCTTGGTATTTGTTTTTTCAATGTTCAATTATTGTAGTTGTTTTCTAGTTATATTTAAGCACTATTGTGTTTTTTGGTGTTGCCCTCTTGTGCCAGTCTACTTTCCCCTGGCTTCCAGTTGCTTCTATCCACACCTGCTCCCTGTCAGCTGATTACCCCAGTCTTTGTTGTGTCTCCCATATATACTTTTCCGATGCAGTTCCTCAGGTCTGGTTTCTCATCATTTTCTATCTGTTATGGTTCTTCCCATTTGTTGTGACTCTGAATTTTCAGTTTTCTGTTATCAGTTGTTCTGTTTTGTATTTTTATTTATTTTCCATCATATTCAAGAATTCTTTAGTTACTCTCTGTTGCCCCCTTGTGCTTGTTTTCTTTCCCCCTCGATTCCTTCTTGACAGTTCGACCCACACCTGCTCCTTATTCAGCTCGTTAGTCCATCCTTTGTTCTGTTCTCCTTAAATACTCCACCTCTGGAAGTTGTCTTCTCAGCTCGTCTCACCCTGGCTCCTAATGCTCATTTTCCCTGATGTCTCCATGGTTTTTGGTTTGTTTAACATTTTTAGTTGGATTTCTGGATTGCTGCCTAAGTTACCTGTGTTCTTCAGTTAAACCTGTCAGAACTCATCTCTGCTTCACTCGTCTCTGCATCTGTGTCCTCAAGCAAGCTCACCACCCATTGCTGACACTATACTCCTGTGTGTTTCTTCCCTGGTGTCTCCTGGTTTTGATTTCTTGTTTTTGGTTCCTGGATTTGTATTTCTGTTGCCATCTGCATCCAAATAAAACTAATCTCTTGACAGTTTTAGAGGTTATACCTCTGGATGAGGTCAACCATCCCCCCATTAAGCTCAGAATTAAATCAAAATGATCTACTTTTTAAGTGCTACCTGATCTGCGCAGTTAAAACTGCCATATGTGCTGATTAGGTTTCTAAGATTTAATAATTTAAGCTGATGATATTGCCATCCCAGCAGACGGTAGTGCTGCTTTGTTTCAGTGTATAAGTTATTGCATAACATAAGGTGGCATTCCTGTGCTAACATTGCATATAACAGTGGGCATGTTTACCTTATTTTATGGGTGTAATGTTTGTTTCATAATCAGTATTTCCTCCAAGAGCATTCTTTATTTAATCATTTGAGATGTTTTCCTTTGTATTCCCTTTTAACTGAACAAAAAATCTTTGTCTCAAATGCACTTCTTTAACCTACATCACAACCACAACCAGTCCCTTTTCATACAAACGTTTAGATTTTTCAGCGGTCTTCGCTCCACTCTCTCCGGACGGTGCCGCTGTTTGACAACACCTCAGTTCTATGTAGTAGCAGGAAGTGAGAGTGGAGTAGTGTCCGGCCTCACCTCATGGGATTCACTACTGGTCCCTTGCCCTCATTGTTTGCATGGGAATAATACACTATATT
>JAGKQL010000007.1:6429326-6458974 GCA_018398635.1 Cyprinodon brontotheroides | reverse complement strand
AAACAGAAATCTTGTGATCCAGGGTATGCAGGGTATTTACCCTTAATTTGAGTAGGTATAGTAGGTATAATAACATGATTTGCCAATGGAATGAGGATTTTTACTCTTAAAATAAAGTAATTGTTTAATACACTTGAAATAAGACAATTAAATAGTTTTTTTCTTATTTTAAATGTAAATTGGCTTATTACATTCACAAAGTATCTCACTTACCTCCTCAATTTAAGAACAAATGCAGTTATTTTAAGAAAAAATTATTTTTTTTTCCAGTGGCGGCATCTTCGTTCCATATAGGCTATAACAGTCAATTGGAGCACGCTGTGCATCAAATATATTCGAGATAGGGAAGCACGGCACATCAGTATGTGTCATGATGGGTATCTGAATTAAGCCCAAAATGCAGAACACACACGGAAATGGGGTAAAAGTTCAACAGAGTTTATTGTGGTTCACAAGCACACGATAAAGAATTAAATCAGGAACAGGTTTCAGGGCTGGTTCACTAAAGTCTTGACTGTGACCGGAGACTGTTGGTTAGCAGAGTTCATGGGAAGCTAAGCGTCTAGCTTCAGGCTTAGCATGGCAGACCAAGATTAGAGCTTCCAGCTCACAGCAGAGAACAACAGGGAATATCCACATAGGATTCCTCAGGCTGAGCTTCCAGCTCATTGCAGAGAGCAACAGGGAATATCCACATAGGATTCTTCTGGGTGATTCCACATAGGAACCTTCAGGTTGGCTCACCAGGGCAGATTAGCAGGTTAAGCTCTCCTAGAGCTTCAGGCTTGAGACTGGTTTCCTGTGATGCAGCTTTCCCAGAGCTTTAGACCAGAGACTGGTTTCCTGTGATGCAGCTTTCCCAGAGCTTTAGACCAGAGACAGGTTTCTAGTGTGGCAGCTCTTCCTGAGCTTCAGACCAGAGACAGGTTTCTAGTGTGGCAGCTCTTCCTGAGCTTCAGACCAGAGACAGGTTTCCTGTGTGGCAGCTCTTCCTGAGCTTCAGACCAGACAGGTTTCCTGTGAGGCACAGACAAAGGAGAGATTAGAATCTGATCTCACACTAGAGACAACCAAGATTCAATCTGTAACAGAGGTTCAGGAAGCTAACCAACTCAGGAAATCAGGTGTGCTGGAAGGTTCCAGCTCCAGAAGACCCATGGCGCACTCTGCTGGAGACAGAGGGTAATCTCCAGATCCCAACAGTAACTCCAGCCCTAAGGCAAGGCAAGGCAAGGCAAGGCAAATTTATTTGTATAGCACAATTCAGTACAAAAGACAATGCAAAGTGCTTTACATGATTAAAATACAGGAAGATAAAACATTGAATCAAAGCAAGTAGGAAAAAATAAAAACAAATAAAATAAAAATAAAAAATGCAGAAACAAAAAAGAATATTAAAAACAGTTGGATTAAAGAAAACATGTTTTTGTTGAATTGTTTAACTGGAACAGTGGAAGGCAATCCTAAACAAATGTGTTTTTAGTCTTGATTTAAAGGAACTCAGGCTTTCCGCACTTTTACAGTTTTCTGGAAGTTTGTTCCAGATAAGTGGAGCATAGGAACTAAATGCTGCTTCTCCATGTTTAGTTCTGGTTCTAGGTATGCAGAGCAGGCTGGAGCCAGAAGACCTGAGTGGTCTGGAGGGTTGATACACTGATAGCAAGTCTGTGATGTATTTAGGTGCTAAGCCATTCAGAGATTTATAGACTAACAGAAGTATTTTAAAAGTCTATTCTCTGAGATACAGGGAGCCAGTGTAAGGACTTTAGAACTGGGGTGATGTGCTCTACTTTCTTAGTCTTAGTGAGGACACGGGCAGCAGCGTTCTGGATCAGCTGCAGCTGTCTGATCCACTTTTTAGGCAGACCTGTGAAAACACTGTTGCAGTAATCAATTCAACTAAAAATAAACGCATGGATTAGTTTTTCCCAGATCATGCTGAGACATTAGTCCTTTAATCCTGGAAATGTTCTTCAGGTGATAGAAAGCCGACCTTGTAATTGTCTTTAAATGCTTTTGGAGGTTCAAGGCTGAATCCAGCACTACACCTAGACTTCGGGCCTGATCAGTGGTTACTAGCTGAAGCGACTGAAGCTGTGTGCTAACTTTAGATCTCTCCTCTATTGGTCCAAAGATTATTACTTCAGTTTTGTTTTATTCAGTTGAAGAAAATTATGGCACATCCAGGCATTGATTTCTTCTAAGCATTTCCTCAGTGCTTGAATTGGTTCATAGTCACCTGGTGACATGGTGATGTAAAGCTGTGTGTCGTCTGCATAGTTATGGTAGCTGATGTTGTTGTTTTTATTAACTGAGCAAGAGGGAGCATGTAGATATTGAATAGGAGGGGACCCAGAATGGACCCTTGGGGAACCCCACATGTGATTTTTGTCATCTCTGATGTAAAGTTGCCTACTGACACAAAAAGTCCCTGTCCTTTAAGTAGGATTTAAACCAGTTGAGAGCTGTACCAGAGAGGCCGACCCAGTTTTCCAGGCGCTCTAACAGGATGGAGTGATCGACAGTATCGAATGCTGCACTGAGGTCCAATAGTACCAGCACTGTGGTTCTTCCGCAGTCTGTATTTATACGGATGTCATTAAACACCTTGATAAGGGCAGTCTCTGTACTGTGGTGAGCACGGAAACCTGACTGGAACACGTCAAAGCGGCTGGTCATATCTAAGAAAGTGTTTAACTGTTGAAACACTGCTTTTTCAATAATCTTACTGATAAAGGGGAGGTTTGATATGGGCCTGTAGTTCTGGAGTAGTAGTTTGTCTAAACTGTTCTTTTTCAGCAGTGGTTTGATATTTGCTGTTTTTAGGGACTGCGGGAAAACACCTGACAGAAGGGACGTGTTTATTATCTGTGTCAAATCAGATGCTATGACAGGCAAAACTTTCTTAAAGAAAGCTGTGGGTAGAACATCAAGGCAGCAGGAGGAGGAACTTAGCTGCTGAATGATTTCCTCTAAGCTTTTATAGTTTATTTGGCTGAATTGGGACATTTGGCCAAGATCAATTCCAGTTGGGAAAATAACAAAGAGCAGAGGGGGATCCTCGGCGCCCTCTGGTGGGCAAGCCTGGGGATCCCAACAGTATGTGACACAGAGGGAGTCTGACCAAGTGTCTAAATGTGAGGAGTTGAGAGTGAGAATATGTTTTACCTTGAGCCACTGATGAATATCCTCACTAAATCCTTTGCACTCCACCAGTTAGTACAGTAACAGCAATGTGCAGTCTGAGCTCCTCTTGCTTTCATGAAACCAATCGAAAATGGGGAACTAAAAAACAGGTTGCTAGCATTAAAAATCCCTGAAGGTTTTGTAAAGGACTCAACCTTCTGCCTTTTGGATCACTAATAAAAACTTTTTAGCAGGTAAGCCAAGAGCACAGTCACCTATGAAAAACCAATTAATCTGGAGGAAAACATAAATAAGAAAAACTACCTAGCAAGTATCTAGCCAGTATTATAAAAGTTAATGTTCCGTTTTATCTCACAGGTTCATGATAATGTTGATGATGACACGGTGCACTAGGCAAATGATGGCGAACGTTCAGCTGACCGTTGTTGTGCCATGTGCCATGATCGTGGTTTTGGACATTAGGAACCAGTGTCCATGTTTCATCTTGACATGGTGACCAGAGAGGAAAATGCAGTTTTGGCTCATAAACAGCTGTAAGAGCTCTGCAACCCCTGTCCCATTTCTCAGCCAACTGCCTTCACGGGAACTCCCACAGAGGTGTGACTTGCCACCCCCCTCTGTGTTGAGGACAGTGAAAACCACACAACACACAGGATTTCACTCTCTTTCCCATGAAGTTGCCTGAGGGTCCACATGGAAAGAGGGCAGCGCCATGGAGATCTCCAGAACAATCAAGGATAAGTCATGATGGCTAAACTTTCACAGCCAAATCACTGCAAAACAGACTTTTTGCAACACATTTCTCTTGAGTTTCAGAACTTGTAGAGCCAGACTGGATGAGAACATCTCCTAAGGATCCCTTGGTGTGAGCCGCATGGACAAGAAAACCCCCTTCTTGCTGTAAGCCTGCCGTGCTAAGCTGCTGCCTGATGAAAACGCAAGTCTTCCAAACGGACATGGACAAAAGGTTTGCAGGTCTGGCACAATTAGGGACAGAACATACATGTCTTTTGATGATTTTGATCATTTCGTGTGTTTGCTGATGAGTAAAGACAAAGCTAACAGGATGGACTGCATGCTAAGCTATGCTACAGTAATATATTTTGAGCTGCTGTTGAAGCTTAGACAAGCTTTATTTCACTTATAGTTTAAACACTGAACATTAGTGTTCATATGTTTTCTCATATTCTCATTACATTTCGATTACCAAGTATGACCAAGAGTCATTTAGTGGAATCGCCATGTCTATTCACTGCTAGCTATTTCAAAGAGGGTAAAGAATCATTTAACTAAAGATTATTGGTTCCTGATAAAGCAAATCATTTGATAAAACATTATTTGGGTAAAAAATGTTTTATTCACCTCATGGTATTGCATCATGAATTGGTTTGAAACATTCCAATTTCTCTAAATTAGTGAAAAGCTAATTTGATTATATCCCAAATTCTTCCAGATAAACTTTGGTTTTGAAACACAAAATCCATCTTAAACTGTAATATGGTTTTCAACCAAGTTTCCCCATCCTCTTTCTACACAGTAGTCTAGTTTAGTCGAGTTCACTAGTTTTAGTGGGTTTTTAACTGAAATATGTCTGACTTGGAGCTGGATGATTTTTGTTAATGAACTTTTATATTTTGACAGAAGTTGTGGTGAATTTGTTCCATGTATGTGCCAAATTATCTCTCTGACCATGATTTGAGCTCAAATCACTCTTTCATTTATTGTTCTAACACAGCTAGTAGGGCGTGTGTTCATAAACAAGTTATGACAGTCCGAATAATATCTGATTAAAAAAAGATATTTGCCATCCTACCAGGGAGGGCAATAAACATCTTAAAGTATCAGAACATATGAATACAAGCTGGCTGGGAATTAAATATAACAGTTATTCACAACTACACAGTTGAGGTTGTTCCTCCATCTAACTATGATGATGTTAATCATCAACAGCAGAACAGTGCCTCCTACAGGCTCTGAGAGGTAGTGTTAGTCCCGCTGCAGCTTCTTATGTCCCAGGCATCAGTGATCCTTGAGATTATGAAACGTTCAAATAACAGCTAAATTTCTTCTCCTCGGAACATTTCAGGTCCAACCAGTAGGACACTGACTGCTGAATGATCTTCAGTCGCTTCTTCCTTAGAGAAAAAAATCTCAGTTTACTGTCCATTTAATATGTGAAGATAAAAGGTCAGAAACTTTTGTGAACTTGTTGGAGAGAAGATGTGATTGATTCTAATGGAAAATCCGATCATAAATCTGAAATCAGATCTAAAATAATCCAAGCACAGCAGCTTCTCTGCTCCATCTCATCCACAGGTTTCCCAGACTGGTCTCCTCTGAGCTTCATCATGTTGACTCTGAGGATCACAGCACTGATCCTGATGGTTGGAATCACTGCTGATATCATCAGAACCAGAGGTGAGCAAACTGGACCAGAATGGAGCAAAACTACAGAATTTTAGTGTTAATCATTTATTTTTCTTATCTTCACAGGAAGAAAAAAGCCTCAGAAAGACATTGATGTAAGTGAAACAATAAAACATTAAATAATATCTTAGTAAATCATTTAAATAACAAACCAGTTTCCTCAAGCTTTAAAACTTCAGCTGGTAACAGTAAAGGTATAGTAGAGGATGTTCTTTTTCCGGGTGGATCATTAAAATAACTGGTCTTCCTAAATGTCAATCATTCTCGCGATATGTTTACTTAAAGGAATAGTACACCCAAAACATGATTAGCC
Source organism: Cyprinodon brontotheroides (assembly GCA_018398635.1). Taxonomy (NCBI): domain Eukaryota; kingdom Metazoa; phylum Chordata; class Actinopteri; order Cyprinodontiformes; family Cyprinodontidae; genus Cyprinodon; species Cyprinodon brontotheroides. The sequence goes on along the minus strand of JAGKQL010000007.1, from coordinate 6,453,087 downwards.
TTCATTTTCTACTCACCCCATGCTGAACAACACTCTGGGTACTTTTTGATATCTCAAATGCATCTGGAGATCTGGGAGGCTTCTTGCTGTCTGCTGACATTCAAATAATGGAGGTCTATGGTGACCGAGGACAGAAAGGTCCATAAAAGTCCACAAAAAACGTGTCAATATTCCTCCATACTGCTCGTCCAATGTATTCCAAGTGTCCTGAGTGGGTAGCAGAAGAATTTACTCGAAACGAAGTCATTTAGAATGTTTTATAGCATAAACAGTAGTGTATAGGATTTCCTAAAAGCGCGTTCATGAGTCTACGGAAACCGCCGCAGACCAAACCAGATGAAAGTGCGCATTCAGCTCGCAAAAGAAACTCATGCTCTTCCTCAACACTGAAGTCCTCAGACATTTTTCTTTTCGTTGTTTCTTTCTTTGCACAGGTAAACAGCACATTTCTTCTTCTACGCTTGCATTATCGGCAGAGCAGACGCTGAATGCGCACTTTCATCTGGTTTGGTCTGCCGCGGTTTCCGTAGACTCGTGAACGCGCTTTTAAGAAATCCTATACACTACTGTTTATGCTCTAAAAACATTCTAAATGACTTCGTTTCGAGTAAATTATGGATGCTACCCACTCAGGACACTTTGGAATACATTGGACGAGCAGTATGGAGGAATATTGACACGCTTTTGTGGACTTTTATGGACTTTTCTGCCTCGGTGCGCCATAGACCCTCCATTATTTGAATGTCAGCAGACAGCAAGAAGCCTCCCAGATCTCCAGATGCATTTGAGATATCAAAAAGTACTCCAGAGTGTTGTTCAGCATGGGGGTGAGTAGAAAATGAAGGCTAATCATGTTTTGGGTGTACTATTCCTTTAAGGCAGTCCTACATGCTCGTCCTCATTTTCACTTACAGTTGGTGAGTCTGACATAGTGGGAAAATTGCTAATCTTCATTTGGAAAGTAAGCTTGTATGAGCGATGCAAACAGCAGCTTTTAAACAGAGCGTGCACCAGGAGAAATGGGCTCATGCACGCTCTTGCTCAGGTTTAACAGGGGTTCCCTCTCCCGAACGGGTAGAGAGTTGTGCATGTACGTTTTTTGTCAAAGATGAGAGGAGTGGAGCGTCTTTTCAAAAATTCGGCAAAATCCTTTACTATACCTTTAGTGAAACAGCTTCACCCAGTTCAGGTATTAAATAGACCAGCTATTCAAGAGGATTGTTTCTATAACTATTAAAAAAGTGAAAGTTTGATTTTATCTCACAGGTTCAGAATGCTGTTGGTGACAACACAGTGCACTATCCAAATGATGGAGAACATTCTGCTGCTGCCACCATCAGCTGACCTTCATCACATCAATTCAGTTTATACCAGAACAATGCTTTATTTGAGTCCACCTCATAGACATGTGATTTTTCATCTTTTTATTTGCTTGTATTTCTGGATAAATTAACTCAATTTCTTCTATTGGTTCTGATTATTATTAATGAAGGAAAAAATAAGAAATAAAAAAACAGGATTTGCCCTGAGACTTAAATCCCTCAGGAGGCAGACAGACAGATCCAACATCAGACAGAAACTCACTAATGTGTCGTTGTCTCAGATAATATAAGGTCAACTCACCATGCAGGGAGCTGGAGAGACGTGACCAACAGTGAGAGGAAAGTAGTGATTATCTGTCCAAACGGTCAGTTAACTGAGTTCACTATAAAGTCCCTGCTTATTATAATTATTGAGGGGTTCAGGCGGACATTCAGACACAGCTACTTTCTTATGATTAATCAAGAGAAGTAAAGGGAAACCAGTTGTGTGTTCTTATTACCCCACCCACTGGACTAAAGGTGCAGTGCAGTTCTTCTCTCTGGGAACTAAATCCAACTCCTGGGCCTTTTCAGAGTGATGGGAACATCTGGGTGAAATACTGTATTACCTGGGATTCCTGTTATCCAGGTAAAACAAATCCTGGGGCTTTAACCCCTCCAGGGTTTCAACAGAAAAGGGTCTGAAGTGAATAAATTTAATTTAATTTGAATGTTTATTAGGTTTTTTTTTTTTTAGGTTTAATTAATTTGTTAATTCACTCTATAGATTTCTATCAGTTTGTGAAAAAACACTGAAGTATTGTGAGAGCAAGATAACGTTATAGGTGGTGGGTGTTGGTGTGATGTTTTCAATTTAGCCACAAAGAGGAAACGCTGTCAGTACTTTTAGATCTGCAGCAGAGAAACGTCTCTCAGTGTTCAGCAGCTGATAGAAGGACAGGAGATGTTGGGTCTGGAACTGATTCTGATCGTTGTTCTTCTGTTTGAAGGTAAAGATCTGTTTTATTAGGTTTATTATTGTTGACATGAAAATGGGTTAAACGGTTATTTTAAAATGTTACATACATCAAAATGTTTTAACACTAAAGCAAACTTCATGCCACATAAATAAATGACACATTTCTAACTTAAGCTTTATGAAGAGGGTAAAAACTTAATGTGTTTAGTCTCTGCTGCAGGAACCAGTGGAGCAACTATAGACTTTCTCTATTACGGTATCATCTTTTTGGAGAAAATATCATTCTGCTTTGTAAAAGTCCTCCAACTTCTCGCTCATGCTCCTGGCTTTACATGAACACACCCCCTAATCGGAATGAAGGGAAAGGTGTTCAGATATTACCTGGACCTACCAGTTTAGATTTTTTGTACAGAGACTTTAATCTCAGAAATTCTGCTCCCTGATCATTAAAGACCTCACTGCTGAGGATGCTGGATATTACACCTGTCGACCTGCTTCAGAATCCTTTATTTGGAAATCCTCTCGTGCTGAAAAGTATTTATTTGCAGAAACAATCTCAGGAATTTGCTTACATTTTAATGCTGTTTAATGACATTGTGAGTTTAGAACATTTGGCCAAAACATAAATCTTTAGACTGTTTGAAAAATTGAGTTTGCTGATTTTAAATCATGAAATTCTGACAGTAAATTCCAGATCCTCTATTATTGAGCTTTTAGATTTATAAGGTCTAGATATTTAACAGAGCGTATCTACATGTGGAATCTATTTCTAGATTGTTTTATAAAATGCTGTGGACTGTTTTGAGTTATAGTTTGTTAGAGCGGAGGAATACGGTGTAGTGATGTGAGCAGGAGCGGCAGCTTTGTGATGCAGACAGTTACTGATGGTTCACATAACCTGGATGACTGAGAATAGGCTACTTCATTTCATATTAATTAATAATTTAATTATTGCAACAGAGTATTAAATAGGCCAACATAAATGCAGATTAGCAAATTGCCGTCCTCATTTCCTCGCTTAAAAAATAAACTCTGTTCAAAAGGTGTCTGAGTAGCACACAGCAATAATCTAAAATAATTTTCATATGTTTTGTGACTTACAAGTTTAAAAATAATAAAAACAATTAATAAAATAAAATGTAACTCCCAGAAAAAGACAGTAGTTTCAAGTATTTTAACCGGGATATTTTGATAAAAATGCCAGAATTCCTTTAAGATGAGATTTGGCTGCTGGATTGTTTCTAAAGTGTAATGGCCTCCATAAGGGCTCTGTTTGCAGATTTCACTTTAACACAAACTGGAGGCGCTTTTATCTGCTGTAGAAAAATTGCAGCAGAGCAACTTTTAAATTATGACAAATATTGCAGTGTGATAACAGCGTTATACAGTCATGTTGAAGCCTCATAATTTCAAGTCCAAATCTTCCAATGCGCTTTGCAGGTTTTGAAAAGTTGCATAAAAATATTCGAAGGTATATGGATCTATCTCATATAAATGAAAGATGTCTCAAGACTGTTTAGGAAAATAATTATTCAGATTAGAATTATTTTTGATTTTATTTTTTATAGAAATTTGTTTTATGAATTTTGAGAACAAGAAGCTGCACTGCTAATATATTTACATAAAAAGGAACAGTCAACATAATAAATCTTTACACCAAATGAGTCATTTTTCTTAAAAAAAACTTGGATTGAGGAGGAAAGATACATTTTGCCACGGAACAAGACACTTACATTTAAAATAAGAAAACACAACAATGTCTTATTTTATCTAATTATCTGTAAAAAATACTAATTCCATTGGCAAACTGTGTCCCTGGGGCTATGATTGTTTTTTCAGTGTTCTTATAGCCTATATATCTGATATTTCTCAAAAAAAATATTTTCAAGTTCCACCAAAATCTATTTCCTCGGATACCGCCATCACATATTGTTAAACAATATCTCTGTCATGTATTGCTCGGCCATCTATCAAAGATAACATTTATTATGTTAATCTGCTGAGTCTTGGGAAAATATCTCAATTTTCAAAGCCGAAAGTTATTTCTTCTGTTTATCATCAGAAAATTTTAATATTTAAAACTATTTATTGTCTGTACTTTGGTGTATTTTTTCACATTTAAAATTGATACACACCAAACCTGTCCGATTCTCCTTTCTATTTTAAATCTGATAAAGCAGCTATCGTCCGTCATTGATTACAGAATCGACCGCATGTTGCAGGCAGCAGTGGTCCCGTGTACAGCTGATCATCATGGTTGAAAACCATAGGAGCAAGTTTTTCCGGAAGAATTTGGGATGTGATCAAATTAGCTTTACACTAATTTAGAGAAATTGGAATGTTTCAAACCAATTCATAATGCAATTCCATGAGGTGAATAAAACATTTTTTGGCCAAATAATATTTTATCAAATAATTTGCTTAATCAGGAAACAGTAACCTTTAGACCTAGTTTTGGGAAATTCTCGCTTATTTTGCACACCATATGGAAACAACTTAGGAACTGTAAGCCCATATTACATGTGCAATACATTATTTGAAAGCTAACAGCCTCTGGTTTCTGAATATATTAATGGGGTGAGTAGAACAAAGACCAAGCTGCATCATTTCAAACATGATAAAAGTTTTTTTTTTTGTTGTTGGTCTAACCCTAACCCAGCCAGGGCACTGGCTGACAGGAAGTAAACGGAAGTGAGATTTACGGAACTATATCTTGCTCCACCCTGTTCTACCAACGGCCTATCAGCAATCCAGTGACTGAATAGAGATCAGCGGGCATGCCACTTTCTAAAGCCGCATATGCAACTTCTACAATGGCCCTTTTGAACTCCTAGTTTCACCAAATGCCATACATGTAGCCTAAGTAGTTTTCATTTTTCTTTCAGTCTCTCTATCTTCTCCAGCTGCCGATCTAACTAAAGATGGAGGTGTCACATTACAGTGTTCCCTGAAGACAACCCTCAAGTCGTTATCTTGCTCTGGGAGTATTCAGTGGTTGGATGAGGCAGGAACTAAACTGACTGGTGAAGATGACAGATACAAGATAAATGAAATAAGCAACTGTAATTCCTCTCTGACTGTGAAGCATCAGAGCGTCATCAACAGAACATACACCTGCAAGTATGATGAAGGAAAGACAAATGTAGAAGTTCACTACACAGCTGTGCTTAAAGGTAGGATGACTTTTATTTGCTGAGCAGATTATGTAAAATGCAGAAAATACAACAATTTTAATATGACAATTATTTTTATGCTATAATTTCCTCTTTATTGAAGTATTATTTTGCTTTCTGGACAGACTTGCATTTCTAAACCATTTTTCTCTCTGAAACAAAAAGTACTAAATTTAATTTTCATACCGGGCAAATAACGTTTTGAAAAAAATTTCGGGGTCTACTATTTTCACACCTATAACATCTGCTCTGCTTTAAATTGACCAGAGTTTTGGGTCTAGGAGACTGTAAGGTTTCTATTATAGTTCCTTTAGCAGAGAGACCTCAGGACGTTCCTTTCTGCTGCTAAGAAGCTATGAGGAATCCCACAATCCTTTGCATGACATGATGTTTAGGAACAACTCACCTCACAGAAATGAAGAAAAATTAAGTATTGCTTCACGTGTGCTGTATGTGACACAGGCAAATGTTTGCACCCTCCCATGTTTTAGTCAACATATTCTCACTCCCAACTCATCACATATTGACTCTTGGTCAAAGTCCCCTGTGCGTCACATAATGACGCCACAATTCTATGACATCATGTTTGTTTCTGTCACATTGATTAAAACAGAGTTCAATTAATAAAATTATTTCCATTTGTTATTAGATTAAAGGAAAGAAGTTTCTTTTTTAGGGAGCATTAAATCAAAAATGAAGCTCTAGCGAATGTCAATTGAAGAAACTCTGACTTACCTCACATCATCAGAAGCCGATCCGCCTCCGCTGCAGCCAATCAGCTTTGAACTACTCCACCACGAAGCCCAATCAGCGTCCTGCTTCCACTTTATAAACTCCCTCAAATCTCACCACAGCCGCTATCCTGCAATCGCAATGTCGGATTTCGATCCAGACGACAATTCAATTTTCCCCGCTCGGAGAAGCTCCCGTCTAGCCGCTCTCATCTCCTTCTTCAGCGTTACACTCCAAGGGTATATTGCCAGGCTCCGACCTAGACTCTGCTCAGATGTCTTAACGAGCCTCCCTCCTACCTCCTCGTGATTCATCTCCCTCGCCTTCCGCTTTCAATCCGCTCCGATTCCTGGCCGCAAAAGACATGCAAGTCCTCCGCTCCCCTCGCCAGGCGCAGAAGGCCTCCCGGATCTGTCCCAGCAGCAGTCACCGCTGCGCCCGCTCCTTCTCATCGTTTCGATGCAGCCTTGGACCTTCTCCAGCTTCCTGATTCATAGCAGCTCCCCCGTCTAGTCCTTCTGGCGCTTAACAGCTCTCAGCCTCCCTCCGCTCCACCGGACTCTCTCACTCAATCCTTCGACGCTGTCCGCACGCTCCAAACGTGGGAATCCCTGCACTGCCACGTCATCCCTGCCGCTGTCTGCTCAGACGGACCTCCCCCTCCCCTCATTCACATTAGGGAACGCCCGCCGGGCCAGCCTTAGGGTAAGACGTATTCAACCATGTTTTCATTCATAATTTTCTATCTATTTGAGTTTGCTCTTATGCTTCGCCTGCCTCTATCAGGCATACTTATATTAACACACATGCTGATATTTTCACTAGCCTCGTTCTAATTATTCAGGGGAATATTTTAATTTAGTCTCTTATTCTTCCCTCCCCTGAAGTCGATCAGCAGGTCGCATCAGCAGGTGACTTCACAGTTTTTCTTAAATCATCCGATCTCCGTCTACCAGAGATCTTTCTATTGGCCAAAATTTTGGCCGCATTCAGCATCTATCGTGATTACTCAGAGCTTCTGCAGGAGGGCCATCCGATCAGTCTGTCCCCGCCGTGCACGCTTCATATATATCGTACCTCAGTCTTAGCAGCCCCGTCATCTTACCACCCCTTATTATTACTTCTGATTATCGTTCTGTCTTCTTCTTCTTCTTCTTCAAAAAAAAAAAACACACAAAACTGATGTTCTCCATCAGTCATTTCTAAATGCCAATTGCGCTCCTTGCTAGGTCAGCTAATTTGCCATGCGCTTATTTCTCAAGGCCGCGCTTTCATTCCCAGTTGCTTGATCCGGCAATTTCCGTCCCTCTCTTGGTCAGATTACTGAACGTAGGCTGCCGTTCGGATCTCTGGTCTGACTGCTTCTATTGGAACAAATTTCTTTTCTATGTCGACATTATCTATCTCCTGCCATGCTTCAAAAATTTTACGGATGCTGCATCCGTAGGTTTTGGGGGGTTCTTCAGGACAGGTGGTTCATGGCCTCTTTTATTCACACCCATTATGCTTGTGTGAGGTCTAACCCTAGCTAGCTTGCATCGTGGGGCTTTGGGAAGGAATCGCGTCCGCCCACTGCGATAACTTCGTAGTTGAAGCCACTAATAAGTCACTCCTCCTCCCAGTCTCTCATGCCTTCATCAGAAGCATCACTGGCAGCAGTCACTAACGTTTCATCATCTCAGTGCGTTATGTTCAGGCATTCAGCACTTTTATTCGCCCAAGCATTACCCTACGTCCACTCATGGTTCTTCACCACCTCAGGATACTCTTAGAATCACGTGGCCTTCCCTCTAGTAGGTAATCTGGGCATTCGTTCTGGACCGAGCAGCTGCATTGCAGCTACTCGCGGGGTTCTGAGGCTTCCCTCAGCTCTGGGCCGATGGCTCACCAGCCTATACCTCATTCATCCGCCCAGAACTCTCACCAATTCTCTCAGCTCAGTGCTCTCTCTGCCTCTAGGTAACTCTATTACAAATACTGGTGGTGGTTCAACTCATTTTCATAATTTTCTGACCTAATCACGACTATCCTCTAACTCATTTTCTACTCCCACTCCTTATCAGTTTTCTTCATTATTCCCTGCTTCATGCAGTCTTCCATGCTGTCTCCTTGCTATTCATGCTATCTTCATTCTGGCTCGCATTCATGCAATCTCACCTTTATGACAGGCATTATATGCATTCTCCTGTGTGTCACGTCACGTCTGGTCTGTGTCTCGTCATGCATCCTTGACACCATTTAGCATGCATTCCCTAATGCATCAATTCTTCATATATGTAACCATCCGCAAGAATCATCCGCAAGATTCATTATCAGACTCATCCGCAAGATTCATTATCAGACTCATCCGCAAGATTCATTATCAGACTCATCCGCAAGATTCATTCCCTAATGCATCACATGCTCCCTATCTGTGTCTCGTCGTGTCTCGTCATGCATCCCTTTACGCCATTTTGCTTGCATTTTCAATGCATCAATATGCACCATGTCTGCGTCTCGTCATGTCTGTATCCCGTCATGTTATATGTTCTATATGGACTCATCCGCAAAGATTCATTATCAGACTCATCCGCAAGATTCATTATCAGACTCATCCGCATCATTCAGGTGTCTATCGTGCAATCTCGCCATGCATCCGCGATTCATTTCCATGCATCAATATGCACCATGTCTGCGCTCTCATGTCTGTATCCCGTCATGTTATATGTTCTATATGGACTCATCCGCAAGATTCATTATCAGACTCATCTGCAAGATTCATTATCATCGCCATCATAATGGGATGCACCATCGTCATCATCATCCGCAGGATTCATCATCATCGCCATCATCATCATGGGATCATCATCGCCATGGGTTCATCATCATCATCATCATCATGGGATCATCATCGCCATCATCATCATGGGATCATCATCATCATCATCATCATCATCATCATGGGATCATCATCATCATCATCATGGGATCATCATCGCCATCATCATCATGGATCATCATCATCATCATCATGGGATCATCATCATCATCATCATCATGGGATCATCATCATCATCATCATCATCATCATCATGGATCATCATCATCATCATCATCATGGGATCATCATCATCATCATGGGTTCATCATCATCATGGGTTCATCATCATGGGATCATCATCATCATCATCATGGGATCATCATCATCATCATCATCATGGGATCATCATCATCATCATCATCATCAAGGGGTCATCATCATCATCATCATCATAATGGGTTCATCATCATCATCATCATGGGTTCATCATCATCATCATCATCATGGGTTCATCATCATCATCATCATCATCATCATCATCATGGGTTCATCATCATCATGGGTTCATCATCATCATCATGGGTCATCATCATCATCATCATCATCATCAATCATCATCATGGGTTCATCATCATCATCATGGGTAAATCATCATCATCATGGGTAAATCATCATCGGTAAGTTCTCGGCGCCAACCGTGGTCGCCATCCTCATCAACAACCTGGCTCGGTAAGTTGTTTGCAAACCTTCTCAGCATTTCATTACGCATTCTTTATTCTGGTCCCTAGCGCATGCCCTACGAGCATACGGACTCTCCGCCTCGACCACTGCTTTTGGGAACATCCCTATTCACATTCATCTACTCATGCATGTTAAAGCATAATCCAGCATGAATGTTCCTGCCGAGGTCTGAGCCAAAGACTATACTTTCTTATCAATAAATTCTTCTAATTATCTTTTCTCTCTGTGTGAGTTTTTCAGGTTGAAATGAAGCTCTAGCGAAAGTTCAATTGAAGAAACTCTGACTACCTCCCATCATCAGAAGCCGATCCGCCTCCCGGCTTGGTAGCCAATCAGCTTTTTGAACTACTCCACCACGAAGCCCAATCAGCGCCCTGCTTCCACTTTATATAAACTCCCTCAAATCTCACCACAGCCACTATCCCTCAATCGCAATGTCGGATTTCTCGATCCAGACAGGCACAATTCACCCACCTCCATCCCCTTCTCCGCCATCGCAGCTGCTGATCGTCCTCCATGACACGACTTCACCTCAACCTCATCAGAGAGTATAATCCCAGTTGTCACCATCCCTCGCCTCATCGCATTGGTCCCGCAGAAGACCACCATGTTGAGCCCGGTTCTGCCAGAGGTTTCTTCCCAAAGGGGAGTTTTTCCTCTCCACTGTCGCTTCATGCTTGCTCATCATGGGACACTTCACGGTACCTGCATCACCCAGCAGGACCTCTATATCCCGAGTCTGAGTGAAGCCCCGGCGCCAGCTCCCTCAGTCTTCTAGTCCCACACAATTCTGCCCAGCAGATCACCTTTGTCAACCAGCTCGGATTAAACCACCACCAGTTTCAGGTCCGGGGAACCCATCCCTATTCACATTCATCTACTCATGCATGTTAAAGCATAATTCAGCATGAATGTTCCTGCCGAGGTCTGAGCGCCAAAGACTATACTTTCTTATCAATAAATTCTTCTAATTATCTTTTCTCTCTGTGTGAGTTTTTCAGATTGAAATGTAATTTTTTCTGCAGAATTTTACACTACTGGTGTTTTCCTTAATAGTAATTCAAACATCATTAATAGCATTACCATTTCTCGAAATGCAGAAAAATCTCAAAGCTTGATAAAGGATAAAAGTAGTCAAACTGAAAATTATTATTATTATTGCTTGTAAACATTGGTTTTACTTCATATGTTTATTTTTTTAAAAGAGATTCTATACTTTACCTAAATGCTGGTAAAAAAAGCACAGATGCTGATGTTATTCACAGCTATATGTAATGTAATGTCTTTTTCTGCAGATATCAAAAGAGAAGTAGTCCATATCTACCACAGAGCTGGAGATGATGCTGTTTTACCCTGTAAAAGACCTTCATCATCCTCTTCCTCATGCTCCACTGTTAACTGGCTTTATAGGAGAGATGAAGACATGAATCCTCAGCAGGAAGTTCAGAGTTCATCTAAAGCTGCCAGGCTGAGTGTGGACAATAACTGCTCTCTGATCATCAACAGCATCACTGCTGAGGATGCTGGAGGTTACAGATGTCAGATTCAGGATGGAGGCAGCTCTGATCCAGATGTGTATCTAAATCTGATGAGCAGTGAGTGATCTGAACTGACTCTGTGTTCCTGCTGACATCAGTCCTTCCTAACCTGGAAATAAAAAGATTTTTTGTTGTTTTTCTCATTTCAGTCTCTCCAGTAGAAGCTGATCCAACAGGGAATAATATCACATTACTCTGTTCTCTGGTGAGATTCAGATCATTGGGTTCTTGTCCAGAGAACAGCCTCCTCTGGGTGGATGAGACAGGAACTGGTCTGACTGGTGAAGGTGTTTGGTACCAGTTTAGACAGACTGGCTGTGATTCTTATCTCACTGTGAAGCTTCAGAGCAGCAGCAGCAGAAGATACACCTGCCAGTTTGTTGATGGAAACACAGTGAAGATAGAAGCTCACTACCAGCTGGAAGGTATGATGTCATCTTATGAAGGTTGATTAAAAATTATGATTTCATCTCCACTTTCTATTTATGTTAATACAATGTAATATCTCTTTAAACTTTAGTATAAATTACATTTCATTTAAATAATGTTCACTGCATATTATTTATTTTTTTCAGTCTTCACAGCAGTTCCTGCCAATAACACCATCGTCATCATCTTCTTCCTCGGAGCAGGGATCGGGGTTCTGCTTCTGCTGGTTGTTCTGGCTGCTGCTTATATTAAATGCAGGAAAACTAGAGTTACCGAGGAACGACAAATAACAGGTACTTGAACAGAACATTGATATCAATAGAAACTTAATTTGCAGAGGAAACTTTGATCATTTGTAAAAAAAAAATAAATAAATAAAAAAATATTTATAAATTTTTAGAAAGTCTATATTAAAAAGGATGAATTGTCTCAGATTGCTTCTTTTGTTAGATTGAGTATTTCAATGTGTTTCAGTAAATTGCTCATCTTGTATGATCATTTCCCAAAGAGCTGCAATCATATTCTTTTTAGCTCCTTTCTGTTTCGGACATTTAAAGCTTATGAAAGATTTTCTTCACTTAAGGAAGAACATTTTCAAAGGTGCAGTGTAAGAACAGACTTAAATTGAAAGGAAACTAGTCTGTTTTGTAGCAACTCTGCTGGTAGATCAGGAAAAGCAAAAGGTGCAAAGAGTGTGAACATGAAAAAAATGAGTATTTCTTTCTTTCTTTTTCTTTCAGAAAATCAAGATTCAACCCATGAAAGTCATCGCTATGTGAGTATTGATGCACTCAATGGTTCAATGTTTACTTAATTTGTCTCCCAGAGCAGGGCCAAAGTTTTGTGTTGGTAGAGCCCGTAAAAAAAGGGATGGGGGGGAATGTAAAATATTAAACATAAGTATAACATCTCGACGCACAGCCTCTCCAAGAGTCAGGACATGAACCAGGGAAATAACTAAGCTCAAAAACAAATATGAACAACTAACACAAATACATAACACAAATAAACTAAGAATAATGATCGTAGGCTAATATGGAATCAGCGGAAGTCACACAGAGTCTAACCTTAAAAAGGTATATATACTCATATATGTAAATATATATATAGCTAATCTCAAACCCCACCGGAAAAACTGTTAGAACCCAATTGTTCTTAATATGATTAATGTATGATATGTGGTGAAGAAACATCTTGAAATTCCTAAAAATTTGGGATAATATAGACTTCAAACCAGGAAAGTCGGATGCAGGTTTCAAAAGTTGCGCAGATAAGGGGATACAATCTGTTAAAGATTTGTATTCTTCAAACAAATTTAGGTCTTTTGAGGAACTAGTTAATATATTTAATATACCCAAAAAGCACTTCTTTAAATATCTACAATAAGGAACTATATTTTTTTCAGTTCAAAGGAACTCTTTAGACATGCCAATACTAAACAGTTTAGAAACAGAAATGGTAAAAGACTGCTATGCAAGAGGTTTAATGTCACATCTATACAGAATTATAGCATCAGAATCAAAAGAATTGTCAAAGAATAAATTAGAAGCCTGGATGAAAGACTTTAAAGAAGATCTATGTGAGAGTGATTGGACAGAGGGCATGTAAGGAAGCTCAGATTCAAACAATAAGTGTAAGATTGAAATTACTGCAATATAAATGGTTGATGCGGACTTACATAACTCCAGCTATTCTACATAAGTATAATGAAAATATTGCAGATACCTGCACAAAATGCAGCAAACTCAAAGGTGATTTTTTTTTTTACCATTGCATATGGGAGTGTGAACATATAATGTTTTTCTGGAAAGGGGTGAAAGACATGATCAATTAAATGACAAGTATTAATCTACGATTATCAGCAAAAGTATTTTTATGCATTTATACCCTCCTGAAATGCATTTGAAAAGAAAGGAATATACTTTTCTTGACATGTGTTTGCTACAAGTTAAGCGTCTTATAGCTCTTTTTTGGAAAAAAGTTCAAGCACCACATGGTCATGGAAAAAATAATTTATATATTGAAAGGTAAATGTAAAAAATTTGAGGAGATATGGTACCCGTTCTTATCCTTTCTGGGAAAGGGTGGAGGTGGGATGTCAAGTGTAAGCGATACTGATATCAGCTGAGAAGCATTTTATTTATTTATTTACTTAGTTTTTTTATTTATTTGTATTTGTTTTAATTAATGTATTTTTTTGTTTGTTTTTCTGTTATATTGTTGTAATCTTAATTTGGTGTAAATACTGTGCTGTACTATCCTTCACTGTGTTATAATTTAATACAAATATTCTTTGAAAAAAAAAAAGAAGAATGATCTGGCCCTGATAGCTGGGCTGCTCCATATATAAACCAGACCGAACAGGTGGATATGATGACAACTATCATTCCTGCTTCAGCCTGGAGGTGCATTCTGAGCATAGAGAAGCTCAATACCTCACAAAAGCACACAAAAAGAGAAAAAAAAGCGTCTCTCTGCTTTGTGACTGCAAGGCCAAACACCCATGAACCACAAGAGGAAACAGAGCTTGGGGTAAATAGGCGAAAGGCTTTACTTTCTTTGCTATGTTGTTCTGTGAGTGCATGTGTGGTTAAAAGAACTGCACAAAACCTCACTTGTAAAACACTGAGACTGATAGAGTTATGATCAACTGTTTATCTGAAGTTAAACAAGCAGCATTTTAGTATTACACAATAATATGATGGAAAACTTTGAGTATACTCAGAGGATTATTACATAAAACCTTTTTTTAATGGAAGTATTAGCGCAATCCTTCCAATAAAGATGCCCGTGGCTCTCGGTTCAGAAGCACCCAAGTTTGACACATTCCAGCGCTGTCAAATGTTTTTAAAAGTAACCATGTAATCCAACACACTTTTTCTCCTCTTGTTCAAGATTCTTTATTATCCAAAAATAAACTTAAATTTTCTTACCACAGTATGACGACAGGCAGATCATATCTGTTCATTTCTTTCTTTTTCTTAATGCCATTCAAAAAAACAACAACACTCAGCAGAAACTATATGGCTGTTTGCCTGAATCCAAGAGCTCACCCGGCCCCAATAGCCAACTCCAATATATTCCAGGTGCTGTAGTGACTTGTCTTTAATGAAGGGGGGACTCTTTACTTAAGTAAAAGTGATAAAGTATGTGCTCCAAAAAAAACTTAGAGTATTAAAGTATAAAGTATCCTTTTAAAAAAACATCCAGATGCCACTATATGAATTAAAAGCACAATTTTTCGACTATTTCTAATAATTCTTAGAGATAGGGCCAAGGATGAGGGAGGTCTTGTTGGTCTCCATCTCCCGATACGCCTCGCCTGTGTCCCACCTTTCAGACATTTCAACATCTTTTTCTGAATCCCACATTGTAGCATGGCATATACAATTCATGTTTGCAGTTTGAAGACCCACCTGCCTGCTTCTGATGATTTCCTTTCTGATGATTTCCTGATTTAACCAATGGTTGTTTGCATTCTATGATTCATCCAATCACACCAGTTTTCACTAGATGTGGATAGAGCCAATGATCTGCATGGGATGGAGCACATGACGGGAAATAAATGTTTAGAAACATTAAACCAAAGCCAAGAGTAACAAGTAACGTTTGTTTTAAAAATGTAAGAACTAGAAAGTACAGATACTTGTGTGAAAATGTAATGAGTAGAAGTCAGAAGTAGGAAGAAAAATAAGTAATGGAGAAAAGTATAGATAACTAAAAAGTCAATTTCACTGCTCTCTGTAACGGTGGACAAATGTTTACTGTCCATTTGTTCTCAGGATGAGCAGCCGGTCAACCTGACCTATGCCTCTGTTAAGGCTTTTCATCCCCCAAATTCTCGAAGAAAAAAGGTAAGAACTCATCAAGCAGATTTATAACTGTCCCATTTTAAATACATTTTCAATTGACTCAGTCATACCAGTGACCGAAACTAACTTTATCTAAGCTGCAGGTTCAAGACTGAGTTAGTTAATATAATAATATTAATATAATATATTCAATGGCGTAACGACACAACAATAACCCCGTAAGCAACATTATCTGGGTGGGCACTATATGAAGTAAAACACCCCAACCGTTGCCGTAGACAACCGACCCGAAACATCCCCCATATATACACATTTCATCATTTCATCATTCTAAATTGAGTCTTATCAGTCTACCTTGAGTTTCACAGCCCCCCTCCTCACCCACGCTCTCTCCAACCATCTCCTGGTCGCAGTCTTTACTTATAATAATCTTTACTTACTGTAGCAGAAGCAACGTCCACCTCTCCATCTTTGGTTCTTAGAAAGAACGTGTTTATTTTGGGACGTTTTTTCTTTTCTGGAATCCTCTTAAGTACCTCTTTTTGTTATCCATCCTCGCTAACACATTGTACGTAACAGTTACAGTTTTACGTCCTGGATTACCCATTATTCCAAAAGTAAAATACTCAAATACATCATTCTTTTTAGATCTTTGTTACGGTTTGAAACATATTATATGAGTGTATTTTTTATCAATGGTCTTGAACTATACACAGTTATTAAGATAGTAATTAAAAGTACCACTGTCTGCTTTGCTATTGGTGTCGTGTTTAAACGGCTCACCATCATGCTGCCGTCTGTTGGGGTATAAATACGGTCCAGTCAGTCAACCTAACATCAGGTGGGTTCAAGAGGAATTTTTTGCACCATTACATTTGCAAAGAGACGTCCCTAGTCTACATTTGCGTAGGGGACCCACCAGGGTTCAGAGACGGGGCCCCTAAGAAGTTGGGGGCCCCTAAGCAACTGCAGTGTCTGCTTACCGATAGTAACGCCATTGAATATATTTTTCTCGACATTCAGTTTGATGCCTTGTTCAGACAATGCTCAGTATTTTTACTGAGGCACATTATTTTATTAAAACATCATGAACTATTAAACTGTTTTTTCTCATGGTTTGAAAACATGTTAAACTACCACAGACCAGTGGAAAGTCTTTAGATGAAACTGAAACAGTTTGTGGTTTGTGTGCTGCAGATCAAACATGATGAAGATACGGTGACTTATTCTGCTGTTAGGACTAAACGGAAGAAAGAGGATGATTGTAATCTCAGCGGTTTCAACAGCTACATCTCTGACGCAAGTTTAGCCTGATAGAGAAATGAAATGTGTCATATCAGCTCTGCATTTATTAAACTTGTTTGCAGGAAGTGGGCAGTTTGGTTTAAGATCCACTGATACCAAAGTATCAGTTCAAAGCTTTTATTGCAGTTTTTCTTTATTGTGCTTTAGTGAACATGAGAATTTGTGAGAGGACATTTATAGTTTATATTTCATATAACAGTTGTTATACATGTAAAACATGTTGGCTGTAAACGCCACTGCTTTCTGCTGCTGCCATACTCAGCTAGAGCTCAGTTTGTACAACAATAATACTTAATTTTGATATTGCAGCTACTGAATGTAGAGATGCTGAGTTGTTGTGATGTTTTTACCAATTGTATTTCCTGTTAAATGAATTAAAATATGATTTTCCTGGTTTTGATTATTATTTATGAAGAAGGAAACTCCTATATCTAAATAATATCTAAATTTGTTCAAATGGAAAAATAAAAATAAATCCAAATGATTATTCTTTTATATATATATATATATATATATAAATTAGAAACTGTTCACATTAATGACCTATAGCATTAAGTCTGTGTTTGTTACGGAGCATAAATGTGTTTCATTATAAAAGCATATATTTCTATGTATGAGTCCTGTATCATAATTATATCTCTGCTGTTTTTAACAAAGCTAAATCCATATAAAAGTGCAGATATTAATTTAGGAATCTATCACTGGGCCGGTGACTATTCTCCGTCAGTAAAAAGCGGGGAGAAGGGTCCCTCCATGATGCTACTGGCAACCTTCCTGCTTCCCCAGCAGCCGATCCAGTCGTTGTTCCTCTGTGCGCAGTGCATGTCGGTTAGATCTCTGTCTGACTTTCTCCCTGATGTCTGGAGCACATGAGCAATTTAAACCTGGAGAGATCAGAACAACTTAATCTGCATGTGCCTGCTGCTAGATGTTCTCCCTCACTGTTTGGAAGGTGCCAAAGGAAGAAAAGGTGCATGGGATATAAACCTATATATGTATAGGTTATTGCACAGGTTGTTTACAAGGGTATTTTGAACATTTATATTTTTGATGTTTTTATATATATATATATATATATATATATATATATATATATATATATATATATATATATATATATATATATATATATATATATATATATATATATATATATATTTATTGCACTGTGTTATAAGAAGAATTAAAGGCATTTTTCTAGTGTAAATATGCACTGAGTTATTTAATTTAATCCAGTAGTCATTTACCTTCTTAAAATAAGTGCATTTGTTCTTGAATTGAGGAGGAAAAAGAGACATTTTGCTAATAGAACAAAACAATTTACACTTAAATAAAAAACACAATTGTATTGTCTTATTTCAAGTGCATAAGAGTAAAAATACTCACAAAAATACTATCTCAATTACCTACTCAAATTAAAGGTTAAATTTTCACTTATTGCTATATCATGATGAATTAGCTGTGGTAGCGCTCCTTTTTTTTTACTGACAGGGTGTAAAAGTCTTTTACAAAAGTTTCTCAGAATCATTTTAAAAATGAATCATTTAAAAAAAAATGACAATCATGAACCTACTGGAAAAAAAACAATCCAGAAAGAAGTCAAAATGCTTTAAATTAAAGGTAAATTTACCCTTAAAGGGACACTATGCAACATTTTTCAGTTAATTAATGTGTTCCATAACGTTATGGATGACTAAATGAGTCATTTCAGGTTGAACAAAGGTATTCTCGCCGCCCTGGTGGTCTGTGGGGAAATACCGCACTTGCAATTGCAGGAGCACATAAACCCAAAACCCTACAGGCTCAGAAGTCTCGTGAGAGTCAAGGTCTTGCTTTTACGGCGAGAACTGCTACACCCCACAGTTAAAAGCATTCTCGCTAAGCTAGCACAGTGGCAATCTTTGTGCAGTTATGCTATCGTTCCACGCAGCAAAAGCAGCAAAATCGCGCATCTGCTGCTTCATTTTTGCTGCTTGTACCAGTTAGGTTCTGACACGCGCGGCTTGAAGCAGCTTTGCTGCTCTGCTGCAAAAGTGTGTCTGAGGCGCATTGGGCGGAGCTTCACTATCCTTTCTCTGCCTTGCAGCTATATTTGCTGTGATCAGTGGGAATAAAGTAGTTTTAATATGTTTTTAAGTGAGAAAATACACCTGAAAACGTAATCAGTGCAGTCAGTTCATTCAGATTATTATCCTGCCTTCAATATTTTCTCTGTCGGAGCCGCTCAGACCCCCACATACCAGGGATGCGCCCGACAGTATGGATCCCTTCATCAGCAGCGTTCACCGCGGCAGCTGGTAGGTGTTTTTCATCTAAATAATCCAAACTGCATATTCTGGCCGGCAGATTTCTGCATTTTAAGTTAATTTAGGCGCCAATAAACTGTTTAAGAGCAGTGATCATCAGCGCTGTGTCTCTCTCCCTGCGTAAACGCGACCGACGCCGCTGCTGCAGCTGCTCAGACGCTGCTGCGCAGTTGCAGCTCAAAACGCGCCGCTGGACCTTTGCATGTAAACTTCGCTGCTTCTGTCACGCCAGCTACATCCAGTGTGAACGCAGCGCTAGTCATTCGCTGCTAAGCTCAAAACAACTGCGCCTGGCTTGACGGAGAAACCAGGAGAACAGCTGAGCATATTTACGACAGTGCACTTTTACTTTCGCCCTCTGGAGGGAGCCTCACTGGAAAATCAACACCGTTGCATAGTGTACCTTTTTAATTTCAGTAGGTAAATAAGATGATTTGCCAATGGAATTAGGATTTTTACTCTTAAAATAAGGTAATTAGATAATATACACTTGAAATAAGACAAATATTTTTTTTTCTTGTTTTAAATGTAAATGGTCCTGTTCCATTGGCAAAGTGTCTCACTTACCTCCTAAATGTATCTAGATTTCCATTTTTCCAGGGGCGTCGTGCTCATTCCATATAGGCTATAACAGTCAATTGGAGCGTGCTGTGCATAAAATATATATGAGATAGGGAAGCCCGGCACTTCAGTATGTGACACAGAGGGAGTCTGACCAAGTGTCTAAATGTGAGGAGTTGAGAGTGAAAATGTGTTTTACCTTGAGCCACTGATAAAAATCCTCACTACATCCTTTGCACTCCACCAGTTAGTACATACACTACCAAAAATGTGCAGTCTGAGCACCACTTCCTTTCAGCAACCACTCAAAGAGTGGGAACTAAAAAGCAGGTTGCTGGCAGCATTAAAAATCCCTAAAGGTGATTTGCAGGACTCAATCTTCTGCCCGTTGGATCACTAAAAGAAATATTCCTTAGCAGAGCACAGTCACCTATGAAAAACCAATTAATCTGGAAGAAAACAGAAAAAGGAAAATCTACCTAGCCAGTATCTAAGCAGTATTATAAAGGTCAATGTTCGGTTATATTTCACAGGTACATGATAATGTTAATGACGACACAGTGCACTATGAAAATGATGGAGAACGTTCTGCTGCTGCCACAATCAGCTGACCATCATCACATCAATACAGTTTATACTAAAACACATTTCATTTGGAGTTTTCTTCTTTTACCTGTATTTTCCAATAAAATAACTAAATATTTTATCTTGGTTTGGTATTATTGATGATCAACGACAATCCCAGTGTCATGATTTAATTAAAGATCAGACGCAAATGCAGAAGAACAAACAGAGAGACCAGGGAAAAGTTTAACAGTTAAATTTATTATAATGAGATTAGTCCAGTGCTGCTCTGAACACTGCTCAACCGGAACTGAAAGGTGAGGGGAAGACACTGCGGTTAGTTCAGGCTCAGTGGGAAATCAGATTCTTTGACTTGAAGGGAGGAATAGGTTGCAGACTCATGTTTCCAGAAAAAGGTGTCTTTTATTGAATCCAGTCTGTATGGGATGTTCCAGTGATTGTCTTGTTTAATGGTGGGCGGACAGGGTTTACTCAGAAGACTGAGGTTGTTCCTTGGTGAAGGGAGAAGCTGACTGCCACTCAGATTTCCTGCGGTACTTGAATGCGGGCTGTGGTGCAGATGAATCCCTTGCTCAGTGTGAAACTCAAATGACCTCTTGGGGTAAAGTGGATCCAAACCTCCAGTTTGAATCCCCAGCTCAGTTTGAGGCTCAGTTGATCCTTCCAGGGGAAAGAAGGGAGAGAACTTCCAGTTTGCAGGATGACTATCCCCAAACTGGCAAACCAAAAACTCAGGTTAGACTCTGCTAAACTAAGCATGGCTAGAGTACCCCAAACTGGTAAAACACTCTCGCCCCGAGGTAGTGGCAGTCAGCATCTTAAGAGCACTCCATAGGTAATGAAGCAACGAGCTGCAGATGTGCAGGGAAGCCCAATGAGGACAGGGCACCACCTGGTGGAGGAGAAAAGGAAACACAGAAACAACCCACAGAAACTGGATTCCTGACACCCAGAATCTATGGATTTGCTTTCAGACTAAAATCCTGGAGGCAGACAGACAGATCCACCATCAGACAGAAACTGATTAATGTGTCATTATCTCAGTCCCACCATATAGATGCTGAGAAGCCAATCAAAGGCAGATAAATCTGACATAACAATTAAATAAAGACCTGTTCCACATTAAACTGTAAAATCATAATCAGAGACACATCAAATTGCCAACTATATACTTAAAACTCTCCATATTTTAAACCATATTAAAATATTCAGTTTATAAACAATCATTAAAGCTGTTTGCTGCTCTCTGATCTACACTGATGCTCTCTGGTCCAACCCACATAGCTGGCATCTCTTCTACTGTTGTGATTGGTTTTAGCATCAGGTCAACTCACCAGCAGAGCATTCTGGGAGTTGTAGTATAAGCCGTGAATGGAGCTGTGTTCATTGTATTGCTAAATTTGCAGTTATCAAAAACTTCCTCTTAGAACAGAGGAAGTTACAACATAAAATACAAATCCTACTTTTTTTATATATTCTTAAGCGAAGATAAGCTAAATCACGTTAGTTTATATAAGGAAAGCAAAGTTAATGAGTCAAATGTATTTCACACAGGTTTTTTCCCCAGACTAAAGTTTGTGCAACTAGTTCCTTCTTTTTATGGTCATCCTGTAGTTTGTAAAGAACACTCAAGAGTGATGAGAGCAAAATGACAAAATAGTTGGTGGGTGGTGGTGTAAGGTTAGTTTTATCATAGTCAAAAGGAGGAAATAACATCATTCCTTTTAGATCTGCAGCAGAGAAACGTCTCTCAGTGTTCAGCAGCTGATAGAAGGACAGGAGATGTTGGGTCTGGAACTGATTCTGATCGTTGTTCTTCAGTTTGAAGGTAAAGATCTGTTTGCTTTAAATTAAGCTGAGATAAATTAAAGGAAATGTTGGTTTTATGAGAATGAACATCCAGGATTTGCAGGAGTTAATCTGTCTAGTACCTAATAGCCAATCAGGTTTTGATCAAATATATAAACCATGTTCAAATTTGATTCAGTTTCTCTCTTTTGTGTTCTTAAACGTCTAACCTGACAGAGAATAATATGTGATTAACCTTTTTTCATAAAAAATGTCTTAAATAACTTTAAATAACTTTAAAGTAATGTTATAAAAATAGTTAAGCAATAATGTAAAATAAATCAATGACAAATATTTGTAATTTTCCCTTAATGCTTGTATTTATAAAGGATAAAATGTGTAAAACTTTAATGTGTCTTTATCTCTGCTACAGGAACCAGTGGAAGAGATCTGCATCTCTATCATAGATCTGGAGATGATGTCGTTCTACCTTGTATTAATCTTCTATCCTCCTCATGCTCCATTGTTAACTGGATGTATAACAGTAATAAAATCAGAAAATATTTGGTTAGGCATGGAAAAGTTAATCAGAGTTCACCTCGAGCTGTAAGGTTAAATATGGACAGTAACTGCTCTCTGATCATCAACAACATCACTGCTGAAGATGCTGGAGGTTATTGCTGTCGTCCTGGTTCAGATGGCAGCCTTGATGGCATTGTGCTTCTGAACGTTCTGACCAGTGAGTATGAATTATCTGATGCTGTCAGACTCTTTCCTTCTCATTAACATTGTGAAATACTTGTGTTGGACAGATGTTTCTGACATCAACAGTTCTGATGAATATCTGATGCAGTCAGAAGTTCAAATGTTGTTCTGTCAGAGTGTGAACCAATCATTTATTCAGCTCTGTGTGATGCTTCAACCACACATCAGTCCACACACTTAGTTTGACTTTACAGTCAAAGATCTGATGTTGAAAAGGTTCATTCATTTCATGGATGATTGTTTTTATACCTAACAAAGATGAAATCAAACTTCAATGTGGTTTTTAAATCTTATTTCGACTCCAACTGTGTTTTTAAGTTGAGTTTCCTTTGTTGGTTGTCGACTGCTTCCTTGGTTGAGAGCTAAAGGCGGCTGCCAAGCTTTGACTTAGACAGATTTATTTGTCATATACGTCATGACCATACAAAAAGACATTTCGTTTAAACAGCTCTCTAGACAATTTAATTTTTTAATGCAGCCATGAAAACACAATTAAATACATAAAAGAAATAGTACTATGAAAGTATGACTGTATATTTACAGTTCTAACTTCTTTTTTTTAAACCCATTTTACACAATACATTCAGCAAAGTCTAATGGCAGTGGGAAGAAACTGTTCTGGAATCTGCACGGACCTACAGTCGGATGCTTGGAAGCCTCTCTCAGCAGGAAAGAACTTTGTCCATGGTGAGGGGGTTAGGGGTCATCGATGATGCTGGGATGAAATGTATTTTATGGAGGGAAGAGGAGCCCCATGATCCTTCTCTCTGCTGTTCTCACCTTCTTCCAGTCAGAGGCGCTGCAGCCTCCACACCACACAGTGAGACAGCTAGCTTGGTCAGAACGCTCTCCTATGGTGCCTCTGTGTAGAAGGTGGGGAGGATGGTTGGGGGCAGTGGGCTCTCCTCATCACTCTGCTGGAAGTAGAAGCTAACTTCTGTGCCCT
>JAGKQL010000007.1:6299008-6428826 GCA_018398635.1 Cyprinodon brontotheroides | reverse complement strand
AAGCTGCTGTGCTTGGAATTATTTTAGATCTGATTTCCCCTTTTCAGATTTATGATGGTGGATTTTCCATTAGAATCCAATCATCTTCTCTCCAACAAGTTCACAAAAAGGTTCTTGACCTTTATCTTCACATAAATGGACAGTAAACTGATATTTTTTCTCAGGAAGAAGCGACTGAAGATCATTCAGCAGTCAGTGTCCTACTGGTTGGACCTGAAATGGCCTGAGGAGATGAAAATTTCACCGTTATTTGAAGGTCTCATCATAACTCCAGGATCACTGCTGCCTGGGACATAAGAAGAATTCTACACATACATGGAACAAATTCACCATAACTTCTGTTCAAAATATAAGAGTTTATTAAAAATCATTTAGCTCGAAGTCAAACATATTTCAGTTAAAAACCTACTAAAAACTAGTAAACCTCGACTAAACTAGACTTCTATGTAGAAAGAGGATGGGGAAACTTATTACATATTACAGTTTAAGATATATTTTATGTTTGAAAACCAAAGTTTATCTGAAAGAATTTGGGATGTGATCAAAATAGCTTTTCACTAATTTAGAGAAACTGGAATGTTTAAGACCACTTCACAATTAAATACATGAGAGGTGAATACAACATTATTTGGCCAAATTCTGTTTTATTAAATGGTTTGCTTAATCAGGAACCAGTAACCTTTAGTTAAATGATTCTTTACCCTCTTTGAAATAGCTAGCAGCGAATAGACATCAGGATTCCACTAAATGACTCATACTTGTTAATCGAAATATAATGAGCATATGAGAAAACACATGAACACTAATGTTATATCAGTGTTTGAAGCATTAGTGATGTAAAGCTTGTCCAAGCTTCAACAGCAGCTCAAAAAATATTACTTTAGCATAGCATAGCATGCAGTCCATCCTGTTAGCTTTGTCTTTACTCATCAGTAAACAAATGAAATGTTAAAATCATCAAAAGACATGTTGTTTGTTCTGTCCCTAATTGTGCAAGACCTGCAAAAATCTGTCAGTTCATTGCAAAGTTGAGTTCCATCCAGCAGCAGCTTAGCACGGCAGGCTCACAGCAAACGGGGATTTTCTTGTCCCTTGTGGCTCACACTAAGGGATCTTCAGGAGACTTTTTCCTCTAGTCTGGCTCTGTAAGTTCTGAAACTCAAGAGAAATGTGTTGCAAAAACGTCTGTTTTGCAGCAGTTTGTTTCCCGAAAAGTAAACCTTCATGGCTTATCCTTGGTCATCTCTAGAGATCTGGGTCTCTGACCTCATGGATCTCCATGGTGGCTGCCTCTTCTGATGTGAACCCCAGGCAGCTTCATGGGACAGAGAGAATGAACTCTTGTGTGCTGGTGTCTTTACTGTTCTCAACACAGAGGTTGGTGGCACCTCCGGGAGGGGGCTGCCTTGTCAAGCAAGTAGGCAGAAAAAGAGGGTAAGGTTTTACAGCTGCTCCATGAGCCAAAACTGCATCCTCTTCTCCGGTCATAATGTCAAGATCAAACATGGACACTGTTCCCAACGTCCAAAAGCACGATTATGCCACATGGCACAACAGTGTGAACTGAGGCCTGGTGATGCAAGGAATTTATTCCATGTAACGCCTTCTGTCTCTTAAATGTCTAAGATGAGTGTATAATCAACTGACATACAAGAGGTATTAATGTGCATAGCAGCCATTGCCTGTAATGGGTCAGAAAGTAGGACCCAGAATTAAGGCAAAACAGAGAGTTGAATACTTAGAAAACGTTTATTTTAGACAATGACGCTGCAGTAAAGGCAGCTGCAGCGAAGAGAGTAAGACAGGTTAGTGACCACGATAATCTGACATAGGATCATTTTGATCACGTGAGTCACTAACCTGATTTGACAGTTCAGTCTCTGCCCAGAGAACGAGGATAATTTCAGAAGATCGGCTAAGAAGATGCAGTGGATTTTGCCAGAGTTCCAGATGCAGATGCCTAGAAGGCTGCAGAGCTGATAGAGGATTAGATCCAAGCTGACGAAGAAAGGCAGGATAATCCACAGCGTGAAGTCAAGAGGCAGAACCAGGCTCTTCCCATGGAAGAATCCAATAAGAGTCCAAAGAGAGGCCAGGCAAACTAATCAGACAGGGGCAGGCAGACTCAATGGTCCAAATACAGAAACGGATCAGGATCAGGCAATCAGAACACTATAGAAACGCTAAAGAACTCTCAAAACCAAAGGCTCAAGAATAATCTGGCCTGATGGCTGGGACTGAGGAGTTTAAATAGAAGCAGGAGCAGGTGGATCAAATGAGTGGCGAGAAACAGAGCAAACCTAGACATTATGTCAATATGTCATTAAAGAGAGATGAGTAATGACATCATACCTTCCAGCTGGTAGTGAGCTTTTATCTTCACTGTATTTCCCTCAACAAACTGGCAGGTGTATCTTCTGCTGCTGGTGCTCTGAAGCTTCACAGTGAGATAAGAATCACAGCCAGTCTGTCTAAACTGGTACCCAACACCTTCACCAGGCAGAACAGTTCCTGTCTCATCCAACCAGAGGAGGCTGTTCTTTGGACAAAAAGAAATCCAGTTGAATCTCTCCAGGGAACACTGTAATGTGACATCTCCATCTTCAGTTGGATCAGCAGCTGGTGAAGATGGAGAGACTGAAAGAAAAATGAAAACTGTTCTCAGAGTCTGAAAGATGAGAAAAAAATTTATCTCAGGCTGTATAGTGCCTAAATTTCTGTCCTTACAATAAAAATGTGCTTCACCACTCTTGCAGGGCACAACGTTTCTGACTTGTTAACCTTTCTCAATAACTGAGCCAAAATATATATAATAACTTCAGTTTAATAGAAACCAAGGGTTTACAAAAAGAGGAAGGGCTTTTCACATCCATGAAATTTTAGAGAACTGTTGCTTCTTGTCCTGATCCATTAATTCTCCTCCCTCAAGCTGAGCACACCCCCAAAAAGTGAAACTATGCCTGACACTAACCGAACACCCGGTAGATCTGAAAAGAGGTTATTATTTAAGGATAAAACCCTAAATTCAACACACATAACCAAATGAAATAAATAGTATATTCCTCATACCTAGTTCGAAAGCAGATAAATAAGATGATTTTCCAATAGAGATAGTGTGTCTACCTTAAAATGAGATAGTATGTCCTTAAAATAAGACTATGCAATTGTTTTTTTCTTATTTCAAGTATATATTTTCTTGTTCCATTGGCAAATTGTCTCACCTCCCCAATTCAAGAAGAATGCATTTTAAGAAAAAAAATGTTATTTAGATTTCAATTTCCTGCAGAGTATATTCTAATCAGATGTTATGTACAGAATAAACATAATTACTATATGGCTTTAACACTGTGAAAAGGAGAATAAGAAACTCGCTGTGATTACATTTTATATGTTGTTTCTTGGTGATTGATGCAATAATGTTACAGATCTGAGCAGGTATTTATCAGCATGATGGAACAAAACAGAAAACTTTCCAAATGAAAGTAAATGATGCAGTGGTTTGATCAAAGCATTTAACCACACAATACAAAACTAATTGAATCTAAACAGCCCCACAGCAGCTGAGCACAGCACGTTCATTCTGATGAGGTCACTTCCTGATGTCAGGCTCCTCAAAGCAGGCCCTGCCTTTAGCTGAAACAGGGAAGCAGCCGACACCCAACAAAAGAAAACTCAACAAAAACACAGTTGGGAGCAAAATAAGATTTAAAACCACATTCAGTTTGATTTGATTATTGTTAGGTATAAAAAACAATCATCAATGAAATGAATGAACCTTTTCAACATCAGATATTTGACTGTAAAGTCAAACTAAGTGTGTGGACTGATGTGTGTGGTTGAAGCATCACACAGAGCTGAATAAATGATTGGTTCACACTCTGACAGAACAACATTTTGAACTTCTGACTGCATCAGATATTCATCAGAACTGTTGATGTCAGAAACATCTGTCCAACACAAGTATTTCACAATGTTAATAGAGAAGGAAAGAGTCACGGCAGCATCAGATCATTCGGTCTACGCATACTCACTGGTCAGAGCGTTTAGAACACAAGCGCCATCAAAGATGGATGATTCTGAAGACAAGCTGACAGCGATTTTTGCTTTCAGCATCCTCAGCAGTGATGTTGTTGATGATCAGAGAGCAGCTACTGTTAACATTTATCCTGGCAGCTTGAGGTGAACTCTGAGCAACATCCATCCTTAATTATATAATTTCCGCTGTAAAACCAGTGAACAATGGAGCATGGCGAAGAATCTGAAGAACTTCTGCAAGGTAGGATGACATCTTCTCCGGATCTGTGATAGAGATGAAGAACTCCTCCTGTGGTTCCTGCAACAGAGACATTCAAGCTTTACAGAATTCTTCCTTCTGAAATACAATCAAGTAGCTGAAATTAGAAATATTTAGTTTTTTTCTCACATCCCATTTTTTTTTTTGTTTAGAACCATTTTTCTTAATTTAATTTTTCTCTCTTTTTCTGAGGATTATTTGATCAATTCAGTCAAAACCTGATTGACTTAAAGCCTACATGAAACATAGATTAACTCTTTTATATCCTAGATTGTAATTCTCATATCTCCATAAAATGTTTCAGTAAACCAAAGACTTTAATTCATCTTAATTTGAAAGAAAACAGATCTTTACCTTCAAACTGAAGAACAATAACCAGAATCAGTTCCAGACCAAACATCTCCTTTCCTTATATCGGCTGCTGAACACTGAGAGACATTTCTCTGCTGCACATCTTAAAGTAAGGATCTTATTTCCTCTTTAAACTTGAAACAAGTATAAAAGGAACTGCAGACCAACAACCACCATGTATTTGGTAATATTGAAAACATCTCATTGTTTTCAAGGAACTGACAGAAAACCACAAAAGAAGTTGAACAGCAGTTGTTTAAAAAATCTAGTCAGACAAAAACATTTAAACTACATTAAACTAATTCCTTTAGTAATGATAATAATAATAATAATCAAATTGTTTTTATTAGTTTTTCATATTAAAGCAACAAACACCCCATCCAGGGCATATAAAACAAAACGACTCCATAATTACATCACAACGACATCACAAACAAAAAAGAAAACTATCAACATGACAATTACTACACCCGCACATACAACCCATGTTCCAGACATCCATGGATTGAAACCCAGCTGAAGCAGATTGAACCTTGGATCCAAAATAGGAAATAAAAGGTTGCCAGGTCTAGAAGTATCTCTTAATGGTACCCTGTGACGTAAATCGAAGATGTTCTAGCTTTAGGTGTGCCATTACCTCCTCTATCCATCGTTTATATGTTGGTGGTGCTGCCTTTACCCAATTAAATAAAATCAATCTCCTGGCCAACAGTGAAGAAAATGCCATTGCCTTCCTTTGAGCTGTCGTTAATTCTATCCCCCCCGGTGCCACACCAAAAATGGCTACCAGAGGGACCGGTTCAATATCTTTCCTGAAGACAGATGAGAACGTTTTAAAGATTTCAATCCAGAATTCTTTGAGTTTGGGGCAGGACCAAAACATATGGGATGTGTTGGCTGGCACCTGTTTACATCTAGGGCAAGTCGGATCGGCTCCCTGAAACATTCTTGCCAGTTTGTCTCTGGTGAAATGAAGCCTATGTACCAGTTTAAATTGTGTTAATCCATGTCTAACACACACTGATGAAGAATGAATGTATTCTACCGCCCACCTCCATTCATTATTTGAGATGTTTAGCCCTAGTTCTTCTTCCCATTTTCTTTTTGCCTGGTCGAGTGGGGTAGAGGTCATCCTTTGGAATATTGTTGTGGGGAACTTGGAGGCTCAACGACCATATTAGTCGGATTCATATCCTAATCATTTACATCTATCCACTCACTCTGCGATGATTCTAAAGATGAAAAGAATGTCTTTTTCCAGTAGTAATGCATATAATTTGGTAGAGCTAGGCCCCCCTCCTCTCTCTGTCTCTCCAAAAACTGTCTTCTAATCCGGGGGACTGTTTTTTTCCATATAAAGCTGGATGTACATTTATTTAATTCTTTAAAAAAAGATTTTGGAATAAAAATTGGTATTGTCTGAAATAAAAACAGGAACCTTGGCATTATGATCATCTTTACAGAATTTATCTTACCTGCTAATGAAATTGGGAGGGTGGACCATCTTTCCATATCTGATTTAGGCTTATCTGCTGTTACTATAAAATTTTGCTTAAATAGATCTTTATATTTGCTTGTTACCGTAACACCTAGATATTGAAATTTGTCTTTCTTTGTTGTAAAAGGATAGGCCTGGAATGATAATTTCCTCGCCTGTTCATTAATTGGAAACAAAATGCTTTTGTCTAGATTAATTTTATAACCCGAAACCCCCCCAAAGTCTTCAACAATACCGAGAGCCACCGGAATGCTTGTGGCAGGATTTGACAGAAAAAGAAGCAGATCGTCAGCGTACAGCGAGAGTTTATGGTTTTGTATCCCTCTGTGTATTCCGCCGAGCTCAGCAGCATTTCTCAGCTTTATTGCCAGGGGCTCGATTGCCAAATCAAAGAGCAGGGGCGACAAAGGACACCCTTGTCTTGTTCCTCGAAACAGAGGGAATGGGTCAGATATTATATTATTCGTTCTTACCATAGCTTGAGGATTTGCGTATAGTAATTCAATCCATGCGCAAAATTTTGGACCGAATCCAAATCTCTCCAGGATCATAAATAAATAAGGATACTCTATTCTGTCAAAAGCTTTATGGGCATCCAAGGATATTACAATTTCGGGATCGATGTTACCTTCCCCAGTGTATATCACGTTGAAGAGTCGACGGAGATTACTAGAAAGTTGTCTACCAGCAACAAATCCTGTCTGGTCGGGATGTATTATCTTACCTATAACAGGCTCAATCCTCGCTGCTAGTACTTTAGTCAATATCTTATAATCACATCCTAGTAGACTCACTGGGCGATATGATTCACATTTAAGTGGATCTTTATTTTTCTTAAGAATGACTGAGATCATAGCCTGTGACATTGTTTGGGGTAAGGTTTTTTTTTCAAGGACTTCCTGATATACTCGTACGAGCAGGGGTATCAATTTAGTGGCAAATGTTTTATAAAATTCACTCGGGAACCCATCCGGGCCTGGTGCCTTGCCTGTCTTCATGTTATTAATCACTTTCTCTATCTCTGTTGCAGTCAGGGGTCCCTCTAATCTCTCTTTATCTATCGTTTCTAAGGTTGGCATTTCCATATTTTCTAAAAGCATTTTTACTTTCTCCTTATCATTTATTTCAAGAATTTATAGAGATCCTTATAAAAAGACTTAAATTGGTTGTTGATACCTTTCTGATCTATAATCTTATTCCCTGCGGTTATCCTCTATCCTCCCCACTATCATACCAGCTGCTGGCTGTTGTTTTTAGCTGGTGGCTGAGGGAGCTTCCCTGCACGATCCCCATATCCATAATAGTTTCTGTCTACGCTCTAAGATATTGTGGTCCTCCTCATGCTGGTTCGTTAAGATATCATATTCGGTTTGGGTTAAAATCCCTCACACTAAGCAATGCTTGTGGCGACAGTGGAGAGGAAAAACTCACTTTAACAGGAAGAAACCTCCAGCAGAACCAGGCTCAGTGTGGCTGACCTCTACTGTGTGAGCGACTGCTTAGGGGTTCAAGGAGGCGGAAGCAGAGCACATAGGCACACCCCGTCCAGGGGAAACACACAGCCAGGCAGGCAGGCTCCGGGCCAGCTCCCATGTCAGAGGGCCAGAAGAGAGCTTGCACCCGGTCAGAGAAACGGGACCACACTGGAAAACAGGCGATCTCCAACATCTATAAACAAGTTTGTTGATGGAAGCAGCACAGCTGATGTTTCTTTCCCGGATAACGTCACAGCCAAACAATTCCCACAGACCAACACTACTTATTCCGGGGGTATCATTAAACTCCGCTGAAAAAAGCTATTTGTAAATTTATAAATTCCGTAAAATTGTCATCAGCGTGTTTATTAAAAGAAACGGCCGCTAAATTTAGGATGGCGTGTTCTCTGGAAAACAGAGTTTTAATATGACTGGGCTGTGATCCGATATTACTATACCAGAATATTCAATCCCTGTTACTGCAGGGGTCAGTTTCTTGTCCAGTTAAAAGTGATCAATCCTGGTATACGTTCGATGAGGTGGAGAATAAAATGAGTACTGCCTTGAGGTTGGATTTTTTTTTATCTCCATGGATCAAATACACCATATACCTTACAAAAGGAGTTAATGCAGTGCGCTGATTTACTCAATGCACTGGGTGTTGGACTAGAACGGTCCAAAGTTGGATCTAAGACACAATTCAGATCTCCCCCCAGAATCAGATTATGAGTGTCTAAATTTGGTAATAATGAGAATAAGTCCTTAAAAAATTGAACATTATCCCAGTTGGGAGCATATATGTTTGCCAGAACTATTGGCATATTGTATAGTTTTCCAACCACAATAATGTATCGCCATGTTTATCTTTTATAGTGGCGGTTTCTACAAATTGTATGTTCCTATGTATAAGGATCGCCACTCCTCGGCTCTTGCTGTTAAAATTTGAGTGAAAGCCCTGATTAAATCCCCCCCTACTTAACTTAAGGTGATCCTTGTTCATCAGATGTGTCTCCTGTAAATACACAATTTCTGCTCCGTGGTCCTTCAGATGTGAAAATACCTTGCTCCGTTTAGCCGGCTTATTTATTGCCCTCACATTCCAGCTAATCAATTTTGTGTCCATTAAATTTGGCTCTATGTTTGGTACAATGCCAGAAAATTAAAGCCTTTGGCAGCAAAAAAATAAATAAATAAAAAAAAGGGTCTAATAACCAGGGAATAACCAGGGAATATAAGAATATGTGTAGGGAATACAGTGTTTCTAGAAAGAAATGAGTATATATGAGGATCTGCTGGTGAAGAACATTGCAGTGAAAGATGAACTCTGATGTACCCCAAATAAGCTGCAGTCGGTCCACTGACACTGGCAGCTCTGAGAATCTGCAGCAAAGATGTAACTTTGTGATGAAAGTTGCTGGTGGCTGATGGACCTACAGTTACACAACCTGAACACTTTCATTAGGTTTTTCTATTTCCAAAGAATGAGTCTATACACATATTTATTTAATGCTTTCATATTGTTGACATCTAAATAGTACCAAAATACACTAATATTTATAAATAGTTAGATGCAGTGGCAGCTGGCCAATAGAGGGCGCCACCCTACTCACCCAATGACCTTCATTAAGACATAAAAAGAAAAACAACTTAAAATCAAATTATAAAATTAAAATATTTCGAAATAAATTGATATATGTTAGATGTGCAAGATAAATATTTCATCTTTATTGTTAGGATCTTAGAGATTCTCCACCTTCTCCAACAGTGTGCGCTGTGGATCCTCCTGGGCTGGAGCCCTCCAGCACAGCTGACGTTCATCAGCTCATCAGGAGACCGGCCTTTATAAGCAGCTGCCAGACCTTCCTTCTACGCCGCAGTGTTAGCCAAGTTTGGTTAGCGAACCTAAGCCTTTGAATTACTAATCTTTGTCTTAGTAGAGAAACCTTATTCTAATCTGCCTCTGTCTTCTCGCTCCTAGGAAACCAATCTCTCGAGAGAAGCTCTGGATGAGCTTAACCTGAAACTCTGCCTGCCTGCCCTAGAGAGCCAAACCTGAAGATCTCACTCTGGAATCCTCCTGCTGCTCTTAGGGAAAGAGCTAATCACTCCAACCAAGGTCTTTCACTGGAAGTCAGAAGCTAGACGCTGCTGCTGCTTAAGCACTCTGCTGAACCAACAGTCTCTGGACCCAATCGGTTCCCTGTCTCAGAACTATGCCTGGACCTCTTCAAGGTATCCACTGAAACATCTGAAAACTCATTTAACTCATCTGCAAACCAAGCTAACCAACTATCCGTCTCTGCAGACGCCTGAGAATCCTGCCCGGACCAGAACCTGAGTCTAGTTCATGTCATTGTGTGAAACCTTTAATAAACTCTGTTAAATCTTTTACCTAGTCTCCAGTGGTGTTCTGCATGTGGGTTTTATCTCTAAACCGATCATGACATTTATGACAAATAAGGCTGATTTAATTCTTTTTTAGATTCAAACAGGTCCAGCCTTCCATGGCTTTTACCGCAGTATGCTGTCGCCTAGCAACCGTTACAGTAGACACACAAAGCAGAAAAAGATTAAAAACCAACATTTTCCAGCTGTTTCTTTTTTATTTTTTTTTTTTTTATTTTTTTTATTGTAAAGTGGACAAAGACTACACTCATGTGAATCCAGAGTGGGACAAAGGTCCCAACCACCGGGAGAATAAACAAATAAAAGCAAATGTAATGATAGAAACCTTTGTCAGTTAGAAAAACATGCTGCTGTCATTTTGCACATCTCTGATGTTGCTGCTATTTTCAAATATCCATTACTGTTCATTTCCATAGCTGTATATTGGTTATTTATTCTCCAGGAATGCACAGTTTTTTACATTGTTAAAACACTTTACAGTACAGTATTTTATTGTTTATCTTTTTAGTGTTTAGCTAAATATAACTACTAAACAAGTACAATGACACAAAATGGAAAAGTAACCAATGACCAAGAAAATGCAGAATTACATAAATCAAAGGGTAACTGAAAACTCAAAAAGAAACTTAAACAGAACCAAACAGCTCTTCAGGGTCTGAATTCCACTGATCAGGGAGTATGCGTTAAAGGCCAGGGAGAAAAAACAAAATAGTTCGCGAAAGAAATAGTTTGCAGATGTTTCAAATGATTAAAATAAAGTTGTTCGTCTTTACAATACAAAGAAAAAGCCTTTGCCGAAAAAGGAATGTGATCTTGTTGCCCCATTTAATCCTTCAGCTAGTTTACGTAATCTAATTTCAAAACACACTTTTACTTTTCTCCTTTAATTTAATTGTAGGTTAATTCCTCCATTTTGTAAACTTTATTTTAACTTTATTTTATGCCCTATACTTACTTTAATATTTTGAGTTTTTAGCTAAAAGTTAAATAATTTTCTGTTGGAGTTTTCTTTCTTTAAAAGCACCATAGAAATTAAAATTCATTATTATCACTTTGTATAGTGTAAGGTTTAAAAACTGCCTTTAAATTTAGGCTGATTTTAACCAGATTGTCTCTGGGGTGGAAAAGATTTCTTGGAATCTTGCCTCTTTTTGTTCCTTTTTGTCTGAACTCTAATTTTATTCCCATTTATCCACTAGTAATTTGCCCATATTCAATAACACCAATCGTACTCTGATGTCAACCTGGATAAATGAGGGGATCCCTGTAGATTACTGACATCTCAGTAAAATCAGATATCTTCCAGGTGATATTTACGGCCTTCCTTGTTGATGTTAATGACAGATCTTCCACATGCTCAAAGGGTACCTGTGGAGTACCAGAGGGATCAGTGCTAGGACAATTCTCTCTTTACTTTATACATGCTCCCAATGGAATTGCAAATTATTAGACAGCATGGGATTAATTTTCACTGTTATGTTGATGATACCCAGCTATATGCGTCTATAAATCCAGATGAAGCTAACCCATTACATAAATTACAGGCATGTCTTTCTAGACATAAAAACCTGGACGTCTCAGTAAAATTAAATGCCTTCTGAATGCAGACAAAACATTGGTGTGTTTGGACCAGAGTTAAATCGAAAAATAAGTCATTAGCCAAATCACCTGTATTTGATGGGATTAAACTGGATCCCAGATAAACAAAAATTATCTGTTACGTTCATATGTATAATCTTTACCTATTATACTAATTCCCAGTGCATTAAAATGATTAACCTGAAAATCTCCTTAATTTAGTTGAGGAATCTTGCTAGAAA
Source organism: Cyprinodon brontotheroides (assembly GCA_018398635.1). NCBI lineage: Eukaryota > Metazoa > Chordata > Actinopteri > Cyprinodontiformes > Cyprinodontidae > Cyprinodon > Cyprinodon brontotheroides. The sequence continues at coordinate 6,416,982 of JAGKQL010000007.1, read as the reverse complement.
TTATAAATCTCCCTGTCCATGGATGAAGAAGAGGACTTTGTTTGAGCTAATTGTTACTCAGTATTTGACTATTCTAATTATCTTTAAATCTGTTAGTTCATCTATTTGTTTGTAATTTAGTTTTGAAATTTATTTAAGCTGCTGCCGAGCAAAGATCATCTCACGAAATCAATAAAAGAGATTAGTTTTGATCCTCCTGCGCGACTCTCCAGGGACCTCGTGTTAAATCCAGAATAGAATTTAAAATCCTCCTTCTCACATATAAAACCTGCTAAACGGCCAAGCTACATCTGAGGCTGGAAGGCTGCTTCCTCGGGTATTTTGCCAACACACTTCTGACAATCATGTCCTCAGAAAATCAGGTTTACTAGGGGAGCTGGCTCTGCATTGACAGCCTGACAGAGTGTCATGGGAAAAATTGCAACTAATTTCATCCTAGTTAGTAAGCGGAGATTGATGGATTTCCACTCAGCCTCGACACATTTATCCGCTAAAATCTTTGCAAAGAGAGAACAGTTCATCATACAGCCTTCATGGCACATTCTGCCCTGTCGCCACAAGCATGCTTAGTGTGAGGGATTATAGTTACAGTCAATGGAGTCAATGCAATCAGCTGGTTTTCCCCAGATAGACACACTTTGTATCAATTTGACTGTATGATCTACGCTTGAACTGTAAAGTGCCTTGGAGATTACATGTGTTGCTAAATTTGGCGCTGCACAAACCAAACTGAATTGAATTGAATTCCTCAGACAGAAGACATCTCTAGTGTATTAATCCTAAGTTCTTTTGTTCTCAAATGGAAAAACACAAATCTAACTTTATCCCAAATAGAAACTGTTCCCTACATATTAATCTTCACGGCTAAACATATTCGAGTTATGTCTGGTGCAGATGTAGACCATCTCTTCACACGCGACCTTGGTACCATCCATCCATTGATCCATCCATGAATCCATCCATCCTCTTCCATTTATCTGAGGTCCAGTCGCGGGGGTAGCAGCTTCAGCTAAGGAGGCCCAGATGTCCTCGCCTCCTGGGGCCACTTGGGCCAGGGGAATCCCAAAGGGCGCTCCCAGGCCAGCTAAGAAACAAAGTCCCTTCAGTGTGTCCTGGTTCTCCCCCTGGGTCTCCTCCTGGTGGGATGTGTCTGGAACACCTCACCAGGGAGACGTCCAGGAGGCATCCTAATCAGATACCCGAGCCTCCTCAACTGGCTCCTCTCAATGTGGAGGAGCAGCGGCAGTTACAGTTATATATATACCATGAATATAACATATATATATAGTATATATATATATATATATACGGGTCATTGGTACCCCACTCGTAGAGCAAATTTTTTAATAGCGATTAATCGCATCAATACCTAGGTGTGATACTTGCGATTAAATAGCATTTTAACTCCTTTTGTTTTGACCCTTGATTGAGAAAATCATTTAAAGTACTGAAATTCGTAACATCCTGCTGACCCCTGGAAACATTATTTCAAAGGTTCTCCATCTATTTGGGTTAAGGCAGGTAATTAATCCCAGGTCTATCAGAGACTTTTGTTATAACTTCTCCCAGCAAAATCAGTCTAGGAGATGAATGAATGAATAGAACTTTAAAGAACTTTATTGATCTCACATTGGAGGAATTCACTTTTGACATCGGCTCTTATAAACAAACAGAAGGATGCAGTGCATCCAGTTATATACAGTGGATGATTAAAAAAATAAAGGAGAGATTTAAGGGTTATTATAATAAACCTAACTTTTCCCTCCTCCTGTTGTGCATATAAACATTAGCACGTAGCACACTCCAAAAAGATGTTTGGCGTACACACCTCATAAATGCATTGCAGATAGGGAATCCAGTAATCAAAGATCAATATGCAAAAAAATAAAAATATGAGAAAAGGTATTAAAATGTAAAACTTAAGCAAAAATGTAAAGATTTATCAAGAATGTAAAAGCTTCAAAAATCTGTCCCTTGAGTAGGCAAAACCTCTCCAATAGAGGAAAATTCCTACCCGACCCTTCCCTTCCCTCAGAAGCGATAATTATCCCTGTAACAGATTACACAGTTGCAAATCATTAACTGTATCCTCACCAGCATCTTGGTGTAGTTGAACATAAGTAACAGCTGAATACTGGATTAGAGTGGATCCTATCATTCTCTGAATCATTGACTGGAGACATTGTATTATTATAACAAATAAAAAGGAAAAATATATGAAAAACAATCCTAAGAAATGGTAAAGCTATCTTCATCAGCACCTGCCACCATGATCCCATGGTGAACCAACTTGTCCATGGTTCTGGACTTGCACCGGAGGTGTGATGGTCAACATACCTCTTTAAATCTTCAACTCATCCAGAGCGGTCTGTATGAGTACAAACATAACAGTCTGTTTTATTCAAACCTTCAGCAACAAGCTTGGAATGCTGCCACCACATATTGGCACCGTAGGGATGACTTGCTGTGGATCCATCAAAAACCATTCTGGTTTTCCTTTGTTTCAGGCGGTCAGTTTGAGTCCCTAAGAACACCAGTCCAATGGTCACCATCAGGCAGCAGAGCCACTTTAGTTTTCCCATCTTCACCAGTCCCTCCAAGGAAGCACCCACTAACCAGGACGCTAAGGGATTGGGTTAGGTTGGTTTCTTCACCAGCGTTGAGACGAAAAGCTCTAAATTGCTTAACCCCTTTGTAGCTGGGCTTCACCACAGATCCCTACCTTAGTCGTGGGGTCCCTGTGAAGGTAACTGGGCTTCTTGTTGGGGAAAGTCTTTAATCAGCTTACAATGACTCTGGTGGATCCAAGTGTCTCTCTCCTGGATCTTCACAGCAGTTGGAGTTGCTAGTTGCACAATGTAGGGTCCTTCACACCTTGGAGCTGCCCAATTTTCCCTTTTGATGATTTTAATCAGCACTCAGTCTCCAGGCTTCAGGCCTTCCTGTGGGGAAACAAAAGGAGCTCTGGGCAGATTACATGTTCTTCGCAACATGTGAGACATGCTCTGCAAAAATTTTTAAAGTAGTTATTTAATCCTGCAGTTGGATTAAATACTTGTTGTACTATACTCAATATCCCTCCTGTGGAGACATGATAAACTCATGGCTCAAAATAGCTGCTGCTTTCAATCAGAATCAGAATCAGAAATACTTTAATAATCCCAGAGGGAAATTACTTTTTGTTACACGCTTCAGTCACAGTTTTATATATATATATATATATGTAGTTTTATATATATATATATATATATATATATATATATATATATATATATATATATATATATATATATATATATATATATATATATACATATACATCCAACTACACAATATAATAAAGATAAAAAATAAGAATATGGGGAGCTACTGTTTCCACGGGTCCCCTTTAACCCTTTAGAGTAGGACACTACAGGTATGAGCCTATCACCATGAGACTGTAACAACACAGAGGTCATATAACTTGCTTTACCGTCAACTGTTTGGATGAACGGTTTTTGATAATTTTGTAGAGCTAAGACAGTTGCTGAGAAAAGTTCTACTTTTAGCTTTGTGAATTGCTGTTCTGCTTCTGGGGTCCATTAGATTGTCTCTGACATAGCTACTAGTGTGTCATAAAAAAGCTTAAGAAAAGCTGAGTTTTTTTCATAATGTGGAATCTAAGCCCTGCAGTAATTGCACAATTCTAAAAAGACATTCTTGTAGCTTTTTACCTTCTTCTGAAATAACATGGCCCAAGCAACAGACTTGTTTCTGCACCCGCTAAAATTTTTATAACTAGTTTTATACTTTCCTTTGCTTCACATTTTAGCAGATATTGTTTTATCCTTGGCCTGTATTGTGATTTAGGAACTATTTTAACTGAATCTACAGTTGTCAACAGTCCTACATCAATTTTTCCTGTAGACCACAAAGCATTTGGAATATCTTTGAAATCATTTTCATCAGATTGTGATAGCAAAGAATGCTGAGTTATTTTAACACATGCTAAATCTTGAACCTGGGGTTTTACATTGAACAGAATTTTATAAGGCTGTTTCCATAGTTGGAAAAATAGACATGGAGCAGAAATGCTAAGCATGTTGCATAAAACACAGAAGGATTTAGTTGCAACACCATTACATGTATTATTCATACAGCCTTCATTCCCCCCAGCGTGGGGAAAATTGCAATGCCTAATTTTCCATCAAGTCTCACTTTAACAGATTAATGGGGTGAGTTGGTGATATTACTACAAAAACATGCAACCTTGCAACCTTTTTCCTGTTTGAAGGTCTTCTATTTCTATTGCCCTTGACATCCATTCCTAGGATGTTTGATTATTTGCTGATTTTACAAAAATTAGCCTTTTAGATGGTTTTAGCATTTACATTATCTTTAACACAAGTATTACAGGCTCCTGAATCGCATATAAGTCTAACTGCCTGTCCATTAATTGCTAGAACTATTCATGTTTTTCTTTGAATGCATTTAAAATCCCCCAAACACAACATTAGATCTATTTATTAATTTTTAATAATAACATCGTATCTACTTTGCGCATGTATTATATCAACAACTCGCCATTTGGAGCTCATTTAACTATTTATATATATTTATTTCTTTTTTATTTATCTATATTGCACTGGGGTGCTTTCTTCTAGCCGGCACATAATATTTCTCCATTGATCCCTACTTCCACACACCATCTATTTCATACTTTTACTTCCACTTCTACAAGTATTTTAAATTACTTGGATCAATCTGACACAAACTTTCCATACCCCTTATGATCTTCTCTATACTCTTTCCTGAACCCATCCTTTTTAATTCTTTTACCTCCCTGGCTCTCCTTCACACCTTGGAGCTGTAGTTCTTATTATTTTATCTTGGAATAGAAGCGTCCCTCAAACCCATATATTTTTTTAAACCATTTATTCAAGTATTTATTTTATTGTTGGATCCTGCGCTTCTACAAACTTCTAATCATAGATTTTAAATTATCTCTAAATTCATTTTGACCTTTACTCATTTTAAAGAATTTAGTCCAGTACAAACACCTAGGGTATTCTACGCACTGGATGTTTATTCAGCAGGACAGCACCCAAAAACTGTTGTGATAATTTCTGCTTTTTACTTTTTCAGATGAGAAATTCTTGCCTCTGCATCCGCCGAAGAGCTGTACTGTATTGAAGCCCTGCTGTTTTAGCATGAAACAACAGAACCCAACGGTTTGATTGAAAGCTTCCTCATACCACTCTCACACACACCTCTCACACACTATATTTTAAGGCCCTGAAATACATATATTATATGTTATATTATATAACATAGACAAAAACACTATCGATTATGTGTACACTTGGGGAGCCTCAAACTCCAGGCCCTTCTATGCATCGCACCAGATACCCCAGATGTCGTTATCTGTCAAATATCCCTGCTGCGGCAGCTACAAACCCTTACTAACTCGAGAACAACACAGAGTCCCATACTCTAACGCACAGAATACCCAGATGCCATATCCGTCAACAAGACTTGGTCTCATCAAATATTCTTGTGATTACAGCTGTAAGTTAAATGGTCCTAGACCAACTTTTGATCAAAAGATTTAGGCCTACCCTTTGCCGTGTAGACCAGCCCTCAGCGGGAGTCGTCACCAGGATGCCCAGGGCAGGGCTGCACCAAACTGGCCCCGTCCGGCGAAGGGAGGACGGCTGTCGACAGATTCTTGGCCTTGGTCCCACACGGTCTTGGACAATTGGATCTTGACTCCCGGGTTTCGGCACCAAAATGTTACGTTAAAAAATGTAGGTTCATAGGAGAGAAACTGAGTCTACACAGAATAGGGATTAATGGCTTCTGCAGAAGGAGAGAGCCACGTTCAGCTATGTCTACTCATTGACTGACTTCTTCTGCAAAGCCTTTTTATTAGCAGATCATAACACATTGGGTGGGTTACAAAATAGAGTGTTCTTCTGACAAGGGATATTGATCAGGTCATAGGACAAATGCTCCTCTGATTGAATCACAGAATAGAGTGGTCTCCTGATAACTGTGATTAGCCTTGCACAGGAACATCAGCAATTTTCTACCACCGTTGCATGACAGTTTGCAGTAAACAGAGTGAAGCATCTAATTTCTTCAAAGTTCCATATGCACATACGTTTAACTTTATAATCATCATTGAATAAACCTGACACCAAGCTCTGCAGTAATTGCACAATTCTAAAAAGACATTTGTTATTTAGTTACTAGCTTACGCTCTTGGTATTACAGTTTTTCACTCTTCTTGTAGCTTTTTACCTTCTTCTGAAATAACATGGCCCAAGCAACAGACTTGTTTCTGCACAAGCTAAATTTTTATAACTGGATTTATACTTTCCTTTGCTTCATATTTTAGCAGATATAGTTTTGTAGTTGTCATGATCTTGGCGCTGATGGTTTGGTTTTTTCCTTTGCTCCTTGCTCCCCCGTCTAATTGGTTCTGCGGCTAATTATCGCCGATCATTTTCACCTGGTTCCTCTGCTATTTAAGTTGTGTGTTTGCCTCCCATCAGCGCCAGGTTATTCTGTGTGTGTTTTGTGAGACGTTCCCTAGCATTCTGTAGTCTGCCTGTTTTCCTGATTTTGACCAGTTTTCTGCCCTGAGGATTTAAATTTTTAGCCTTGCCCCTGTCTGCTCTGTTTCTCCTTGTCTGATCCTGGATTCTACCGGCTTCTGAACCTTGACCTGTCTCCGGACTTCGGCCTTGGATTTCCCTTCTGGACTCTGTTGCTCGCTCTCTAGGAACTCTGGGGGCGTGGCCGCCACAACTGCGGTCAAACCTCCCTTCTGGATTCTGCTGAGTTCTCCGCGAAGGGAGCGAACTTTGAATCCAGAGATCAGCCCCTCAGCAGACGAAAGCAGCCCCGCAGCACCTGTTTCTGTTTAATAAACACTTTTGAACTTTCCCACTGCCTGCTCTCGCCTCGAATCTCTGGGTCCAATATTCTGGAGATCATTACAGTTTTATCCTTGGCCTGTATTGCGATTTAGGAACTAGTTTAACTGGAACTACAGTTGGCAACAGTCCTACATCATTTTTTCCTGTAGACCACAAAGCATTTGGAATATCTTTGAAATCATTTTCATCAGATTGTGATAGCAAAAAATGCTGAGTTATTTTAACACATGCTATTATTGGAGCTGGGGTTTTACATCGAATAAATTTCCATGTGGGTGTTGTCCACTAGTTGGAATAGCATGGAGCAGAGACGATAAGCATGTTGCATAAAAGCTTGATCAGAAGGATTTAGTTGCAACACCATTACATGTATTACTCATACAGCCTTCATTCCCCATAGCGTGGGGAAAATTGCAATACCTACTTTTCCCATCAAGTCTCGCTCTAACAGATTAACGGGGTGAGTTGGTGATATTACTACAAAACATGCAAAATTGCAACAGACGAAGGGGTTTCCTGTTTGAAGGTCTTCTATTTCTATTGCCCTTGACATCCATTCCTAGGATGTTTGACCATTTGCTGATTTCTGAATCTGACACAAACTTTTCATCCCCTTTATGATCTTCTCTATACTCTTTCCTGAACCCATTCTTTTTCATTCTTTTACCTCCCTGGCTCTCTTTATGTATTTTATCCTTAAGTTCTATCATTTTATTATTTTTGAATAGAGGCGTCCCTCAAACCCATATTTTTTTTAAATCCATGTATTCAAGTGTTTATTTTTTGTTGGATCCTGCGCTTAAATTATCTCTTAATTTACCATGAACTTCTTCATTTTTTCCTCCAGATTAATTGGTTTTTCATAGGTGACTGTGCTCTTGGCTTACCTGCTAAAAAAGATTTTTTAGTGATCCAACAGGCAGAAGCTTGAGTACTTTACAAATCACCTTCAGGGATTTTTAATGCTGCCAGCAACCTGCTTTTTAGTTCCCCCTCTTTGAGTGGTTTCTGAAAGCAAGTGGTGCTCAGACTGCACATTGTTGTTACTGTATGTACTAAGTGGTGGAGTGCAAAGGACTTAGTGAGGATGTTCCTCAGTTGCTCAAGGTAAAACACATTGTCACTCTCAACTCATCACATTTAGACACTTGGTCAGACTCCCTCTGTGTCACATACTGACGTGCCGGGCTTCCCTGTCTCGTATATATTTTGATGCACAGCGTGCTCCAATTGACTGTTATAGCCTATATGGAAAGTATTTTTCTTAAAATAACTGCATTTTTTACTTGAATTGAGGAGGTAAGTGAAAACAATTTGCCAATGGAACAGGACCTCTAACATTTTAAAATAAGTTTTTAAAAATGACTTTTAGCCTCATTTCTGTAGTGTCCAGGATGAAATCGAATGATTTTGATGAGTAAAAAGGTACATTCAATTGGTCCTGTCTCTGCTTTTTGGCTCATTTAGAATGGTAACACCTGGCTAGCTTCTGAATGGCTTCCATAGTGCACGATCCGATAATTTCTTAAAACAGCCTTAAACGTTCTTTTTTTTTAAAATATGCAGGACTGTGCACGAGTTAGGTCAGCGCTACTGTTCACTGGCGTTCCCGAAAAGTTTTGGATGAAGAAAAAACGTTCCTGTGGGATGTAAAAATCTAGCATGAAAATGTAGAGTGACATAAGGCAGCACGGGCGGATGGTGGAGATTCCCAAGCAGCACCTGAGGTTGGATTGAGGGGTTTAATCTAAACAGCCTGTAGTATGTTACTGCTTCGAATTGTTTAAGTTTTTATTTATTGGCTTACTTTTACGGTGCTAGCATTTCCTGTTTATGGGGGCACTTTCCAGTGAAGGCGGCTCTGTAAATGGAAGACACCAAATCAGTTGCTTCATGATCAACTGCAAATGCAGGCTGTGACCGATGAACTCTTTCTGATCTCTCCAGGTGTAAATTGCTTATGTGCTCCTGTGACATTAGCAGGCTCAGACATGAGATCTAACTCTAGTTACCTGATTTCTCCAGGATTGTGATCTAATCACTTATTGATCGACCTGCTGTGTGAAGTAGGAAGTAAATCAGACATGGATCTATTAGTTACCTGCCCAGTGATAGATTCCTAAAATAATATCTGTGTTTCTATATGGATTTAGCTTTGTTAGAAACAGAAGAGATGTAATTATGATACAGGATGCTGTCACACATAAAATATATACTTTTATAATGAAACACTTAGATTTATGCTCCGTAACAAACACAAACTTAACGCTATAGCTCATTCATGTGAACAGTTTTTAATTTATTTAAAAAAAGTTCATTTATTTGGATTTATTTTAATTTTTCCATTCATGTACAGAACAAATTTAGATATTTAGGGTTTTCCTTCTTCTTAAATAATCAAAACCAGGAAAAATATATTTTAATTCATTTAGGAGGAAATACAATTGGTAAAAACATCACAACAACTCAGCATCTATACATTCAGTAGCTGCAACATCAAAATGAAGTATTATTGTTGTACAAACTGAGCTCAGCTGAGTGTGGCAGCAGCAGAAAGCAGTGGCGTTTACAGCCAACATATTTTACATGTATAACAACTGTTATATGAAATATAAACTATAAATGTGCTCTCACAAATGTAAAACAGCTCATGTTCACTGAAGCACAATATGGAAGAAAAACTGCAATAAAAGCTTTGAACTGATACTTTGCCTTGAAGTATCAGTGGATCTTAAACCCAACTGCCTGCTTCCTGTAAACAAGTTAAAAAACGCAGAGCTGATATGAGACATTTCGTTTCTCTATTAGGCTAAACATGCATCAGAGATGTTGCTGTAGAGACTGCTGAGATTACAATCATCCTCTTTCTTCCGTTTTGTCCTAACAGCAGAATAAGTCACCGTATCTTCATCATGTCTGATCTGCAGCACACAAACCACAAACTGTTTCAGTTTCATCTAAAGATACTATCGATACATTTTCATGATTTCATGATAGTTCTAAGGACTTTCACCTAACATAACAGTCTTCTGTCTTAAAAGTAGAGAGGAATATAATAGTTGTTCTCCAGAACATATAGCTGCTGAACCACAGCAGTGGAAGACATTTTCAGAAGAGGGCTTCAGAGTTCTGTTTCCTACTTTCACTCCAGAGGCTTTGCAGACAGAAGTTCAGTGGTCACCAGGGCCAGAACGCCTGGAACCAACAGCAGCTTTGCAGCATCTACCAAGTCTTTCAGCTCTAACTAAACAAACCTATTGAGGCCCAAGACCAAGCATTCCATATTTCATCAGACGGGATCGCATTGACTTTGCTCGGCTGAAGATTGCCTTAAATGACCTATTACCCCAAGATGGGACTGAGCTGTTCAAATACCAGATCTTGGTAGACCACCTCAAACTGGAAAAGGCCAGAGTTATTGCAGATTCTTATTTGAACTCTCATTACCATACTCAGACACCATGGAGGCTCTGAGTGAAAAGTTCAGCCAGCCACATCAGATGGCACTCAATAGGATTGCCCATGTAATGGATTCCCCAGATGTCCACAGAGGTGACTCAGTAACATTTGAGAAGTTTGCTCTCCAAGTGAAATCCCTGGTTGGCCTACTAAGGACTCTAGGCCCAGATGGTGATGCTGAGCTAAAATGTGGATCACATGTAACCCACCTCCTGAGTAAATTACCTGCAGAGCTTCGAGCAGACTTCAGAAAAGTTATGTTCCGTAAACCTAACACAGTCTATACACTGGTAGATTTCGCTGAATGGCTGCAGTTCGAAACCTGGTGTCATAATCAGGATGCTCATGACTCCACAGCTGGAGCTAAAGACAAACCTGGCAACTCAAAGAAGAGAGGCACAACTATACTGCATGGCTCCAAGGATATTCCCATTCACAGCTCCTCAAGGAAGAATGTCATCAGCGCTATTGCCCCTTCTGCGAAAGAACTCAGCATCACCTCAGCCAATGTTCTGACATTAAGAAGTTGTCAAAGGACCAAATATCTCAGTGGATAAAAGACCGTGATAGATATTGGCGCTGTGAAAGATCTCATCATGTAGCTCAGTACAATCTCCAGAATCCCTGTGGCCTTTGTCAGGGGAACATCTTCAGGTACTCCATGGTGTAAATACTACGGAGAGCAATGGAACCACCAAAGAAGAGAGTTGCCTCATCAGTACAACAGGTGACATGCTTTACCTGGACAGGCCATTGGAGGTCAGCAGAGTCTTGTTGAAGGTGCTCCAAGTCACTCTGGATCATAAAAACAAAAGTCTCAAGACATCATTTACTTGATGATGGATGTGAGCGCACAATGCTCCTGCCTGCTGCTGCCCAAAAGCTTGGGCTTAAGGGAACCCCAGAGACTTTGAATTTGAGAACAATAAGGCAGGATCTTCAAACCCTGAAAGGTTCCTCAGTCTCCTTTCACATATTTCTCTCTTTCAGCATTTGCAGCCGCATTGCTGTAAATGCTGTTTTTACTGCTGATTGCCTAGTTCTAGCAGAAATTTGCTACCCAGTTGAATGACTTCAGAAGCAGTTTCACCACCTATCTAGTATGCCTCTGCATTCCTTTACAAAGTCACAGCCTTTAATTTTCATTGGTAACGATAACCCTCATCTTATTACTGCCATTGAACCCGTCAGGTTGGGTCCACCAGGAGCACCTGCAGCAGTAAGAACCAGATTGGGCTGGACTCTTCAGGGACCAATAAAAGTAGCAGAGAGTGACCTCCAACACCCAAAGTGTCTGGCCCACAGCAGTTTCCCACCCTGATACTGACTTGCTGAGAAATGTGGAGAAACTCTGGCAGACATTCTTCTCTACCGGAATGAAAAGACAGTAACTCATTCCAAATTAGACAAAGAAGCTATTGAGCTGCTTGAGAAGAGGACAGTGTGGGTGTCTGTGGACAGGATTCTCCGCAATGCTACACCTCTGCTATGGAGGAAAACCATGCCTCCCCTGAATTTGTGATGTCCAATCTGTGGAACAATGAGAAGAAACTAACTAAGAACCAAGAGATGGCTGCTATCTATCAAGAGGAGATTCAGAAGCTGATCCAAGCTGGTTCTGTGGCAGAGCTAAATCCCCATGAGACAACTGCTGATGGAGAATCATGGTTTATCCCTATTCAATTTGTGAGTCACAACAAAAAAACAGGCTTGTATTTAACTGTTCTCCCCAGTTTCAAGGTATGGACCGCAATGACTTCCTACTTACTGGACTCACACTTGGTGCATCACTGCTAGGAGAGCTGCTACAGTTCCACGAACATGTGATAGCCATTAGTGGTGACATTAAAGGCATGTTTCACCAAGTCCGCCTGCTACCAGAAGATAGATGCCTCCTGAGATTCCTATGGAGGGACAAGGACTGACCACCAGATTTTTATGAATGGCAGGTACTCCCTTTTGGCACCACTTGTATCCCCTGCTGTGCCACTTATGCCCTTTAGCGTCACATCACTGAACACAGTGAAGACGGAGAGGATGTGTGGTTTTCGATTGAGCGGTGCTTCTATGTGGACAACTGTTAACAAAGCCTACCATCATCAGAGGAAGCAAGAGCCTTAGTCGATAAGGTAAAAGCATTACTTATTTCAGCACGGTTCAACCTTCACCAATGGGCAAGTAATGGAGCAGAAGTGATCAGTCACCTACCAACTGAAGCTCGTTCTCCAACTACAGAACTCTGGCTTGCACAGGAAAGGTCTGCTTTGAAAACACACTTGGACTCAGCTGGAACACACAGCTTCAAACACAGGCCCCTTAACAATGGGTCTTTGACCATGAGGAGCATGTACAATGTTCTTGCTTCTCAATATGATCCCTTGGGTTACATCCTGCCAGACACAGCCTGTGCCAAAGTGTGGGTACGTCATTTATGGGAGAAGCATCAGGATTGGGATGACCCAACACTTTCCTCAGACTTACAGCAACTGTGGCCGCAATGGGAAGATGAGCTCCACCTACTGCCCCAAGTTACCTTACCCAGATGCGACACTCCTGCAGTTGGTGGTTCTACAGTCACTACCATACCAATGCACATTTTCTATGATGCCTCAGAACAAGTCTATGGGTCAGTTGCATACCTCAGGACTGAAGACAGCCAGGGTCACATCCATCTAAGCTTCCTCCTAGCTCGATCACGGGTAGCCCCCTGCAGACAAATGTCCATGCCTTGGTTGGAGCTATCTGCAGCCTTAACAGGAGCCCAGCTAGCTAAGCTTATACAAGCAGAACTTACCCTGAAGATAGACAGCACCACCTTGTGGAACGATTCCACTACAGTGTTAAGGTGGATACTTTCAGATTCGTGCCACTACAAAGTATTTGTGGGCACCCTGGTGGCTGAGTTACCAGACCTAACAGATCCACAGTCTTGGAGGTATGTAGATTCAGCCAACAATCCTGCTTATGACTTGACCCGAGGGAAAAAGTTACAAGCTCTTTCCAAGCCAAACAGATGGAGTCAAGGCCCCCCTTTTCTGCTTCAGACAAAAGACAACTGGCCTTCTAATCCTGCAAACATCCCTGAAGGGGAACCCATGGAATTACGGAAGTCGGTCTTTTGTGTTACAACTTCTGCCACTGCATCCTCAAGCACAAAATTTGAGAGCTATCGAGATTGGCAACTGCTTGAATCCACTGCAAAGAATCTACAAAGAAGAGTTGAGAAGGCTGGTCAGTGTGGCTGAGAAGAGGTGGTAAAGGTAATTTGGAGAATTTAATTGAATAACTGAAAGTCTGCACTACAACACAGAACATGCATTAGCAGCAGCTCAAGAAATGGTTTCACCACCACCAAAAAAGCAAAAAACAAGAACTTAACAGACCATGAAACCAGATACATTTAAAAAAGGAGGACCAATACAAGGCAACCCTTCTCCCGATAGAAGCAGCTGATGAAGGAGAAAGAGTGAAAAGGGACTCTGTAGTTTCAATGTTACTCCTTGACAAGTAAGTGAACTGTACTGGCCAAATTAGCGTAAAGCTAACTTTTTTCATTTGGTTTAACTAGACTGTGTTGCATGTTACCATAGAAAGCATTACAGTAGATCCTTGTTGGTGCCAAATTGTGGGCTTATGCGGGTTTAGTTGTCATGATCTTGGCACCATAGGCTGGGTTTTACTCCTTCTCCTCTCATCTGCTTTGCTCCGCCCTGCGCTCATTATATCTTATCAAATCCACCTGTTCCTCTGCTATTTAATCCACCGGATCCCAGCCAATGGTGCCAGATTATTTGAGCTTCTAGAGAGTCTAATTCTAGCGTTTCTGTATGTGTTTGTTCTGCCTGATCTTGACCTGTTTCTGCCCCTGGACTTGTGAGTGTAGGCCGCCCCTGTTCTGCTCTGTTTTAAACTTTTCTGTGTTTCCTTACTGTTACCTGGATTTCACCTGTTGTCATCCTTGGACCTGTTTTCTAACCACAGTTTGGAATATCCTTTTGGATCCCTTGATTCCTCTGTGTGTTCAGGCTCCTCTTCTCTGCTGGATCTCTGGTATTGGCTTAGTTTCAAGCTGTTGGGTTCTGCTCCAGCTGATGAGCAGCCGCAAACATTTTTTCAAGTAATCACTGTCTGTCTCATCTGAATACTGGGTCCAACATTCTGATCCTTCTGACATTAGTACCTTTCAAAGCCGCAGTGAATGTTGGATTTTTGTCAAAGTAAATACCAGCTTGTAGAAAATTCACTTCAGATGACATGGTTACAGCTGCGTTGTTGTTGGGGTTTTTTTAGTGTCATGAAAAGAAAGAAATGAACGGATATGATCTGCCTGTCACGTCATACTGCGGTAAGAAAAAAATTAAGTTTATTTTTGTATAATAAAGCAGCTTGAACAAGAGAAGAAAAGTGTGTTGGATTACATGGTTACTTTAAGAACATTTAACAGCGCTGGAATGTGTCAAACTTGGATGCTTCTGAACCGAGAGCCACGGGCATCTTTATTGGAAGGATTGCATTAATACGTCCATTTAAAATAAGGTTCTATGTAATAATCCTCTGAGTATATCCACACTTTTCCATCATATTATTGTATAATATTGAAACGCTGCTTGTTTCACTTCAGAGACAGAGGCTGATCTCACAAACTGTCACTTACACATAGCACACGTTTTTGTTTTTTGCAACAGTTGATAACAGCTCTTAGTTTCAGTGTTTAACAGATAAGGTTTCATGCAGTTCTTTTAACCACACATGCACTCACAGAACCACATACTGTATCAAAGATACAAAAGCCTTTCGCCTATTTACCCCAAGCTCTGTTTCCTCCTATGACTCATGGGTGTTTTGCTTTGTAGTCAAAAAGCAGAAAGACCGCTTTTTTTCTCTCCTTTTGTGTGCTTTTGTGAGGCGTTGAGCTCCTCTACACCTCTACAGCTCAGACTACACCTCCAGGCTGAAGCAGGAACTATAGTTGGTGTCATCTGGCAAATGAACTCAAGCCTGAATATAAAATTTCACTAACTCTCCCTTTAATTTATCAATGACTGTTCTGAAATCTAGACTTTAGACAACTTATTCTGGGCTTCACCTGTGATGATTGCAGCCCCGGTAGCTGATCTAATTACGGTACTCATTTCATTCACCTGCAGTTCCCTCCCCCGCACTGTAATTATCAATCATTATTGCTTAGTTTGTTGGTATGTTATGATATTTCATGTTTGTTTGTTTTTGATTTTTTTTTATTAAGTCCCCGCTTCATTTCCTGACTTTTGGGGAGGTTATGTGTCAAGAAGGATGTTAGTGTTTAATCAATGAACTGATAATCTAACAGTGTTAGATTATCAGTTCATATATGATAAGAAAAAACATACTTATGTATAATATTTTAGATTCTCACCCCACACCTTTTTGGAAAGACTGTAAAAGGAACAAAAATGGCATTTGCTCTGTAAGACAAATAAAGTATGCATTGAACCATTGAGTGCATCAATACTCACATAGTAATGACTTTCATTGGTTGAATCTAGATTTTCTTGAAAGAAAAAGAAATAAAGAAATACAAATTTTTTTCATGATCACACTCTTTGCACCTTTTGCTTTTTCTCATCTACCAGTAGAGTTGCTACAAAACAGACTAGTTTCCTTCCAAAAACACTGCACCTTTGAAAATGTTCTTCTTCAAGTGAAGAAAATCTTTCATAAGCTTTAAATGTCAGAAACAGAAATGAGCTAAAAAGAATATGATTGCAGCTCTTTGGGAAATTATCATAGAAAATGAGCAATTTACTGAAACACATTAAAATACTCAAACTAACAAAAGAATCAATATGATGTAGTTCATCCTTTTAAATATTGATTTTCTTGAAAGTTATAACATATTTGTATGCATGTCTGCATTTTTTAAAGCGCTTTTTATCTTTTTAAAAATCATAAAACTTTTATTTTATATGATTGAAGTTTCCTAAAGATTAAGTTTCTTTTGATAGATCAGGTACCTGTTGTTTGGCGTTCCTCAGTAACTCTATCTTTTCTGCATTTAATAAAAACAGCAGCCAGAACAACCAGCAGCAGAAGATCCCTGCTCCGAGGAAGATGATGATGAGGATGGTGTTATTGGCAAGAACTGCTGTTAAGACTAAAAAAATAAATAATATGCAGTGAACATTATTTAAATGAAATGTAATTTATACTAAAGTTAAAGAGATATTACATTGTATCAACATAACTACAAAGTGGAGATGAAATCACAATTTTTAATCAACCTTCATAAGATGACATCATACCTTCCAGCTGGTAGTGAGCTTCTATCTTCACTGTGTTTCCATCAACAAACTGGCAGGTGTATCTTCTGCTGCTGCTGCTCTGAAGCTTCACAGTGAGATAAGAATAACAGCCAGTCTGTCTAAACTGGTACCCAACACCTTCACCAGTCAGACCAGTTCCTGTCTCATCCACCCAGAGGAGGCTGTTCTCTGGACAAGAACCCAATGAGCTGAATCTCACCAGAGAACAGAGTAATGTGATTTTATTCCCTGTTGGATCAGCTTCTACTGGAGAGACTGAAATGAGAAAACCAACAAAGACCATTTTTATTTCCAGGTTAGGAAGGACTGATATCAGCAGGAACACAGAGTCAGTTCAGATCACTCACTGCTCATCAGATTTAGATACACATCTGGATCAAAGCTGCCTCCATCCTGAATCTGACATCTGTAACCTCCAGCATCCTCAGCAGTGATGCTGTTGATGATCAGAGAGCAGTTATTGTCCACACTCAGCCTGGCAGCTTTAGATGAACTCTGAACAACGATTCCTCTCTGAACTTCCTGCTGAGGATTCATGTCTTCATCTCTCCTATAAAGCCAGTTAACAGTGGAGCATGAGGAAGAGGATGATGAAGGTCTTTTACAGGGTAAAACAGCATCATCTCCAGCTCTGTGGTAGATATGGACTCCTTCTCTTTTGATATCTGCAGAAAAAGACATTACATTACATTTAGCTGTGAATAACATCAGCATCTGTGCTTTTTTACCAGCATTTAGGTAAAGTATAGAATCTGTTTCAAAAATAAACGTATGAAGTTTAAACCAATGTTTACAAGCAATAATAATAATAATTTTTGTCATCCTTGTCAGTTTGACTAATCTTTTATCCTTTATCAAGCTTTGAGATTTTTCTGCATTTTCAAAAAATGGTGATGCTATTAATGATGTTTGAATTACTATTAAGGAAAACACCAGTAATGTAAAATGCTGCTGAAAAAATGACATTTTTGATTTAATGCTCCCTAAAAAAGAAACTTCTTTCCTTTAATCTAATAACTAGTGGAAATAATTTCATTCATTAAACTCTGTTTTAATCAATGTGATGGAAACAAACATGATGTCATAGAATTGTGGCATCAGTACGTGACGCACAGGGGACTTTGACCAAGAGTCAATATGTGATGAGTTGGGAGTGAGAATATGTTGACTAAAACATGGGAGGGTGCAAACATTTGCCTGTGTCACATACAGCACACGTGAAGCAATACTTAATTTTTGTTCATTTCTGCGAGACGAGTTGTTCCTGAACATCATGTCACACAAAGGATTGTGGGATTCCTCATAGCTTCTTAGCAGCAGAAAGGAACGTCCTGAGGTCTCTGCTAAAGGAACTATGATAGAAAGCTTACAGTCTCCTAGACCCAAAACTCTGGTCAATTTAAAGCAAAGCAGATGTGGTAGGTGTGAAAAAGTAGACTTAAAACAAAGATTTAAAACTTTGCGTGTGTGGTATAAAAATAAAATGTTGTACTTTTTGTTTCAGATAGAAAAATGGTTTTAAAATATGTAGAAGTCTGTCCAGAAAGCAAAACAATACTTCAATAGAGAGGAAATTATAGCATAAAAAAATTACAGCCTTAAATTTTTATTTTTTTTTTAATACTTTTTGCATTTTACTTGATCTGCTCAGTAAATAAAAACCATCCTACCTTTAAGCACAGCTGGGTAGTGAGCTTCTACCTTTACACTGTTTCCTTCAACAAACTGGCAGGTGTATCTTCTGTTGGTGACGCTCTGATGCTGCACAGTCAGAGAGGAAACACAACTACCTGGTTTATTTATCTTGTATCTGTCATCTTTACCAGTCAGTTTAGTTCCTTTCTCATTCAACCAGTGGAAAGTCCCAGAGCAAGTATACCACTTGAGGTTTGTCTTTAGGGAACACAATAATGTGACATCCCCATCCTTAGTTGGAATAGCAGCTGGAGAAGATGGAGAGACTGAAAGAAAAAATGAAAAGTTTAAAAGAGAGTTTGAAAGATGGGGAATAAACTTTCTCTAAAATAAGAAATTTAAGGAAGACAACTTTGTGAAAATAGAAAAAAAATAGTAAAACAATATACAAATGTAATAAATCTTGGTGATTGATGCACTAATGTTGCAGATCTGAGCAGGTATTTATCAGCATGATGGAACAAAACAGAACAGAAACTTTCCAAATGAAAGTAAATGATGCATTGATTTGATCAAACCATTTAACCACATAATACATCAAAAACTAATGGAATCTTAACAGCCCCACAGCAGCTGAGCACCACGTTCATTCTGATGAGGTCACTTCCTGATGTCAGGCTCCTCAAAGCTTGGCCCCGCCTTTAGCTCAAACAGGAAGCAGCCGACACCCAACAAAGAAAAACTCAACAAAAACACAGTTGGAGGCAGAAATAAGATTTAAAAACCATCGAGAGTTTGATTTGATCTTTGTTAAGTATAAAAACTTAGGCTAAAGCTTAGGCTACATGTGTGGCGTTTGGTGAAACTAGGATTTCAAAAGTGCCAATGTAGAAGTTGCATAAGCCGGTTTGTTGAGAGTTTCCTCTAATGCAGGCAAAAGGATCTAAGCTGACTCTGACATGCAGCCTTCTCATCTGGAATCAGACATGCTACCATTGCGCCACAGAGTGCTGAGGCTCACATTTCAGGTCACAAGAGGATTTTTGCTGGACAAAAGATATAACATGCAATGATTCATGTGTCGGCAGCCAAATTGAATCCAACATTGCTTTCCCGATCTACAAGAAAGAAGAATCCAATGGCCTTCTTCAGTAGATAGATGTGGGAGTTTCACGTGGATAAAGGCAAAAAAAAATTAAGGTTTGACTGTAAAGCCAGGAATGCACCATGGGTGCATTCCAGGAATCCACCGTGGGCGAGAATTTTTCGATCAGGCCGACTTGCGGCCTGATCGTGCGTTGTGCGTCATGTACTGTACAGGGGGTAACGAGGGGTGATCAGCCTCTCATGACCATCCCCCAAACAAGAATCGTAAGGTCAGGAGAAAATCAAACATGTTTGATTTTTAATCGGTCTTCGTTAGGTGGTCGTGGGAAAATCGCACAGTGGGCAAACAAGGATTCTTCTCCTTCTTCTTGCTCTCAGACGAAAAGCCAGAAGCATGGCGGGGGTGCAATGAGTGAAATGGAGTTCTTTCTGTAAAATTAACCGACCATAGTAGCTACGTTTGCTCAGCTATGTCTTTGTCCAAATACGTCGTTTCCTTTTTTTTAAATAAAGTTTAGGCTATGGTACTTCTTCTAGAGTAAAAAGAAAATAATCCACATATTTATAATATTAAACAAACTGCAAAAAGTATTCTGTCAACTGCGTTGTCTTTAGACACCAAATAAAATCTGTGTGACTGAAACGTGGAATTCAAAGTAAAGCTTTAAAATGCTGTTTTTTTTATTTGTTTTGTTTTATGGTATATTGCAAATAAAGTAGATGAAAGGTATAAAGTATGAAAATTATAAATAAAATATGAGGTTTACGATGTAAAAGTAGACAAAAGGTATTAAGGAATAGCTCAAACTGCAAACTAAAAAAAACTTATTTTAGTTGTGGTTGAAGTGGCTTTTATCAAGAATAAGCTGCATAATATCAATAAGAAACATAAGATAATGCTCCAATATGGCATAATCATGCATTTCCTCCGTCGTTTACAGATGCCGTTTTTAGAGAATGATCCCGTAAGGGCATAGTGTCAATCAAAGACGTAAATATAAATAAAAATTCTGTTCTTTTGAACAATTACAAGTAAAATACAGTCTACCTAAAAGTAATTTTATTAGATCTTTACAATTAAGAAATTATGTTAGGGATAATTTGCCAAATTTTGACTCTCTCCCTTTGGATAATGATTTGTTCAAAATCATACTCGGCCTACCAGAGTCCAAGGGTTTAATTTCTCGTCATTGGTCCGCTATTTTTTAAAGTAAGTCTGAATGTTCAACATTTAATATAAAGCAAAAGTGGGAGGAGGATCTCAATATTACAATCAAAGACGAAGTATGGAGCAGAGCACTGAGTGACATACATTATTGCTCAGTGAACTCAAGGTTGCAAGTAATACAATATAAAGTAGTTCATAGGTTACATTACTCAAAAACAAGGTTAAATAAAATTTTTATGCAAACATCGCCTCTCTGTGAGAGATGTAAAATATGGGACAGCACATTAGCACATCAAGTTTGGCTTTGTCCAAATATTCAAACTTTCTGGACCTCAATATATGAATGGTAATCTCGCGCCCTTAAAGTTAACATAAAACCCGATCCAGAAACGGCCCTCTTTGGTGACTCAAACACTTAACAAATTGGGTCGTGATGTAACAACAGTGGTCTCCTATGGCATGATGATTGCCAAAAGATGCATATTGAAGCAGTGGAAGGCTGACAGACCACCTAATTTTGAATCTTGGATCAAAGGAATTTACAGGAATCTTGCACATAGAAAAAATTAGATTTGATTTAATAAACTGTCCTCAAAAATATTGCAAAATTTGAAAAACCCATTTTAGAACAATTGTTAAAGAACCCCTTCTTCTTTTTTTGTTATTCTTCACCCCATTTGTCATGAATAAAGGTGTGGACACTTCTTATTGACTGGTTGAAACTCCATAAAGTGTTTTTTTTGTTTTGTTTTTTTACTATCAGTATGTCTAAAGTGTAAATGAACAAATTACTTTTATATAATATTTATTGTTTGTCTAATGCTATTTTTTGTTTGTTTTTTCAGTTTTTTGTATGACAAGTACTAAAGGACATTAATCATTGTCATGTTCTTGTTGTATACCTGTAAAAAATCTATAAAAATAAAGTGAAAAAAAAAGAAACATAAGACAGAGCATGCCCCGCCCGAAGGCATCCTATGGGGCTGATTACTGCTGATAACAGCCATTAAATGGGCCGATAACATCCAAAACGGGTCACTATCCAGGATGAAGGAAACTGGGAACTGATGATCAGCTGTACATGGGGCCTCTGCAGATTTTGTAATATCTCCTAAATAATTTTAAAAGAATTGAAAGCATGTCTTCCTCTAAAGAGTTCATAAGAATAAGATTAGAATTGATGCTGAAAGCTGTTGCTTTTGTAAAATACAGCTTGAGAACACTAAATATATTTGAAGATTGAAACTGATTGAGGTTAGTACAGCTTCTTTTTATCTAAATTCCTAAATATATATTTTTTGCTATTTTATAAAAATATTCGCAGCTTATATATATATATATATATATATATATATAACATATATATACCTATATATATATATATATATATATATATATATATATATATATATATATACCCTGCCTCTCGCCTGTATTACAGGTCATGGTCAAGCTTGAAAGAGTTCAGTCTAGGCAACTGGACAAGAAGAGAATGTCTTTCAAGCTTGATCATAATCTGGATGACTGAGAATTTTGACAGATATAATAGCCTATTTAATTTCAAATTAATATTTTAATTATTGCAAATGAGTATTAAATAGGCCAACGTAAATGCAGATTAGCAAATTGCCGTCCTCATTTCCTCACTAAAAAAATGTACTCCGTTCAAAAGGCATCAGAGTAGCACAAAGCAATAATCTAAAATAATTTTACAGGATTAAGAAATATTTTAAGAAACCCCTTAATGTTGCATTAAGGCATCATTTTCCTTTTGTTTATTTCCTCTTTTTATTGTAAAGAGAGTAATAACTTGTAGGGTTATATATTGTTCTGAGATGGTTTCCATTGATCTTTTATGAAGCACTTCGTGGTCAATCAATCAGCTTTTAATCAACTTTGTTTAAACGTTTAAAATTAGATTGTTTTTGCAAATAAATACTTTTCGGCATGAGAGAATTTCCAACATCAATTCTTGAAAATATTTGCTTTTTTAACATCATAGCCAGGAGACTACAGATAAAAAAATAGCCGTTGGTAACTTCTGTCTGCTTTTAAACCCATGAATCATGTCATGCCTTTAGTAAACGCACTGCTGCCCTTTAAGTTAAACAAACAAATCAAACAGGAAATCAATTTTTTCATGAATATTTATGAATTTTTCAGCATCAGATATTTAAGATTTTATTTTCTATTTCTAATATGTGAAATTAATGCAGTGTTTGTATTTTACAATGGCCCCAATACTCCTTCTTAAAACAGTAGGATATATTCTATTGATGTCTGCATGCATATTACCATGGTTTAATTTAATTTATCCTTCATTAATAATTAATCTTTTTCATCATTATTTACAGCAGTAGGTTTGTGATCTCTGCCCTGACAAGATTATTTTTTCGCCCGTTTTCTCTTTGTTGCTCAGGGCGCATCTGACCGTGTATTAAGAATAACACATGAGCAGAAAATTGACTCTCATGTTCAACATGAAGGTCCTTTATTTCTAAGCAGTGAAGTTAATCATTTTTGAAGTAGCCTACTGCGCAGGACGCAGTAAACAAATATAGTGGTGAAAAAGCAAGAATACAGGCTTTTAAGAGCAACAATAGAAGAGTCTCTGTATTTGTGGCATGAAAACACTCCATCTGTGACCTATCATGCCGATTCAATGTGTGCCCTAATAATAGCAATACTCATAACAATATATAATGGTTTAGAATAGAATAGAATAGAAAATCCCTTTATTGTCCCACACTGGGGAAATTCAGGTTTTTAAAGCAGCAAAAAGTTTATAGAAAAAATTAATTGTCACACAAATGTGGACCTTAGAAAAATGTATAAGAATAACATAATAGTGAAAAGTTAAAAGATAAACAATAAAATACTGTACTGTAAAGTGTTTTAACAATATAAAATTATATTCAATTTATTATTTATCAGTAATAATAATACATTTGGACAAGACATGCCCCCCCTCCCTTCCCAATGCCATCTAAGCACTTCTTGTTGGAGCTTTCACTTAGTGATGGAAAATCAGTGGTTCACACTCTTTGTTCGACAGAAAAAACATTTAAAGTATTAAAAATGTTAATTAAAGGGAAAGAGCCAGATAGCAGCAAATCATTAAAGTTTAAATACTCACTGGTCAGAACGATCAGAAGAAACCAATGATCATTTATGGATCCTGAAGCAGGTCCACAGGTGTGTAATATCCAGCATCCTCAGCAGTGATGTTTTTAATGATCAGGGAGCATTTACTTTCTACAAAAAACCTGGTAGCCCAGGTAATATCTGAACAACTTTTCCTTCCTTGGAGCTCAGGTGTGTTCTCTTTGTGTCCCGCAAAGTTAAATGGAGCAAGAAGATGGAGGACTTTTACAAGGTAGAATAATATCCTCTCCTAATCTGTGATACAGATAGTCTGGTGGTCCTCCACTGGTTCCTGCAGCAGAGACAAAGACACAAGTTTTTACCCACTTCATTTTTATGAACACAATCAAAAGTTTAAAAAATGTGTCATTTATCTTTGTGCATGAAGTTTATTGTTAAAAACATTTTGATAAATTTTAGAATAACGGTTTAACCCACATGATGTAAATATTTTACCCCTGTCAGGTTTAAAGAAAAAAAAAGGAATGAATTACTTTCTGTAAATCCCAGATATTAATTCTCATATCTACATAAAATATTCCTATTAAACCAGAGTGTCCTTTACTTCATCTTGATTTTTAAATAAAACAGATCTTTTACCTTCAAACTGAAGAACAAATCTATGAGAATCAGTTCCAGACCCAACATCTCCTGTCCTTCTATCAGGCTGCTGAAATACCGAGAGACGTTTCTCTGCTGCAGATCTAAAAAGGAATGACAGTATTTCCTTTTTGACTATGATAAAACTAACACACCAACCATACCAACTTTAATTGTTTTTTGCTTCACAATCCTTCAATTCTTTCTCACAAAACCATGGAAATCTATAGAAGGAAAGAAAAACAAATTTAACCTAAAAAAAAACCTGTAGTTTTAAACATTTGGTCATTTAATTTATTCACTTCATAAACTAACGTTCAGTTGAAACCGCCATCAGGATCCGGTGCTAAAAAAGTAGATTTGTTTTATGTTGATAACTTCCTCCCAGGTAAGACAGAAGTTTTTGATGAGATGTTCCATTTAGTAATACAATGAAAACAGCCCAGGATCTGATTTCAGATTTTTGATCGGAACTTCCATGCACCTTTGATCTGATCTTCTCTCCAATAAGAACAGTAAAAGTTTCTGACCTTTTATCTTCACATATTAAATAGACAGAAACAGCTTTTTCTCCTAAGGAAAAACCCCTTAATATGGTTTATTCATGGAGTCAGTGTCCTACTAGTTGGACCTGAAATGTTCCCGCTTGGATTATGATTTTACAGTTTAATGTGAACAGGTCTTCACTTAATGTTATGTCACGATTTATCTGCCTTCATGGTGAGTTGACATCTATATTATGGACTGAGATAATGACACGTTAATCAGTGTCTGTCTGATGGTGATCCAGAAAATGCCTCCAGATTTTGAAAATAAGAAAAGCAAATCCATAGATTCTGGTGACCTCCAATAAAGCATGGGTTTGGTATAAACTGAATTGATTGATGAAGGTCTCCTCCACCAGGCAGCAGCAGAACCTCATTGGGCTCATTTTGATAGTGCACTGTGTCGCCATCAACACCATGGAGTGCTCTGATGACTGCCACCAACTTTCACTTTTTAATAGTTATAGAAACAATCCATGAATAGCTGGCCTGAAGCAATAGCTCCAACCTGACTGTTTCACTAAAGGTATAGTAAAGGATTTTGGCGAATCCTTGAAAAAGAAGTTCCACCTCTCATCTTGACAAAAACGGATGGACAACTGAGCCTCAAACTGAACCCTGGGGAAACAGACCAAGAGTTGGACTCATGAGTATCCATTTACCGGACGCAATCAGAGCCTGTAGGAGGCAATGTTCTGGTGTTGATGATTAACATCATCATAGTTAGATGGAGGAACAACCTCAACTGTGTTGTTGTGAATAACTCTGTTATACATTTAATTCCCAGCCAGCTTGTAATTCATCTGTTCTGATACTTTTGAATATCTTTATTGCCCTCCCTGGTAGGATGGCAAATATCTTTTTTTAATCAGATATTATTCGGACTGTCATAACTTGTTTATGAACACACGCCCTACTAGCTGTGTGTTAAAACAATAACTGAAAGAGTGATTTGAGCTCAAATCATGGTCAGACAGATAATTCGGCACATACATGGAACAAATTCACCATAACTTCTGTCAAAATATAAAAGTTTATTAACAAAAATCATCCAGCTCCAAGTCAAACATATTTCAGTTAAAAACCTACTAAAACTAGTAAACTCGACTAAACTAGACTACTGTGTAGAAAGAGGATGGGGAAACTTGGTTGAAAACCATATTACAGTTTAAGATGGATTTTGTGTTTCAAAACCAAAGTTTATCTGGAAGAATTTGGGATATGATCAAATTAGCTTTTCACTAATTTAGAGAAATTGGAATGTTTCAAAACCAATTCACAATATAATTCCATGAGTTGAATAAAACATTATTTGGCCAAATAATGTTTTATCAAATGATTTGCTTAATCAGGAACCAAATAAGTCTTTAGTTAAATGATTTATGACCCTCTTTGAAATAGCTAGCAGCGAATAGACATGGGGATTCCACTAAATGACTCTTGGTCATACTTGGTAATCGAAATGTAATGAGAATATGAGAAAACATGTGAACACTAATGTTCAGTGTTTAAACTATAAGTGAAATAAAGCTTGTCTAAGCTTCAACAGCAGCTCAAAATATATTACTGTAGCATAGCATAGCATGCAGTCCATCCTGTTAGCTTTGTCTTTACTCATCAGCAAACACATGAAATGATCAAAATCATCAAAAGGCATTTTGTTTGTTCTGTCCCTAATTGTGCCAGACCTGCAAACCTTTTGTCCATGTCTGTTTGGAAGGCTTGCGTTTTCATCCAGCAGCAGCTTAGCACGGCAGGCTCACAGCAAGAAGGGGGTTTTCTTGTCCATGCGGCTCACACCAAGGGATCCTTAGGAGATGTTCTCATCCAGTCTGGCTCTACAAGTTCTGAAACTCAAGAGAAATGTGTTGCAAAAAGTCTGTTTTGCAGCGATTTGGTTGTGAAAGTTTAGCCATCATGACTTATCCTTGATTGTTCTGGAGATCTCCATGGCGCTGCCCTCTTTCCATGTGGACCCTCAGGCAACTTCATGGGAAAGAGAGTGAAATCCTGTGTGTTGTGTGGTTTTCACTGTCCTCAACACAGAGGGGGGTGGCAAGTCACGCCTCTGTGGGAGTTCCTGTGAAGGCAGTTGGCTGAAAAATGGGACAGGGGGTGCAGAGCTCTTACAGCTGTTTATTAGCCAAAACTGCATTTTCCTCTCTGGTCACCATGTCAAGATGAAACATGGACACTGGTTCCTAATGTCCAAAACCACGATAATGGCACATGGCACAACAACGGTCAGCTGAACGTTCTCCATCATTTGCCTAGTGCACCGTGTCATCATCAACATTATCATGAACCTGTGAGATAAAACCGAACATTAACCTTTATAATACTGGCTAAATACTGGCTAGGTAGTTTTTCTTCTTTATGTTTTATTCCAGATTAATTGGTTTTTCATAGGTGACTGTGCTCTTGGCTTACCTGCTAAAAAGTTTTTATTAGTGATCCAAAAGGCAGAAGTCCTTTACAAAACCTTCAGGGATTTTTAATGCTGCTAGCAACCTGCTTTTTAGTTCCCCCTTTTAGATTAGTTTCATGAAAGCAAGTGGTGCTCAGACTGCACATTGCTGTTACTGTACTAACTGGTGGAGTGCAAAGGATTTAGTGAGGATATTCATCAGTGGCTCAAGGTAAAACATATTCTCACTCTCAACTCCTCACATTTAGACACTTGGTCAGACTCCCTCTGTGTCACATACTGACGTGCCGTGCTTCCCTATCTCGTATATATTTGATGCACAGCGTGCTCCAATTGACTGTTATAGCCTATATGGAACGAGGATGCCGCCACTGGAAAAAAAATCGATAATTTTTTCTTAAAATAACTGCATTTGTTCTTAAATTGAGGAGGTAAGTGAGATACTTTGTGAATGTAATAAGCCAATTTACATTTAAAATAAGAAAAAAACTATTTAATTGTCTTATTTCAAGTGTATTAAACAATTACTTTAAAGAGTAAAAATCCTCATTCCATTGGCAAATCATGTTATTATACCTACTATACCTACTCAAATTAAGGGTAAATACCCTGCATACCCTGGATCACAGGATTTCTGTTTTGATTTACAAAAATTAGACCCAATCAACTGTCCATTCACAGGTTATGGGGGCACTTTCCAATGATGCACCATGCCATGCAGCCACCACAGTTGCTTCTGATCAACTGCAGCGGCAGGCTCAGACAGATGAACTCATTCTGATCTCTCCAGGTTTAAATTGCTTATATGCTCCAGACATTAAGAGAAAGTCAGACAGAGATCTAACCAGCATGCACTGCGCACAGACGAACAATCACTGGATCAACTGCTGGGGAAGCAGGAAGGTAGCCATCATGGAGGGACCCTTCTCCCCAGTCTATTGCTTTTTACTGATGGAGAATAGTTACCTGGCCAGTGATAGATTCCTAAATTAATATCTGCATTTTTATATGGATTTAGCTTTGTTAGGAACAGCAGAGATATAATTATGACACAGGACGCTGTCACACATAAAAATATATGCTTTTATAATGAACAAACAAACAAACAGACTTAACGCTATAGCTCATAATGTGAACAGTTTCTAATATATTTTAAAAAACAGTTTATTTATTCAGATTTATTTTTATTTTTTCATTTGTGTACAGAGCAAATTTAGATATTTAGGAGTTTCCTTCTTCATAAATAATAATCAAAACCAGGAAAAACATATTTTATTTCATTTAACAGGCAATACAATTGGTAAAAACATCACAACAACTCAGCATCTATACATTCAGTAGCTGCAATATCAAAATGAAGTATTATTGTTGTACAAACTGAGCTCAGCTGAGTGTGGCAGCAGCAGAAAGCAGTGGCGTTTACAGCCAACATATTTTACATGTATAACAACTGTTATATGAAATATAAACTAAAAATGTCCTCTCAGAAATTCTCATGTTCAATGAAGCACAATGAAGAAAAACTGCAATAAAAGCTTTGAACTGATACTTTAGTATCAGTGGATCTTAAACCCAACTGCCCGCTTCCTGTAAACAAGTTTAATAAAGGCGGAGCTGATATGAGACATTTCTTTTCTCTATTAGGCTAAACTTGCGTCAGAGGTGTTGCTGTTGAAACCGCTGAGATTACAATCATCCTCTTTCTTCCGTTTAGTCCTAACAGCAGGATGGGTCACCGTATCTTCATCATGTCTGATCTGCAGCACACAAACCACAAACTGTTTCAGTTTCATCTAAAGACTTTCCACTGGTCTGTGGTAGTTTAACATGTTTTCAAACCATGAGAAAAAACAGTTTAATGGTTCATGATGTTGTAATAATTAATGTGCCTCAGTAAAAATGTTGAGCATTTTCTGAACAAGGCATCAAACTGAATAATGTTGAGAAAAAACATATTATATCAATATTATTATATTAACTAACTCAGTCTTCAACCTGCAGCATAGATAA
The DNA here is from genome assembly GCA_018398635.1 of Cyprinodon brontotheroides. Lineage (NCBI taxonomy): Eukaryota > Metazoa > Chordata > Actinopteri > Cyprinodontiformes > Cyprinodontidae > Cyprinodon > Cyprinodon brontotheroides. The sequence continues at coordinate 6,387,661 of JAGKQL010000007.1, read as the reverse complement.
AGTTAGTTTTGTCATTGGTATGACAGAGTCAATTAAAAATTTATTTAAAATGGGACAGTTATAAATCTGCGAAGCTTGATGAGTTCTTACTTATTTCTCAGAGAATTTAGGGGAATTAAAAGCCTTAACAGAGTTATAGGTCAAGCTGAACTGCTCCTCATTATGAGAACAAATGGACAGTAAACATTTATGCACCCTTACAGAGACCACTGGCATGGAAATAGTTTTAGCCCAGCATTGTAATGGTTTTGGTTCTATTTTGTCTAGTTTTATCTTTAGGTTTTCATTGGTTTTATTTCCATTTTGTGTTATTCTAGTTCATTTTGATTGTATTTGAGTTCTTAGGATCTATTTGCTGCAAAAGTATTCATCAGGTTTGACTTTTTTCACTTCACTTCTCGCAAACTGTCACTTAAAGATAGCACACTTTTTAGTTATTTGCAACAGTTGATCACAACTCTTAGTTTCAGTGTTTTACAGATAAGGTTTCATGCAGTTCTTTTAACCACACATGCACTCAAAGAACCACATATCAAAGATACAAAAGCCTTTCGCCTATTTACCCCAAGCTCTGTTTCCTCCTGTGGTTCATGGGTGTTTGGCCTTGCAGTCACAAAGCAGAGAGACACTTTTTTCTCTTTCTGTGTGCTTTGGTGAGGTGTTGAGCTCCTCTACACCTTAGACTACACCTCAAGGCTGAAGCAGGACCTATAGTTGGTGTCATCTGGCAAATGAACTCAAGCCTGAATAGAAAATTTCGCTAACTTGCTATTTAAATTACCAATAACTGTTCTGAAATCTAGACTTGAGACGACTTATTCTGGGCTTCACCTGTGATGATCGCAGCCCTGGTAGCTGATCTAATTACACACTTCATTCAGCTGCCGTTCCCTCCCCCGCACTGTAATTATCAATCATCTTATCCACCTGTTCGGTCTGCTTTATATACGGAGCAGCTCAGCTATCGGGGCCAGATCATTATTCTTAGTTGATTCATGTCCTGACTCTTGGGGAGGCTGTGTGTCAAGAAGATGTTAGTGTTTCATCTATGAACTGATAAACTAACAGTTCATTATCAGTTCATAGATGATAATAAATTACATACTTATGTATAATATTTTACCCCCCCACCCCACCGCTTTTTGGACGGGCTGTAACAAAACAAAACTAAACTTTTTTTGCTCTGGGAGACAGATAAAGTAAACATTGAACCATTGAATGCATCAATACTCACATAGTGATGACTTTCATGGGTTTAATCTTCATTTTCTGAAAGAAAAAGAAATAAATAAATACTTCATGATCACACTCGATTTTTGCTTTTTCTGATCTACCAGTAGAGTTGCTACAAAACAGACTAGTTTCCTTCCATTTTAACACTGTTCTTACACTGCACCTTTGAAAATGTTCTTCCTTAAGTGAAGAAAATCTTTCATAAGCTTTAAATGTCAGAAACAGAAATGAGCTAAAAAGAATATGATTGCAGCTCTTTGGGAAAGGATCATAGAAGATGAGCAATTTACTGAAACACATTGAAATACTCAAACTAACAAACAAAGAAATATGATGTAGTTCATCCTTTTAAATATTGACTTTTTTGAAAGTTAAACATCTTTGTATGCATGTCTGCATTTTTTAAAGTGCTTATTTTTTTAAAAATAATAAAACTTTTTTTTTTTTTAAGATTAAAGTTTCCTAAAGATTAAGTTCCCTTTGATAGATCAGGTACCTGTTGTTTGGCGTTCCTCGGTAACTCTACTTTTTCTGCATTTAATAAAAACAGCAGCAGTAACAACCAGCAAAAGCAGAAAGATCCCTGCTCTGAGGAAGAGGATGATGATGATGGTGTTATTGGCAGGAACTGCTGTGAAGACTAAAAAAATAAATCATATGCAGTGAACATTATTTAAATGAAATGTAATTTATACTAAAGTTTAAAGAGATATTACATTGTATCAACATAAATACAAAGTGGAGATGAAATCACAATTTTTAATCAACCTTAATAAGATGACATCATACCTTCCAGCTGGTAGTGAGCTTCTATCTTCACTGTGTTTCCATCAACAAACTGGCAGGTGTATCTTCTGCTGCTGCTGCTCTGAAGCTTCACAGTGAGATAAGAATCACAGCCAGTCTGTCTAAACTGGTACCCAACACCTTCACCAGTCAGACCAGTTCCTGTCTCATCCACCCAGAGGAGGCTGTTCTCTGGACAAGAACCCAATGAGATATATCTGACCAGAGAACATATTAATGTGATATTATTCTCTGTTGGATCAGCTTCTACTGGAGAGACTGAAATGAGAAAACCAACAATGACAATTTTTATTTCCAGCTTAGGAAGGGCTGATATCAGCAGGAACACAGAGTCAGTTCAGATCACTCACTGCTCATCAGATTTAGATACACATCTGGATCAGAGCTGCCTCCATCCTCAATCTGACATCTGTAACCTCCAGCATCCTCAGCAGTGATGCTGTTGATGATCAGAGAGCAGTTATTGTCCACACTCAGCCTGGCAGCTTTAGATGAACTCTGATCAACGTTTCCTCTCTGAACTTCCTGATGAGGATTCATGTTTTCATCTCTCCTATAAAGCCAGTTAACAGTGGAGCATGAGGAAGAGGATGATGAAGGTCTTTTACAGGGTAAAACAGCATCATCTCCAGCTCTGTGGTAAATATGGACTCTGAAACCTGCAGAAAAAGACATTACATTACATATAGCTGCGAATAACATCAGCATCTGTGCTTTTTTGTCAACATTTAGGTAAAGTATAGAATCTGTTTCAAAAATAAACATATTAAGTAAAACCAATGTTTACAAGCAATAATAATAATAATTTTCAGTTTGACAAATATTTGGATTACTCCCTGCATTTTACTTGATCTGCTCAGCAAATAAAAGTCATCCTACCTTTAAGCACAGCTGTGTAGTGAGCTTCTACCTTCACACTGTTTCCTTCATCATACTTGCAGGTGTAATTTCTGTTGGTGATGCTCTGATGCTGCACAGTCAGAGAGGAAACACAGTGACCTAGTTTATTTATCTTGTATCTGTCATCTTCACCAGTGAGTTTAATTGTTCTCTCATCCAACCAGTGGAAACTCCCAGAGCAATAAAACAACTTGAGGTTTGTCTTCAGAGAACACAGTAATGTGACACCTCCATCCTTAGTTGGATCAGCATCTGGAGATGGAGAGACTGAAAGAAAAATGAAAACTGCTGTCTGAGTCTGAATGCTGGAGAAGTAACTTTCTCTAACATAAAAAAAAAAACCTGAAGAGGAGAACTTTATGAAAATTACAATAAGAATAAACAATTTAAAAAGTAATAAATCTTTATATGTTGTCTCCATGTTTCTTTGTTATTGATGCTCTAATGTTGCAGATCTGAGCAGGTATTTATCAGCATGATGGAACAAAACAAGAAAACTTTCCAAATGAAAGTAAATGATGCAGTGGTTTGATCAAAGCATTTAACCACACAATACAAGAGAAACTAATTGAATCTAAACAGCCCCACAGCAGCTGAGCACAACGTTCATTCTGATGATGACTCGTGCACAGACATTTTGGGGGGCAGGTGCTCAGGAGGGGGGGGGAGGGCACTTTTTAGCGCACGTGTAACACTTAATTATAAAAAAAAATAAACGCATGTTGAATGAAATTTGACTTTTATTTGTAACATTCTCTAAACGTGAGTTTTCAATGGAAAAAAGTCACATCACCAACAGAACAGACTAAAGCATACTTCTTTCATCTGGCTCATCTCCCTGTTTTCCCTCACCCATCTGTTCTCCCTCATCCTGGTCTTTTTCTGTCTCTGTGTCTTCCCTGAACTCTTCCTCATCTCCTGTCCTGGTAGATGTTGATGGTATAGAGCTTCCCTGCTGTGACTGGCTACAATATATTAATAATAACCATCATGACAATAATAATAATAATAATAATAATAATAATAATAATAATAATAATAAAATATAATAATAGCTTTAACAAATATGCCACATTAGTTTAAATAATGGGCTATTAGGGCAACATGACTGGAAGTCTTGTCACGTGGATATGACTTATGGTAGCCTACAAAATAATAGCTATTTTAATACCTGCTGCACAAACCACTTAAAAATAAAATGTGAACAGCTTTTAAGATTTTTCAATATGATTAACCCTCCTTTCTTGGCATTGTGCTGCAATTACTAAATCAATATACAATTAAGACAATAAAGAGACCAAAATGTGTTAATTTATGTTGCCTAACAAAACCTATACAACAGAAAACGTTTGTCTTAACACATAGATTTGTACAGAAGAGGATTAGGGCCACTGAAAAAAAAGTTAACTGATTTTTAAATTTTATTTCAGTTTAACATGGGAAAAAAGTCAAAATTCTGACTTTTTTATTGTCAGAATTCTGAGATTAAAGTCAGAATACTGAGCAAAAAGTCAGAATTCTCAGCAAAAAGTCAGAATTATGAGAAAAAAGTTAGAATTATGAGATTAAAGTCAGAATTCTGACTTTTTCCCATACTAAACTGAAATAAAATTTTAAAATCAGTTAACTTTTTTTTTTTTTCCAGTGGCCCTAATCCTCTTCCGTAGATTTGCAATTGCAAACTCTACCAAAATTATTTGTAGCCTATGTGGTCGTCCTCACGTTATCTGTCATTGACTTGGGCTACAGTGTAAAACTTTCAGAATCAGAATCAGGTTTATTGCCATTGTTAGTGAAGGAGTTCACAAACTAGGAATTTTTTATGGTACAATCGTGCAACATGAAACATATAATATGGAATAGGTAAATAAAATTATAAAAATATCTAAAAACTGTGGGTATACGTCATGCAATAAAATAGACTAATGTATACACTTAAGATAAAAAATATGGATACAAAATATAAAAAGTAAAATAGCATCTTACAAGGAGACAACTAGTTTATCAGGTGACCAGTCGGCAAAATGCTTGTTTGGTGCTGCTGAATGAGACATTTTAATGCACAACAAAATGATTCTGCTTGATCTGTATATTACCTGGCTAATGGGGCACGGGAGAAGCAGCCTGTCAGCGACCGTTCCTGCTATCTGAAAACTGCTATGATGCTGCGCATCTGGCATGCCCTGCGGGCGACCGAGTGAGTTCACGTGACAAAGGAAGAGAGAGAGGCTGGTCGGGTGTGCGCAAGTAGGTCGGTCATTTCGGGGCATTGTTTCAGTCGTTTTTAATGGCTCAGGTTTTCAAAAGATCATTTCAAAACCGACCTCAGTAAAATCTTAATAATATTAATAATAATAAAAAAAAAAGTTTCAAAAGGGCATTTTCTTTGATAAAGGGCAAACTTCCTAGTGCTTTAGCACCACCTAGTGTCTATGTGTCAATTTGTAAAAATATATTCAGAACTTTTTCACAATTAAAGGATACATTTTTGACATTTAAACTAAGATAATTTGCGATTTACAAGTTTAACACCCTGATATAGAATGAAATAAAATTAAATAAAATTCACAGAAAAAAGACAGTAGTTCGCTGCGATTTTAAATCACATATTTCCAGTAAAAATGCCAGAATTCCATTAAGATGAGATACGCTGCTGATCGTCTCCAAAGTGTAAGTGGCCTCCATAAGGGCTCTGTGTGAGGATTTCACTTTAACACGAACTGAGGCGCTTATCTGCCAGAAGAAATTTCCAGCAGAGCAACTTTTAAAATAAGATAGATATTGCAGTGTGATAAAAGCTGCTATACAGTCATGTTGAAGCTTCTCCCTTATAGTTTCAGGTTCAAATCCTCCAAGGTTAATTGCTGGATGGCAGAAGTTGTTCTAATGGTAAATATGGATCATGTGAACCATCAATAACTGTCTGCATCACAAAGCTGCCGCTCCTGCTCACATCACTACACCGTATTCCTCCACTCTAACAAACTATAACTCAAAACAGCCCACAGCATTTTATAAAACAACCTAGAAATAGATTCCACGTGTAGATACGCTCTATTGAATATCTAGATCTTAAAAATCTACAAGCTCAGTATTAGAGGATCTGCAATTTACTGTCAGAATTTCATGATTTTAAATCAGCAAACTCAGTTTTTCAAACAGTTTAGAAGATTTTTTTTTTTTTTTTGCCAAATGTTCTAAACTCACAATGTCATGAAGCAGCTTTGTTTAAGCATTAAAAATGTATACAAATTGCTGTTTTTACAAATATATAATTGTCAGCATGAGAGAATTTCAACCATATATTCTTGAAAATATTTGCTTTTTTAACATCGTAGTCGTAATCTGTCTGTTTAATCTCATTAATAATAATAATAATAATCATACCATGTTTTTATTTTTATGTAAACGCACTGCTCCCCTTTAACTAAAACAAACAAATCAAAAGTGAAATCAGTTTACTTATGGATATTTGACTTTTTTAACATCAGATGTTTAAGATTTTATTTTCTATTTCAAATATGTGAAATTAAAGCAGTGTTTTTATTATCCCTCCATGGATTAATGTCTGCATGTTTTATTACCATGGCTGAATTTAATCCATCCTTTGCATCAGTGCCTGAGGCCGCCGACCTTTTTATGTTGCATCATCCAGCTGCCTTTTTAATTTGGTTTTATTCTCTTTTAATCTTCAATCTTTCTGATCATTATTTACAGCAGCAAGTTTGTGATCTCTGCCCTGATCAGAGATTATTTCTCTTATCTGCTCTTTGTTGTTCAGGTTGCATCTGTGCGTATATTAAGATTAAACAGAAAACATGAGCAGAAAACTGACTCTGATGTTCTGTACAAGAAGGTCCTTTATTTCTAAGCAGTCAAGTTTATCATTTTTGAAGTAGCCTATTGCGCAGGACGCAGTGAACAAAGTTATTGGTTCACACTCTTTGTTCAACAGAAAAACATTCAAAGCATAAAAAATGTTAAATAAAAAGATTTGCTGCTGATAGCAGCAAATCATTAAAGTTAAAATACTCACTGGTCAGAATCAGCAGAAGAACAGAATAATCAGATCTGGATCCTGAACAGCTGTAATATCCAGCATCCTCAGCAGTGATGTTTTTGATGTTTAGGGAGCATTTACTGTTTACACTAAACCTGGTAGCTCCAGGTAATATCTGAACAACTTTTCCTGTCTTCACCTCAGGGTGTGCTCTCTTGTGAAACCAGTTATCAATGGAGCAGGAAGATGGAGGATTTCTACAAGGTAGATCGACATTTTCTCCTGATCCGTGATAGAAATAGTCTGGTTGTTCTCCACTGGTTCCTGCAGCAGAGACGAAGACACATTAAGTTTTTACCCACCTCATTTTTTACGAGCTGAAGCTAGAAATGTGTCATTTATTTATGTGGCATGAAGTTTGCTTTATTGTTAGAACATTATGATGTTTGCAAAATTTTGAAATAACTGTTTAACTCATTTTCTTGTCAACAACAGTAAACATTTTACTTCCTGTCAGTTTGAAAGTTTCATAGAAAAAAAAAGAAAAATGTGAAATTTAAAATTTCTGAATGTGTTTCATAAATCTGGTTAAAAAATGATGTAGTACATGCTGCATGAATTAATTTCTGTAAATGCTAGATATTAATTCTCATATCTACATAAAATATCTCATTAAACCCGAGTGTCCTTTAATTCGTCTCGATTTTAGATAAAACAGATCTTTACCTTCAAACTGAAGAACAACGATGAGAATCAGTTCCAGACCCAACATCTCCTGTCCTTCTATCAGCTGCTGAACACTGAGAGAAGTTTCTCTGCTGCAGATCTAAAAGTACTGACAGTGTTTCCTCTTTGTGGCTAAATTGAAAACATCACACCAACACCCACCACCTATAACGTTATCTTGCTCTCACACTACTTGAGTGTTTTTTTCACAAACTGATAGAAATTATCCAGGGGGTATCCATCGGGGGTTCAGGTTCTGAACCCCCGATGGTTTGCTGGGGGGCCTCGAGGCCTGTTGAGCTGGTCGGGGGGGCACGACATTAACACCTTATGGCAGATGCTTGCCCCTTCAGGGGTTTGCACTCTGCTAGTGGGGGAAGGGGAGGGAGTGGGAATGATCTCGGCTTGGATGTCTTTTGTCGCTTGTGTGGTGAGTGGTTTGAATGTAGGGGAGGGATTCAATTCAGTTTATTTATATAGTGCCAAATTCACAACACATGTCATCCCAAGGCACTTTACAGTTCACCCAGATCATACAGTCAAATTGATACAAAGTTTTCTATCTAAGGAAAACCAGTTGATTGCATTGACTCATTGACTCAAATACAATCCCTCACACTAAGCATGCTTGTAGCGACAGTGGAGAGGAAAAACTCCCTTTTAACAGGGAAGAAACCTCCAGCAGAACCCACAACCAGTGTGAGCTGCCATCTGCTGAGGCTGACTGGGGTTCAAGGGAGACAGAAGCAGAGACACAAAAAGCAGCTGTAAAAGCGGCCCCATCCAGAAAACACACAGCCAGGGTCCGAGCCAGCTCCCATGCCAGAGGGCGAAGAGAGCACATCCACTCAGTCACGGTCAGAGAAACAGGACCACACTGGAAAACAGGCCGGTCTCAAACATCTATAAACAAGGGTGTTGATGGAAGCAGCAGAGCTGATGTTTCTTTCCAGGATGGCGTCACAGCCAAACAGGAACAGGAACAGACGAGGCAAAGCTACTTTGAGGAAAAGCAGGGATCACATCTCCAGTGGGGGGCGGTGGGTGGTGGTGGAGGGATGAGGATTTTAGAAGGGCTTCGGGTCTGCCTTCCCTTCTTGGTCCTGGTCCTTGCCGTCCCCTGGTGGGTGCTTCCTCCGGGGTAGGGGTTCTGCATGGTGTGTGCGGGCTGGCCGGCTGGAGTTCTCTCCCCATTTTCCATTTATTATTATTTTTTTATTGGATGGACAGGATTGAGGGGGGTGGGGGATGGTGTGGCGGCCCTGATGGCGGCTGGCTTGTTGGCCCTCCTGCCGGTCCCTGGCCCCGGGCTATGGTGATGCGACTGGTGGGGCCCCCTCTTTGATGGGGCTCTTGTGGAACAGGGGGTGCCTATTGGAGTCAGCGGGGAGCTGGCTCCCTGGGAGTGCAGTAAGCACCTCAGTCCTTAGCTCCCCATCCCCGGAATCCTCCCTCTGCCTGCTCCATCACACTGCCACACATGTAAGCTTTTTGGGGAAGGGGTCGGGGGTGCAGGGGTTATTTCATGGGCCTCACCAAGGTTGGCTTCCCCCACCCCCTCTCACATTTGTGACATTGAGGGTTCTGGGTTGTCGATCCGGGGGGTGCGCTGGCACCGCCTGTCTCCCGGAGGGGGGGTGGACTGTGCTGGACACCCTCTTTTGGTACTCCCAGTTTTAATTACACCTGAGAGTAATGTGCAACAACGCCACATTTGAGCAGGCGCAGGGAGGATTGGGGTCTCTCACACCCCTGTTCTCCGGCTTCCACCCGGAGCCTGGTCGCCTGGTCACCACCCGATCCGTGGTCTTGGCGGGGGGTGGCCTGCCGGTGGCGGTGCTTTCACTTCTGCTCTCCCCAAAGGAGGATGGAGGGAGGGGCATGTAGTGGCTGGGTGAATTAGTTAGTGGTTATGGGGGGGGCTCTGGTTGGGTGGCCTGTGCGGGGCATGTTGGCCCCGATCCTGGGGTGGCTTTTGCTGGGGGTGGTCTGGGTGCGGGCTGGGGGGCTGGGCTCAAAGCAGAAACGAGACGGGCAGGTGTGGCAGTCTCACCGCTCCCCTCCCCCCATCCGGATTTTAGGTTCCCTTATTGGGTCATCCGATAATCCTGGGACCAACCACCGGTGCCGCCGGGTCCTGGTATTATTGGAGGTGAGAGTTATGTGTGAATGTGCGTCCACGTTTTCCATCCATCCATCCATCCATTATCTAACACGCTTGTCCCGAGTTGGGTCGCGAGGGGTGCTGGTGCCTATCTCCAGCAGTCAATGGGCGAGAGGCGGGGTACACCCTGGACAGGTTGCCAGTCAATCGCAGGGCAACACAGAGACACACAGGATAAACAACCATTCACGCACACACTCACACCTAAGGACAATTTAGAGAAGCCAATTAACCTAACACTGATGTTTTTAGACCGTGGGAGGAAGCTGGCTGCCGGCGGAGCCGGCGGATTCGTCCCTAGGGCTCCTGGGGGCTTCGGCATTGCGGTGGCTGGGGGGCTACCTGAAACCAGGTAAAGGGAGTTTGAGTGATGCTAGTTGAATTCAGACTAGAGTTTCCTTACATCAAAAGATCATTGGTTGTCTTTAGGAGGGTTATGGCTGTGCTAAGAAGGGGGCAGAAACCAGACTGGAAATGATCATAAAGATTGTTGTGATGTTAATGGAATTAAAGTTGTTTTTTACAGCAGCAACAGTTTATATGAAAGGTAAATTAGAAATGGGGCTTAGATTATTGCAGTTATTGTGATTAAATCCAGATTTCTCAAGAATAGAAAGGATAATGGCAGTTTTAAAAAGTTCAGCATTTTAATCACTAAATGAAAAATACCTGAGTGTTTTAATGCATCACTCACTATATTCCTGTTAGACCGCTTTGGTTCAGTAAAATCCACATATTTTACTGTATATATTAGAGGTATCAAAAAACAGTCATATAAGTCAGTAACTGTACATTTCTGCTAAAAAAATCCTCATGTTTGCTTACAACAACAGACGAAAGAGCTACAGGAGCTATAAATGAATACTGTGGTATCGGTGGAACATTGATCGAAGTTTCTACTTGCTGTTAACACGTTTAATGAAGGCAGAGGCTTGATGAGACGTTTCATTTCCCCATTTGGTTTATTTGAATTTAGTGGCGTTGCTGTAGAGGCTGTTAGGATCGATGTTTTCTTCTCTTTTCCCCTTAATGTTGACAACAGAATAAGTCACAGTGTCTTCATCTTGTGTGACCTGCAGCACATGAACAGCAAACTGTTTCAGTTCCAGTTAAAGATTTTCCACTTGCATGTTGTCATTTTAGAGTTTTCAAACCACAAAATATGCAAAAACTTAGTCTGGTACACATTCAAATTATTTTATTAGTTTAAGATGTTCAAATAAAGTAATGCTCCTCTTCAGAAATAGGAAACAACTGAACTGTGGAACCTTAAGTTCAGCAATTTAAAATAAAACGATGAAAGAACTCAGCCTTTAACCTGCAGCTTAGATGAAGTTAGTGTCATTCTTTGTTATCATGGAGTTAATAGTCAAGCTAATTTAAAATGGGATTGTTATAAATCTTCAATACTTGTTGGGTCTCTTACCTTTTTTCTCTGAGGAGTTCTGGGATTGAAACTCTTAACAGTGGCGTAGGTCGGGTTGGACTGCTCTTTATCCTGAAAACAAAGTGACAGAAAACCTTTATCCACAGTTACTTTATGGAACATAGATATAAAGACCCAGATCAGCAGTCACATGACTTTTCATGTGTATTTTAAGGCCCATTTGAATGTGTTGTGTTGGTTTGCCAACAATGAACCAATCTCAGGATATAAGAAGAAACAAAGACATCAGAGACACAATTTCTGGTCAGAAATTGTTTCCAGAACATGGAATACTTTCCATTAGTTTCCTCTTTATAAATTTAATTCTAATAAAGTAGTTAGAAGAACCGGCTAGAGCTGTTAACACTGAGCTCAGTTGATGCTGCATTTGGTCGATGTGTTCATCTGGCTATTTGTTTGGGGGATAATTCAAAGGTCTAAGCCAATAAATCACCACCTTTGATAACAACTATCCCTCCTTCTTGATTGGCTGCATTGACACCTTTTTTCTGCATTCTGTGCAGAGAAAGTATCCTTTTGGGACGGTAGACTAAAGTGGCGTTGAAGTGGCGTCTGCATCTCTGGAGGTTATTGAATCTAAATCCCCAGCATAGAACTCACCAACCTCCAACCACTGCACTCATCTGCAGCTCTGGGGCACTCATCATCATAATCAGCTCTTTTTAACAAAAGATTTCCTACTAAAACAAAAAACAACTTAACTCTAGATTCCCTTTTCATTTAATAAAAGTTGGACTTTATGTCCCTGACAGAGTCTTGGATTCATGGTGATAACTTAACTCTGAACATTGGCTTCTTCAGCTCCCTTAGACTTTATTCTGGCAGATTGTTATGATTTAGAACAGTTCACACTATTTTTCAAAGATTATTATCACTTAAGTTATACATGGTTTAAATGACCTATTATCAAATGTTTACCCTCATAATGAATCATGTCTAAAAATTACAAAAAGTTAAAAAGTGGCCTTGTTACCTGTTACCAAGTTTGAGTTTCTCCTCCCGTCCAGGAAGCTTTTTTAATTCAAAATGTCAGAAATAGTGTTGAGTTCCAGGCTTTATAGAGGGGATCTAAAAAAAACTTAGAAAACCTGCAAATCTAAATGGACAAACGGGTCCACCCCTTAGTTTATGGGGGGTCATTTGGGTTCTTTTAACCTGTAATACCTGTCTATGTCTCTGAAAGGGGTTGTTAGAGGGAATTGTTGGCCTGACTGAACAGGCGAGGTCTTTTTCTTTCTTCTGTCCCTACCTGTAAGGGGGTGGGGGTTGCAATGATAGTAGGAAGGAGGAACAAGACTCTGCATATATCTAAATATCATCTTTTTCATAGCAAGTTAGACTTTTCTCAATGTTTTATTCCTAGCTTTTTCAGGTTTCCATCAGCTGTCTGTACTTATTTTGTTTAACTGTGCTCTGACAACCTTCACAGCCTTTCTGCAGGGTTTGAGTTAGTGAGAGAAACTTTTTTCTAACCAGAACAGGGCAGAACATTGAGGCACAATTGAATACTTCTTCCCATCTAAGATGGCGGCACACATAGAGCAGCAGCTCATGGATCTCTACTCTCAGTGTCATGTCTGTTTATAGCTTTCTCTGCCATTTCCTAATTTGAATATATTGCTTTTTTTAAATAAACTCATGACTTGGGCAGTTATTTATAATAATTTGACGCTTGTTGCACTCAGGAGAGAACTGTGCTTCTGATTTATTGTTTTCATCCACACTGTTTGCCATTTTTCAGCCTGTTTTTAGGAAAGATCAAAGACTCGACCACACGCCTTGGATTCATTCAATTACACTGCAGAAAATGAAATCTAAGTAAATCCATTTTTTTTAATTTGTGTTTTTTCATGAATTGAGAAGATAAGTGAGACATTTTGCCAATGGAAAGAGTCAATTTACATTTAATATAACATAGAATAACTGGGCTCTGTAATTCCAAGTGCATATTATCTAATTATATTATTTTAAGGGTAAGATACTTATTCTATTGGTAGATTATCTTATTTATTCATTCAAATTAAAGGTAAATACACTTATTTTAGATATGTTGACTCATAAATACATAGCTTTTGCAGTGTGAATCCATGTAAATAATCCTTTTCAAATAAGAACGGATTATTTACATCTCACCTTAATATACCAAGTAGCAAAACAGGCCCCAGTTGAACCAAACTGGGATGTGTTCTGTCAAAGAATATTAGCTTCAGTACGGTCTGTCTGGTCTACCTAAAGGGTTCCACACATTAAATGTTTTAGTTATTTCTGAGAAAGGCAGAATAGTTTCAAGCGAGTTAGAAGTTACAGCTTTTCATGTTCCGAAACTTTAGAAAAGAGGAAGTCACTGCATTAATTTGTTGCCACTTTACACTTTGTGAGCTAAAATAAAATGCAGAAGTATCACAACGGTATTTAGTTGTAAGTTTGACATTTTCCAACCGTCTTTAACACACAGAGTGTCACTTTTTTGCATTCTGATAATTCTATAGCAAATGTGTTGCAGTGCATAATTACTCACATGGCGACGACTTTCATGGGTTGAATCTTGACTCTCTAAATAAATAAAAGAAAAAAAAATGATTATCATTTCTGGGGGAAAAAAATGTAATCATCAGACCCAACTTCTGCTTTTTACTGAGCTCCTGATAGCACTACAGGCTTCATTTTAAAAGGACGCAGTCAGTTTACCACCTTCAGTAAAAATACGTCAGTTCCTTCTAACTGGAGAATATTGGGGATCATCTTAAAATCCCATTTGTGTTTATTGTATCGTGCACAAAAAGAAGTTTATCTATATAAAAAATCCACATTAACACTACATGGAGCTCTGCAAATTAATTCAGTTGCCATGTTTAAGGTTTAATTAGGCTGAACTTTGACCTCGGTATGCAGACACATGTTTCTGCACAGCAAACATACCTTTACATACAATTAGAGTATCATGCACTTTCTTTTTATTTTTCTTTCAATAGTTTCTTCTCCCCGTTTATATCATCTTTAACCGAAAAAGGAAGAGCTTCATTCTTGAGTGAGGCTCTGAAATACGGAGCAGAAAATTGTGGCGTTTAGTCGACTCCCTGCAGGGTTCAGTGCTGAGTTCAGTGTTAAAGTGGACTGACTGAACCAAACCAGCTAATCACTGCAAAAATGATCTAGAAATAAGTTAAAATTTCTATAATTAAAGATATAGAGGACAATTTTTTATTTCCGGGTGGATCATCTAAATAACTGGTCCTCCTAATTGTCAATCATTTTGCTGATATATTTAGGTAAGGCTGTCCTATGTTCCCCTCCCGTTAGCTGAGCGTCCCTGAGTGACGGTTCAGCCAGTCGTGGAAGCTCACATTTCTTAACGAGGTTCTTTGAAAATGGCCGAGTGTCGTAAGAGAAAAAGTGTCTACGAAGTGTATGAGAAGAAAAGAAAAGCCTTAAAAGAGGCAGAATGCTTTGCACATAGAGCTCTCCTCACAAACCATTATGAGATTTAACTGATTTTTAAATTTTTTCAGTTTCATAAGGAGAAAAAAGTCAAATTCTGACTTTAATCTTAGAACTCTGACTTTAATCTCAAAATTTTGGATCTTACTGTAGATGGGCACCATGAAGGTAGAGATCTCGCGGAGCACTCAGCTTCACTGACAAAGATGTGAGTTGTTTGGGAGGGCCAGTGACACATTGGTGGAAAATGGCGGAATTAGAGCAGCTTTTTACGTGCCCGAGGGGTCCCCTCATTAATAGAGAGGAGCAGAAGGTCATTAAAACAAGAGAGCTAGTCTCTAAAACAGACATAGATATGGCTTGATGCTAACATGTTTATTATCTGTCAGAATTCTGAGAATAAAGTCAGAATTCTGACTTTTTTTCCTGTGTTAAACTGAAATAAAATTTTAAAATCAGTTAACATTTATTTATTTTTTTTCAGTGGCCCTAATCCTCTTCCATAACAACTAGATGTGCTGCTGGACGCTTTACACACCGCAAAGAAATGTAATTCTAAATCAGTTTTTTCTTAAAATAAGTAAAAAAGCTCATTCCATTGGCAGATCATTTTATTTTCCTTTTCAAATTAAGGGTAAATACACTTATTTTAAGAAATTTGTAGTCATTTTCAGAATGTTTTTGCAGTGTTTAACTTGGGAACCGTTCTTTAGCAGAAGGCTAGAACCAGGCCTGATTAAGCCCTGGAACCACATTGGGGGAACTGATTGTATTCTGGTGAAGATTCCCAGTCATCCAGGTCCAAGTCATTCCCAAAAAAGCGAAAAACAATCCAATGGACTTTGTTTTCAAGAAGATGTTTTGCCTCCCATCCTGGAAGCTTTTTCAATTGAGTTGAAAAAGCTTCAAACTTGGAAAAAAGTCCAGTGGATTGTTTTATAACTTTTTGGGGAATCCTGTGATTGGTTACTATGGCGCCATAAGTTGCATTTACACTGACCATTATATTAAATCAATGGGAAACATGCCAATTTTAAACAAAGTCGTTTTTCACTGAATATTTTGGTGCCATGATCAGGTGTTTGTTTGTCTGTATTGAAGTCGGTCAATTTTATAACAATAACCAATAAAAGCTTCTGTATCTACAGATGCTTTACTGTAGGTTCGCTCTGTAAATTAAAATCCAGTACCTGTTGTGGTTCTATGATCCTCTTTAACTCTGGTTTTCCTGCATTTGATGAAAACAGCAACCAGAACAACCAGCAGCAGCAGAACACCGATCACTGCACCAAGGAGGATGATGATGGTGTTGGTGTTTTTGGGAGGAACTGCTTCTGGGATTCAAAGATGATAAAATATGCAATGACAATGGTTAAAAACCCATAAAGCATACTAAAGTATAAACCAGTACTACTATGCTTCATTATAAAGATGACATCATACCTTCCAGCATCATACCTTCCAGCTGGTAGTGAGCTTCTATCTTCACTGTGTTTCCCTCAACAAACTGGCAGGTGTATCTTCTGCTCCTGCTGCTCTGAAGCTTCACAGTGAGATAAGAATCACAGCCAGTCCGTCTAAACTGGTACCCAACACCTTCACCAGTCAGAACAGTTCCTGTCTCATCCACCCAGAGGAGGCTGTTCTCAGGGCAAGAACCCAACCCACTCCACCTATTAAGAGAACACTGTAATGTGACATCTCCATCCTTTGTTGGATCAGCAGCTGGTGAAGATGGAGAGACTGAAAGAAAAATGAAAACTGTTGTCTGAGTTAGAAAGATGAAGAATAAACTTTATATAAGGTGAGAAACCTAAAAAGACAACTTTATCTCAGTTTGTGAAAAGCAGAATAAAAATAAGAAACCATAAAAAAAAAAAAAAAAACTAATGAAACTTTATATGTTGTCTCCATGTTTCTGCGTGATTGATGCACTAATGTTGCAGATCTGAGCAGGTATTTATCAGCATGATGGAACAAAACAAGAAAACTTTCCAAATGAAAGTAAATGATGCAGTGGTTTGATCAAAGCATTTAACCACACAATACAAGAGAAACTAATTGAATCTAAACAGCCCCACAGCAGCTGAGCACAACGTTCATTCTGATGAGGTCACTTCCTGATGTCAGGCTCCTCAAAGCTTGGCCCCGCCTTTAGCTCAAACAGGAAGCAGCCGAAACCCAACAAAGAAAACTCAACAAAAACACAGTTGGAGGCAGAAATAAGATTTAAAAACCACATTGAGTTTGATTTGATCATTGTTAGGTATAAAAACAATCATCCATGAAATGAATGAACCTTTTCAACATCAGATCTTTGACTGTAAAGTCAAACTAAGTGTGTGGACTGATGTGTGGTTGAAGCATCACACAGAGCTGAATAAATGATTGGTTCACACTCTGACAGAACAACATTTGAACTTCTGACTGCATCAGATATTCATCAGAACTGTTGATGTCAGAAACATCTGTCCAACACAAGTATTTCACAATGTTAATGAGAAGGAAAGAGTCTGACAGCATCAGATCATTCAGGTCTACATACTCACTGGTCAGAACGTTCAGAAACACGATGCCATCATAGGTGGCTCCTGAACTAAATCGACAGGAGTACATTCCAGCATCTTCAGCAGTGATGTTGTTGATGATCAGAGAGCAGCTACTGTCCACATTTAACCTGGCAGCTCGAGGTGAACTCTGAACTTTTCCATCCTCAACCTGCTGATGATGATCAGTGGGCGAATCTCTGCTGTAAAACCAGTTAATAGTGGAGCAGGAGGGAGAATTTGTAGAACTGCTACAAGGTAGAATGACATCATCTCCAGATCTATGATAGAGATGAAGATATCCTCCTTCAGTTCCTGCAGCAGAGACAAAGATACATTCAAATTTTACATGTTTTATGCTTTATAAATACAACCATAATGCTGACATTATAAATATTTAGTCAATGATTTAATTTTACATAATCTTTGACTTATAGATATATTTTTCAATTGACTTAAAACCTTTTAAAAAATCTATGTAAGACATTTTAATGTGAAAAATAATTAACATTTTCATTCCTGTCAGGTAAGACATCTGAAACAAAAAAAATTGTATTCTCCTTTTCTGAATATTTATATATTTGGTTAAAACCTGATTGACCAATACATTCGGATGAGATTATCCTGCAGATTCTAGATTTTAATTCTCATATCTCAATAAAATATCTCAGTAAACCAAAGTGTCCTTTAACCCTTTCATGCTTAGTCGTCTCTACAGTTGGCAGCTATTTAAAAGCCAATTTTTGTTTATCATAGGTTTTTATTTTATATATCATTTGATACACAAACTGCCATCTTATAGCCATCAACTATGAGGGTATCAACATTTTCTCAAAATGGTCGACAGACAACAAATCATCCTTAACAACTCAGATATCTTGTTAACTGTAATACAGTAGAAAACCTTTGCAGGTAAAACACATTGGTTGCATCTAGGAAGAACAGTGGAGTATATTAATGATTTATTTTACATATAAAGACTCTATTTAGGAAGAAATTCTGAATTGATCACCTGTCCACTAAATTGAACGTCATGCATCAGCAGTTCGTTCTGTTATTCTGGCATATGCACCATCTGCAGAATCTCTTTTTACAGCAAATAATGGTGGTTGTGCTGGTGAATATTCTCAATTCATTTTTAAACGTCTAAAATATTCTTCTTTTTATGATTTGTGGACATTAAGATCTAAAAAAAAGTGTCATCTCCTGGTCAGATCCTATAATTCAATGAACGGGTGGAGTCAAAGTAAAAATATATATGCAATAGGGGGTCACTCCATTGGCTGGAAGTTGAAGGGGATTTTGCTGCCATTTGGCTGGCTTTTGACTGGGAAGAGTCATTTTGAATGGCTGCTACTGTATGTCTATAGTGGCACAAGTGTCCATTGACTCAAGTGAGGATAAATCTAGTGATAGTAATGATGACTGACTGCGATAAAGAGAGGCTCTGGTAATTGCTTGATTTTTACTGAGAATTGAATTATATATAAAAAATGTGTTCATGTGAATCACGTTTCCCACACCTGTGTCGTGTCATTACATCAACTAATCGGCTAACTCATGCAACACATCCATCCATTTTGTTAGGACTCCTGTCTGTGTGGTTTGTGTTTTGTGTGTTTGTCTTCCTTCCTCCACCAGGCGGCGCCTGGTCCTGGTTCGCCTCCTTACACACCTGCAGAGGGTTACCTCGTTAACGGAGTGCTCTTAAGCTGCTGACTGCCACTACCCTCGACGCCAGAGTGTTTGCCAGTTTTGGGTACTCTAGCCTAGCTGAGTTTTGCTGCTGAGTCAAACTGAGTTTTTGTCAGCCTGAGTCTTAACTTTGTTATTTTGTCTTTGCCTCTCGGCAGGAAGTCATCCTGCAAACTGGGAGTTTTGGACCTTCTCTCCCCTGGAAGGGATCATCTGAGCTTCAAACTTGAGCTGGGGATTCAAACTGGAGGTTTGGATCTACTTTCCTCCAAGGGATCGTTTGAGCTTCACACAGAGCTCCACAACAACCCCTTTAAGTACCGCAGGAAATCTGGTGGCAGTAAGTTTCTCCGTTCACCAACAAACAACCGCATCCTGGGTAAACCCTGTCCGCCCTCCACCTAATGAGACAAACACTGGAACATCCCCACACCGACAGGAGTCAAAGAGTCAACCACTTCTCTGGAAACGTGAGTCTGCAATCTATTTCTCTTCAGGGAGAGAGGCGGGGTCCCCCCTGGACAGGTCGCCAGTCAATCGCAGAGGCAACACAGATTAACTCGATTTATCATATCTCAATTAAACATCTCTGGAAACCAAAGTGTCCTTTAATTTTTTTCAGCTTCATTTGAAAGGAAAAAAGGTCTTAGCAATGATCAGAATCAGTACCAGACCCAACATCTCCTGTCTTTCTATCAGCCGCTGAGAACTGACAGACGTTTCTCTGCTGCAGATCTAAAAATAAAGAACTAATTTCCTCTTTTAGGCTGAATTAAGTAATGGGAAACTTCTTCACAACAACTCTTCTGTTATTTGCTTTTACAACACTTGATTGTTTCTTAGAAACTGGAAGAAACCCACAAATAGAAGGAACTAGTTGCTCAAACGTTGGTTTTAAACCAACATTTATACTGAATTTAATCGACTGAATTTATAATAGCCAGATCAACTAAACGGTCTCACAGTCACTGGCACTACAGTGAGGATGAGGATGATGAGGATCCTGCAATTACTGAGGGAACCCAAAGTGCTGAAGGACTTCAGGGAGCCTGACAGAGTTAAAGGTGAGAAAAGCAAAGAAACTTGGAAGAACAAGGAAAATGATTTTGTTTTTTATCAGAAAAGCGGAATGAAGATTGAATAAGAGAAACCAGAAGATATCGTCGTGAATTTATCTCCTGAGGATTAAACTGCTGCAGTGTTGTCTGCAGATATATAAATATCACTAAGAGCACGCCATAAACGAGAAGTAGTAGAATGAAAGGAGTGATGAATGCAAAATGGATACTGTATCTATGTTTTCAGTAAACCAGTCAAAATATTTCAAAATGTGTTTATATTTTTAGCTCACAGCCTTTTAATTGAAAAATCCTGAAACAGTGTTCTACGCCTGAGTGGAAAAGTGATAAACTGTTAGAATTTTATTTTTCATACTCTAAGATAAATAAAAAGGGCCAAACTTAAATATTAAAAAGCAAACAAATTTACCTTTAAACTGAAGAACGACGATCAGAATAAGCTCCAAACCCAACATCTCCTGTCCTTCTATCAGCCGCTGAGAACTGAGAGACGTTTCTCTGCTGCAGATCTAACAGTACTGATCTTATTTCCTCTTCCTGGTTAAATTAATGGGTGGTATAAACGTCTCACCAACACCCACTGCCTATTCTGTACTATTTAGTTCTAAACATTTGAATTTTTTTAAAGAAATGGACAGAAAACCAAAAATAGAAGCAACTAGTAGCACAAGTTGAAGGACTTTTGAAAGATGGAACACAATCATTCTCAGATCTGTGATAGAGATTAAGATCTCCTCCTCTGGTTCCTGCAGCAGAGAAAACGTTTTACACACTTCATCCTTTAAACATACAATCATGAAGCCGGAATTAGAAAATCATGTTTGGATGATTTCCAGAAGATTTTGTTTCCAGTTTAAAGCGTTTCTTAAAGTCTGTTTAAGACATTTTCGCATCAAGAGTTTATCACATTTTGACACAAAAAATCGATATCAATCCAACTTCCATCACACTTATCTCCAGCTGTCTCTGGGCGAGAGGCAGGGTGCACCCTGGACAAATCGCCAGTCCATCTCAGGGCAACACAGAGACAAATAGAATAAACAACCATTCACACATAAGGAGAATTTAGAGACGCCAATTAACCTAACAGTCATGTTTTATGACTGTGGGAGGAAGCTGGAGTACCCAGAGAGAACCCACGCATGCTCAGGGAGAACATGCAAACTCCATGCAGAAAGACCCCGGGTTAGGATTTGAATCCGGAACCTTCCTTCTGCAGTGCTGCCCACTGTTCCACTGAGCAGCCAATGAAGGAAGGGGGAGGGGATTATATATTAATCCACATTTTTGGTCAAAACATGATTGACTAATACATGCTGCACAGATTAAATATTCAAATCCTTTGGAAAGTTCGCTCCATTCATGCGCTGGAAAATAGTATTGTCTATGTTGTTCAGGCGCCAGGGCAAAACTTGGGACCAGAAAAGCCTAGCCGTCCTACAATCATCGTCCTTCTATCAGCTGCTGAACACTTTGAGAGAGGCGTTTCTCTGCTGCAGATCTAAAAAGTACTGATGTTATTTCCTCTTTGGCGCTGAATTACTGGATGGAAAAAAAAACTTCACACCATCACCTCACAACTGTTTATAAGTGGGTATTTCTTAGAAATTGACGAAAACCACAAAAAGAAAAAACTAGTTGCACAAACATTATTCAGCAACAAACATTTAATCTACATTAAAAGTGGATTCACTTTATAACACTCAGATCAACTAAAAATCAATCCTTGATTTAGTGTAAGTGTTGTGGTGAAGAAGTTTTTATTTCTTTTATAGTTTCTTATATTTCAGTCCAGGTTGTTGTCATTTCACTCTGCCTGAGCAAAGAGGAAGTGTGATGTAGTCTCTAATGAGCTGCAGTCAGTCCACTAACACCCAGCAGCTCTGAGACTCTGCAGACAAGAACAGTTAAGCCGAGTCAGAACAGAATCCAAGCAGGTCAAAAGTGGATCAATTATTGTGAGCTTAAGGTCAGACCTGAGGCAAAATACAATTCAGCTTTCCTCATGCCTTCAGATCAGCTGTCGTCTGGCTGTTTTTTCCTATAAGACACAACGCCCAGAATCCACTGCTAGTGAGTTAACCTGATGCTTCAAACCACCACACCAGTAGAAGAAGAGGATGCCAAAGTATCTGGGCTGGGACCACACAGCATCAGTGTAGATCAAAGAGCAGCAAACTGAGCTTTAATGATTGTTTCCTTGATGCTCGTCTTCTTCCTGCCTAAAATAAAGAAACTGGGATTGGGGTCGACTTTATAGTATGGCTTTAATCCGCTAAATCTAAGCAACCCTAAACTTTTAACAAATGAAGCTACAGAGTTGTTGACCACAATTGTGACAATTTGATCTGATTCGGACTGATCATACGGTGATTTTTAAATTTCAGGTCTGCATTTATGTTTTATATCAGATTTATCTGCTTCTAATTGGCTCCTCAACATCTATATGATGTGATTGAGATAATGACACATTAATCAGTTTCTGTCTGATGGTGGATCTGTCGGTCTGCTTTCAGATTTTAAAACAAATCCAGAAATTGGCTGATTTATTTTAATATACATTATAACGAAAATTTAAAGAAAACTTTTGTACATTTATTGGAAAATAAAAAAGTAAAAAGTTACACATGCAAAGTGAAGCAAAATATAGTAAAGCATTGTTTTAGTAGAAACTGTATTGATGAGATCAAGGCTAGTTGATTGTGGCAGCAGCAGAACGTTCTCCATCATCTCCAGCATCAAGAATCTGTAAGATAAAACCAAACATTAATCTTTATAATACAGTTATAGAAAAAAAAAACATTTAAAGAGAAATGTTAAAACATTATAAATACTACGACAGAGAAAATCCTTTATAACAGCCAATTTATTTATTATTCTGATAAAATAACAGTTTTACACTGTTTAAGGTCAAAACATGTTCTTTATCTTTTAATAACATTCTTGTTGCATGATTGTTTAAATATTAGAAAGGACCACATTTTCATTTTTATTATTTAAAAGCCTAATCTTGTCCTTTTCTCTTCAGAAAAAGGACAAAACTTGATTTTTTTTAAACCCAAACCTTCTTGTTTCAGCTGCTTGTAAATCTTTTGTGTTCAAACAGCATCTCAGCAGAGAGAATAAGTTGAAAATGTTTAATGTTTGGAAAACTGGAAGCTTAAAGGGGAACGCCGTTTTTTTATGGGGCCCTTGATTTTACGTTATTACATCATGTTCTACTCACCCATATGAGTTTTGTGTCATTTGGAGCTATTCTGAACATATTTCAAGTAACGTCTTCCTATGGGCAACGCTCTAGAAATGGAATTGAACGATTTAGATTAGCTAGCCGAATGAATAGAAGGGGTAGAGCGTAGCCGCCTGTGGCCCAGGCTGCCTGTCACAACTCCAGTCCGGTGCGCGGATGATGTCCTACACACCGCTTTGTTTTAAAAGAAATATAAATAAATATAACCAGGGATGTCTGGGGAAAAGTGATTAAAGCCTTCATGTTATGAATGCTGGCGTACCAAAAGAGGAGTAAATTATGAACAGTTTAGTTTGTGCCTTCAACTTGTTGTCCATACGAAGAGCGTTACTGGGATATAACAAACCTGAGTATCTTCAGAACAGCTTCAAATGACACAAAACTAATATTGGTGAGTAGAACATGATGTAATAACGTAAAATCAAGGGCCCAATGTAAAAAAAACAGCGTTCCCCTTTAACCAGAGGGAACAGGTTTGTCATTAGAATCTAAATTTAAAAGATCTATAAAGCTATTATTTGTGTTGATTATCTTATATTATTGTCTCTTTGTGTCTTTTTGCTTTATGAGATGGACAAAAATGTCAGGAAATGGGGTTTTTGTTGGGGGGTTTTGTTCTGCTATTCTGCAGGTTTTCCACCAGACGGCACCATAAGGTTGCTACTGAGCTGACAGCTTCTCCTGCACCTGCATGGCTTACACAGGTGCAACGCATCAGGTGCAATAAGACAGCGGTACGCTCCAGCATCCTCAGCAGTGATGTTGTTGATGATCAGAGAGCAGTTACTGTCCACATTTAACCTGGCAGCTTGAGGTGAACTCTGTAAAACTTTTCCATCCTTAACCTGCTGATGACTGATCAGTTGACCAATTATCTGCTGTAAAACCAGTTATGAAAGGAGCAGGAGGGAGAATTTGTAAGAACTGCTACAACGTAGAACGGCATCATCTTCCTGATCTATGATAGAGATGAAGATGTCCTCCTTCAGGTACCTGCAGCAGAGACAAAAACACATTTAAGGTTTTACATCCTTTGTCCTTCATAAACACAACCATGAAGCTGTAATTAGGAATGTGTAGTCATTTATATATTTTGCATTATGATTGATTTATAGTTGTTGGAATAGTTTGTTTGTTCAATCATTTATAAAATTTTAATCTCTGTTTCTGAGCTTTCTGAGCATTAATATTTAAGTAAATCTCATGTCAAATTCTCTCAGTTTTAGACTGAAAAACATAAAATCAAACAATGATTCCAAATTTCCTGAATCAATCGCGATGGAAAACATGCAAAATGGTAAACCGATTTGAGTGGGTCGCTACATCTCCATCGTTAGCCTGTAATATCTGAACCTGTCTATGATTCTAAGGGTCTGTCATTAAAGGGGGGGGATTGCCGTAAAGGTGGGGATTGTCTCCCGTAATACCTGAAACCTGTCTCGTGATTGTTAAGAGTCGGTCGCTTGTAAGTGAAGTATTGTTATACGGCTGAGCAGGTAGGTCCCTTCGCTACCTCTGTGATGGGTAGTGGGGGTTTGGTGATATCTGGAACGACCGACACTTAGATTTATCATAATGGCATTAAAGTCTCTTAATACACACATCTGGCCAATTATTTGGTCCCCTGATGTCCCACCTCACCCCGAAAAACATTGAATCAAAC
The DNA here is from genome assembly GCA_018398635.1 of Cyprinodon brontotheroides. NCBI lineage: Eukaryota > Metazoa > Chordata > Actinopteri > Cyprinodontiformes > Cyprinodontidae > Cyprinodon > Cyprinodon brontotheroides. Next base: position 6,362,713 of record JAGKQL010000007.1, on the reverse strand, counting down.
TGTTATATGACAAAATCTATGTTTTTTTCCCATAGTTTATAATTATTTATATCGGCACTGAGCAGTAACCAGAGGCAAGACTGCCATGTATTGGGTCTGAGCTGCAGTGCACATCCACCCAAAGGGCCCAGCTCTGGGACCCTGCAGACACTGTTAGCAGTTAAACCGAGTCAGCCCAGAATCTCAAGCAGGTCAAAGGGGACCCCTTACAGCAGAGGAGTCAGGACGACAGGGCAGGTATACTTCTGTCACTCTTTCTAAAGCTTCTAACCCTAACCCTAACCTAAATCTAACCCTAGGGTTATTTTGTTCACTGGATGGTCAGATGCTCGTAGATAGCATTCTGATTGTCACACTGTCACGTTGCCAAAACGAACATTGCTGCAGCACCATAGAGAGATGGCGCCAAATGAGACTCTGTGCTAACACAGAAAAAAGATTCAGAGAAATATGTGTGTTCTTCAAATAAGTGTGTCACTGATGAGTAAGTTTAATATTTGAGTCTTTGTTGCAGTTAAATGAGTTATTTTTTGTTCTTAGTTACCTGTTGATAAGTCTTGGTTATCTGCTATGTGTGTGTATTGTGCCGAACCTACGCATCCACTAGATGGCGCCAAGCCATGATTGTTAGTTAACTTTTGTCGTTTGCTGATTAACAGTACATTAGAGAATGAACTTTTTAGAGTTTAATTATTTCCTCCTTAGCTTATCTATGGTTTGATGTGTAATGATAGGGTAATTTGAATTATCAGTCTACCCTGAAAAGTGCACTTGGATGAACCCTCCCCCCTTGACTTTTGACTATTTCCCCCCGACTTTTACTACTGACATTGATTGAACTAAAAGCAACCGCTCTCAGGAAGGAACAAAGGAAAATCATACTCTCTAAGATACACTTTCTTTCTTAGTTAAAGGGCCCACAGGTTATGTTATTATTATTGTGTATTGTATTATATGTTGCAGTGTTCCTTTTGGCAACTAAAATCTACAATAACTATAACCACCTGTGTGTTTGGTCTCTCTCAGCTCCTACGAACCTAGTCTGTGACGTGTACAACCTTGAATGTGGGTTATTATTTGCTTAAATCACTTGATGGCCTATGATATCCGGGACACGTACAATAGCTTAATTTAACTTATTTATATATTTTATGGATCCTAGGGGAATGGCGGCTGTTTGAAAATAGAACATAAAATAAATGTAAAATGTATTCGGAAAATTTAGTATCACTGTATTTGCTACACCCTTCCAAGAAAAAAACAGAGGAACAATCGATTCCAGACACAACATCTCCACTCCTTCTATAAGCTGCTGAACAGCAGATGTTTCTCTGCTGCAGTGCAATTTTTTATTATGTTTTGTATTGATATTTGTTGCCTGTCTGTCAAAGCAGTGCAGAGAGATAGGATAACTGGGAGGAAACGTGTGGATTTTAAGAGTTTTATAGACTTTTACAGAAACACATTTCTGTAGAAATTAATTTAATTCCACAGTCGATACCAATTTGTGGCATAAATGCAACATTAGCTGCTTTCACTCCAGCAGCAGTGGACACTGGAGAAGCTCCAGTCAGTCAGGAGGACAGTGTTCAGTGCTCTTATGTCGCCAAAGTCTCCACGGACCTTTTTGATAAAGAAATTAAAGTTGCTACATTTGGTGCTAATAACACTCGATTTTTTTTCTTAAAAACTCAAAGAACACCACAAATAGAAGAAGCTAGTTGCACAAATGTTTGTTGCAAAATATATATATAAACTGCATTCAATAGTTTCTAACACTCAGATGAAATAAAGTGATCCATGATTTAGTCAGAATCAGAATCAGGTTTATTGCCATTGTTAGTGAAGGAGTTCACAAACTAGGAATTTTTTATGGTACAATCGTGCAACATGAACCATATAATATAGAATAGGTAAATAAAATTATAAAAATATCTTAAAACACTGTGGGTGTAAGGCGTGCAATAAAATAGATTATTATATACACTTAGGATAAAAATATGGATAAAAATATAAAAAGTAAAATAGCATCTTACAAGGTACTGCAAGAAGTAAATAGAGCAGTGTGAATGGCATGGGCAGGTTATAGAGTCTGACATATAGTTAGGTGTTCATGAGTCTTATGGCAGAGGGGAAGAAGCTGTTTTTATGGCATAGGAGGTTCTGGTCCGTATGGATCGTAGCCTCCTCGCTGAGGGGAGAGGTTCAAACAGTCTGTGTCAGGGTGAGAAGGGTCGGCTGTGATGCGACCTGCACGCCTCCTGGTCCTGGAGACATACAGGTCCTGGAGAGATGGCAGCTTACAGCCGATCACCTTCTCAGCAGAGCGCACAATGTGCTGCAGTTGGTATCTGTCCCTGGTGGTGGCGCCAGCGTACCACACGGTGATGGAGGAGGTGAGAATGGACTCAATGATGGAGGTCGAGAGATGTTCTGCTGTTGAAGAACATTAAACAGACGATTAAACAAGTTTCAGTCCAGCTTGTTGTCATTTCCTCTGCCTGAGCAAAGAGGAAGTGTGATGTATTCTAATGAGCTGCAGTCAGTCCACTAACACCCAGCAGCTCTGAGACTCTGCAGACAGAGCAGTTAAACCGAGTCAGAACAGAATCCAAGCAGGTCAAAGTGGACCCCTTACAGCAGAGGAGTCAGACTCAGACCCACAGACCAAATGTGATCAATGAGATCAATCCAAATGTCTACTAGAGCTGACCCACTGGTAGACAGACCATTCACTGCTTATACTACAACTCCCAGAATGCACTGCTGGTGAGTTGAGCTGATGCTACAACCAATCACATCAGTAGAAGAAGAGATGCCAGCTATCTGGGTTGGACCAGAGAGCATCAGTGTAGATCAGAGAGCAGCAAACTGAGCTTTAATGATTGTTTCCTTTATTCTCTGTTCTTCCTGATCAAAGGAAAAAACTGATTGGTTGGATTTTATAGGAGGAAGTTATTTTAAAAAGCTGCATGAGACTTTTATGTTGTTTAACAAATGAAGACACTTTTCAGCATCTATATGATATGATTGAGATAATGACACTTTAATCAGTTTCTGTCTGTCTGCCTCCAGATTTTAGTCTTGAGAACAAATTTAGAGATTCTACATTGATTAAAAATAATCTACATTGATAGAAAATAATCAACAAGATTAAAAATTTAGCTAATTTGTCAGGAGATACAAAAATAAAAGGAAAATCACAGTTTTACAGATGTAAAATCAAAATAAAATGTTTTTAAGTATAAACCATGTTGATGAAGGTCAGCTTGGTCAGATTGTGGCAGCAGTGGAACGTTCTCCATCATTTTCATAATCTACTGCATCCTCATCAACAGCATAATGAACCTGTGAGATAAAACCAAACATTAACCTTTATAATACAGCTATAGAAACAAAATGAACATTTAGAGAGACATTTCAAAGCAGCATAAATGCTATGACAGAAAATCCTTTCGAAATGCTGATTTATTCATTACTCTGACAAAATAACAGTTTGACACTATTTAAAGTCAATAAATCTTCTTCATTGTTTATTAATATATTTGTTCTGTCATTTGAAAATATGCAAACTGTACAGAAAAATCCAAACTGGGCTTTAAACCAGAACATTCTTCCTGCAGAAGCTTGTAAATCTGTTGTGTTCAAACAGGATCTCAGCAGAAAGAGGGACTGGCGGTCCAGTGGTTAGGGCATTGCGCTTGGTATCCAGAGCTTCTGAGGTCAAGCCCCACTCCCACAGACTGCCACTCTGGGTCCCTGAGCAAGATCTTTAACCCCACACTGCCTGACAGCCGCAGCACAGTGGCAGCCCATTGCTCGCCAAGGGGATGGGTTAAATGCAGAGAGTTCATTTCATTGCTTTGTACTTGTGACAGTGTAATGACACTTACAGTAAGTTTAATTCTTTTCTAAAAGTTGAGTAATTTTTCTAAACAAGTTTGTAATTTAGAATCTCTATGTAAAATATCTATGAAGGTATTTTTAATGATGGATTTTTTTTTCACTTACATTAATGTCTTTCTGATGCTTTTTGCTTCCTGGGAAGGAAAGAAAAAAAAAGATTAACATCAAAAATCTGTAGATTTGCTCCATTCTGGTCCAGTTTGCTCACCTCTGGTTCTGATGATATCAGCAGTGATTCCAACCATCAGGATCAGTGCTGTGATCCTCAGAGTCAACATGATGAAGCTCAGAGGAGACCAGTCTGGGAAAGCTGTGGATGAGATGGAGCAGATAAGCTGTTGTGTTTGGATTACTTTGGATTTGGTTTCAGAGGAAAACATTTTTAACATCATGGTGGATTTTCCATCAGAATCAACAGCATCTTCTCTCCAACAAGTTCAGACTCGATATGTGACATGTTTTATCTTCACACATTAAATGGAGGGTAAACTGAGATGTTTGAGATCTGGTTCCCAGCAGGTCATATTTCTCTGTGGAGGAAGCAGCTGGAGATCATTTAGCAGTCAGTGTCCTACTGGTTGGACCCGAAATGTTCAGAGGAATATTGAAGTTTTTTGTGGACTATTATGGACCTTTCATCCTCGTTTTCCTGGGCACCTCCATTATTTGAATGTCGGCAGACATAAGAAGCCTCAGCAGATCTCCAGACTACCTCTCTGATATCAAAAAGTACTCCAGAGTGTTGTTCAGCATGGGGGTGATTAGAAAATGCAGGCTAATCATGTTTTGGGTGTACTAACAACTTTAACTGTGTGGACTGAGGCTCAGTGACACAATGAATTTATTCCATGTAACGCCTTTTATCTATTAATGTCTAAGATGACCAAATCATTTATGATTAACTGACTTACTATGGATATTAACGTCCATTGCAACCACTGCCTGTCTGCATCCATTCAGCTGAAAGCTCCGTTTTTAAAGATCAGGTCTGTTATTGAAATCAGGTTAAACTTTCTATGTTATCAAACATTTCAATCAGAGTCAGAAACACTTTAATGTTAAATTTAATGTCAGCTCATGCTGTTCTGTTTGGGTCCTTCTGAATGTCTGATTTGGATCAACATTTAGAACCAAGGAGAACCTGCACCACCGTCATGGTGAAGAAAAGCGGAGATCTACACAACAGTTGTTTGCTAAAGAGTCACTGTGGTTGTTATAATGAAAAATTAAAACAGGAAACCAGGAATTATATCTCTATAATCCAGAAAGAAAAAAAATATTGACAAAGAAGCTGATGTTTTTTCATTGTATGAATTTAAACCTCTTCGTGAAAAAATATGTCAGTAGAGACGGATGAGTAATGACATCATACCTTCCAGCTGGTAGTAAGCTTCTATCTTCACTGTGTTTCCATCAACAAACTGGCAGCTGTAGCTTCTGTTGCTGCTGCTCTGAAGCTTCACAGTGAGATAAGAATCACAGCCAGTCCGTCTAAACTGGTACCCAACACCTTCACCAGTCAGAACAGTTCCTGTCTCATCCACCCAGAGGAGGCTGTTCTGTGGACAAGAACCCAACCCACTCCACCTATCAAGAGAACACTGTAATGTGACATCACCATCCTTTGGTGGATCAGCAGCTGGTGAAGATGGAGAGACTGAAAGAAACAAGAAAATGTGTGAAAGTTAGAGACAAAACTTTATCTGAAATCATTTAAAAAACGCAGTAAATCTTTAGATGTTGTCTCCATGCTTTTTGGTGATTGATGCACAAATGTTGCAGATCTGAGCAGGTATTTATCTGCATGATGGAACAAAACAAGAAAACTTTCCAAATGAAAGTAAATGATGCAGTGGTTTGACCAAAGCATTTAACCACACAATACAAGAGAAACTAATTGAATCTCAGCGAGGGGTGCTGGTGCCTATCTCCAGCAGTCAATGGGCGCAACATAGGTACACCTCTGGACAGGTCGCCAGTCCATGCGAGGGCAACACAGAGACACACAGGAATAAACAACCATTCATGCACACACTCACACCTAAGGACAATTTAGAGAAGCCAATCAACCCTAACAGTCATGTTTTTTGGACTGTGGGAGGAAGCGGAATACCCGGAGCATACATGAGGGGAGAACATGCAATGCAAAAAAAAACCCCAGGCCAGGAATCGAACTTTAGAACCTTCTTGCTGCAAGGCTATGTCTACCCAACTGTGCCACTGAGCAGCCCTGATGCAATGGTTTGATCAAAGCATTTAATCACACAATACAAGAGAAACTAATTGAATCTAAACAGCCCCACAGCAGCTGAGCACAACGTTCATTCTGATGAGGTCACTTCCTGATGTTTAGTTCCTCAAAGCTTGGCCCCGCCTTTAGCTCAAACAGGAAGCAGCCGAAACCCAACAAAGAAAACTCAACAAAAACACAGTTGGAGGCAGAAATAAGATTTAAAAACCACAATGAGTTTGGTTTGATCTTTGTTAGGTACAAAAACAATCATCCATGAAATAAATGAAACTTTTCAACATCAGATCTTTGACTGTAAAGTCAAACTAAGTGTGTGGACTGATGTGTGGTTGAAGCATCACACAGAGCTGAATAAATGATTGGTTCACACTCTGACAGAACAACATTTGAACTTCTGACTGCATCAGATATTCATCAGAACTGTTGATGTCAGAAACATCTGTCCAACACAAGTATTTCACAATGTTAATGAGAAGGAAAGAGTCTGACAGCATCAAATCATTCAGGTCTACATACTCACTGGTCAGAACGTTCAGAAGCACAGTACCATCATAGGTGGATCCTGAACCAAATCGACAGGCGTACATTCCAGCATCTTCAGCAGTGATGTTGTTGATGATCAGAGAGCAGTTACTGTCCACATTTAACCTGGCAGCTCGAGGTGAACTCTGAACTTTTCCATCCTTAACCTGCTGATGATCAGTGGATGAATCTCTGCTGTAAAACCAGTTAATAGTGGAGCAGTTTGTAGAACTGCTACAACGTAGAACGGCATCATCTCCAGATCTATGATAGAGATGAAGATATCCTCCTTCAGTTCCTGGAGCAGAAACAAAGACACATTCAAGTTTTACACGTTTTATCCTTCATAAATTCAACCATGAAGCTGTTTTGTTGCACCCATTTGGAAAATCTATTTAAGACATTTCTTTGTCAACATTTATAAAATTTTAATCTCTGTTTCTGAGCATTCTAAGCAAATATCTCAGTAAACCTGAGTCAATTTCTCTCAGTTTAATCTAGAAGAAAACAGATCTTTACCTTCAACATGAAAAACAACGATCAGAATCAGCTCCAACATCTCCTGTCCTTCTATCAGCTGCTGAAAACTGAAATACGTTTCTCTGCTGCAGATCTAACAGTAATGATCTTATTTCCTCTTTAAAGAGGAAGTGAGATGTATTCTAATGAGCTGCAGTCAGTCCACTAACACCCAGCAGCTCTGAGACTCTGCAGACAGAGCAGTTAAACCGAGTCAGAACAGAATCCAAGCAGGTCAAAGTGGACCCCTTACAGCAGAGGAGTCAGACTCAGGGCAGGTATACTCTGTTCTCTACTAAAGCTGAAGCTACACGACTAAATCATAGGGTTTAAAGTTCACTGGATGGTCTGATGCTCTGATGCATTCTGACTGTTCACATTGTATGTCCAAAAATAACATTCTCAGCACCATAGAGAGATGGCGCCAAATGGACTCATCTACCCAGAAGTAAAGTCAGAGAAAAAAATTGTTTGCACATGCGCAGTGCATGAGGTAAACTAACCATTATGTAACATGGCTGCCATCTTGGGCGGCTCTCTCACGCCCCCCTCCCCTCCATGCATTAATTCATTAATTCACACTTTCACACTTAGGAAGCTGTTTGCTGAACTAAAATTTTCTGGAGGGTTGTTTAGTTGCAAATGACAGAGATATATTTATGATACAGGAAGCTGTTTGGCATATTAACAAATATATGAGTGAACATGTTCTATGCTGGAAAACGTTATGCTGTTTAGCAAATACAGAAATATGATGTGGCACATTAATTAATGTATAACAAAGGTAATCTTTTTTTTAAAGGTGATTTTTTTTATTGAATTGAGCAGGTAAGCTGATGGAATAAGAAAATTAAAATTTAAAATAAGAAAAAATAAATAAATACAGACTCACTTTTTGTGCATAATATATAATTGTCTTAATTTATCGGTAAAAATGCGCCTTTCATGGGAGAACATCATATTTAGCTACTCAGATCAAGGGTAAACAAACTAATTTTAAGAAATTATGATTGATTTTTAGATCGTTTTTGTAGTGTTTTTATATTTCATTAAATAAAACACTTTTTCAGATAAGTGTGACAGTTAATTGTCTTTGACAGGACCACATCAGCTTCAACACATCTAGGACACTGAAAAGAGACACAATGCACAGAAAACACACCAAGATACATTTAAATACACATTGATAAAAGAAAATAAAAACCAGCTGATTAATTAAATCCCTCTGCTGTTGAATCGACTCATTGACTTAAAGGCAATCCCTCACTCTAAGCATGCTTGTAGCAACAGTGGAGAGGAAAAACTGCCTTTTAACAGGAAGAAACCTTTAGGCAGAACAAGAAACCATCATCAACTGATTTACAGCAAGTTTTCCTTTGAAGAAAGAAATTCAAGAAGATCCAAATATGTTTAGAAAAATAATACCTTATCTACTAAGCGTAACATGTCACAGTTTGCAGGTACCTGTTTGAAAACGCAGTTGGCCCCTACCAGAATGAACAGAGCAAGCTGTAAGTCGAAGGGCATTGGAGAATATAATATTTATATTATTAAACAGTGTTTGGAATGTGGCTAACAAATATTTAATGGATAACAGCAACAATATAACATACCGAATAGGTATTTTATAGGTGGGTATAGTTTCCTCCTTGGACCAGGAGAGACTTTCAACATGGCGTCTGAAATAATAAGAAGATAAATGAATAAAAATAGCATAATCTTTTTTTTTTTAAATCATGCATAAATATTTAGAAAAATGTTGAAAATGAATTAGGAAGAGGTTGGAACCTCAAATTAATGTTTTTATAATGGGCTTGAGCAGAACTTACCCATTAAAACCAGATCTACGGTTCTGTACTCATACTCGTACTCAAATGGAGTCTCCGCTTTATCGGAACCGGGTCGGCGGGGGCAGCAGACTAAGCAGAACTCCCAGACTTCCCTTTCCGCTTGAACACCTCCTCCAGCTCTGTGCGGGGAAGCCCTAGGGCGCCTCCCCAGGCTGTGCCAAGACACATAGTCCCTCCAGCGTGTCTGGCTCGTCCCCTGGGCCTCCTCCCGTGGGACATGCCTGGAACACCTCCCCCGAGGGAGGCGTCCAGGGGCATCCGAAGAAGATGTCCGAAGCCACCTCAACTGACTCCTCTTGATGTGGAGGAGAACACGGCTCTACTCTGAACCTCTCCCGAATGACCCGAGCTCCCTCACCCCTATCTCTAAGGGAGAGCCCAGCCACCCTCTGCGAGGAGAAAGCTTATTTCAGCTGCTTGTATCCGGAATCTCGTTCTTGCTGTTATGATCCAAATTTCATGACCATAGGTGAGGGTAGGAACGTAGACCGACCGGTAAATTGAGAGCTTTGCCTTTTAAACTCAGCTCTCTCTTCACCACAACAATGAACCAGTGCAGTGCCTCCGCATTATTGCAGCAGCCACACCGATCCGTCTATCGATCTCCGGCTCCATTCTTCCCTCACTCGTGAACAGGACCCCCAAGATACTTGAACTCCTCCACTTGAGGCAAGGGACTCTCCTCCAACCTGAAGGGGACAAGCCACCTTTCTCGGGTCAAGAACCATGGCCTCGGACTTGAGGGAGCTGATTCTGCATCCCGGCCGCTTCACACTTTCGGCCTGCTTGAACGCCCCAGCTGGCGGTTCGCGAGTCCCGGTAGTGTGTAGGTAACTTGGCAGGAGGGAGCCAGGAGAACTACAACATCCGCGAAAAAGCAGGGGCGAGATCACGCTGTTCCCCAAACCAGACCCTCCGCTCGGTCCTTGGTTGAGTTTCAGAAATCCTGTCCATAAAAGCTATGAACAGGACCAGTGACAGTGAGAGTGGGCAGCCCTGTCGGAGTCCAACATGCACTACAGGAACAGGTCCGACTTAGTCCCGGCAATGCGAACACATCTTATTCCTGCTCCGCTTGTGCAGAGAACGGATGGCCCCTAATAAAGGGCCCCCAACTCCATACTCATGGAGCACCCCCCACAGGGCAGCGCGAGGGACACAGTCGAATGCCTTCTCCAAGTCCACAAAACACATGATGATGACTGGTTGGGCAAACTCCCATGAGGCCTCAAGCACCCTGCAGAGGGTGTAGAGCTGGTCCACTGTTCCATCGGCCAGGACCTAAAACCACACTGCTCCTCCTGCAGCGGAGGCTCTGACAATCATCCGGATCCTCTCTCCTCCACCCTGGCATAGGCCTTTCCGGGAGGCTGAGAAGTGTGATTCCATGATAATTGAAACACACCCTCCGGTCCCCCTTCTTGTGGAGGGGAACCACCACTCCAGTCTGCCAATCCAGGGAAACTGTCCCCGACCTCCATCGCGATGTTGAAGAGACATGTCAACCATGACAGCCCGACAACACATCCAGAGCTCTAAGATACTGTAGGGACGGATCTCGGCCCACCTTCCCCAAGCCTTGCCACCGTGGAGTTTTTGACCACCTCGGGTGACTCCCCGCCTGGGTGATGAACCATTCCAGCCCCAAGCACCCCGTCTCTTCTTCCCCCACGGAAGGCGTTAGCATCGGGTTGAGGAGATCCTCAAAGTATTCCTTCAACAGCCCGACAATATCCTCCTCTCCTTCAAGGTCAGCAGCTCCCCACTCCCACTGAAAACAGTGTTAGCGGCTTACTGCTTTCCCCCTCGAGGAGGCCATGAGCGGGTTTGCCAGAATCGCTTTGGGGAGGCCAAACCGATAGTCTTTTTCCATGGCCTCTCCGAACTCCTCCCAGGCCTGAAATTTTGCTCTCTGCAACTGCCCGGCCCACGACACGCTTGGCCCTCACGGTACCTCCCTTGCTAAGCTTCAGGAGTCCCACAAGCCAGCCAAGCCTCGATAGGACTCCTTCTTCAGCTTGACAGCATCCCTTACTATCGGTGTCCACCAATCGGGTTCGGGGATTGCCACCAATTTACAGGCACTGCAAAACCCCTACAGCCACAGCTACGGGCAGCTGCATCGCACAATAGAGGCAGAGAACAGAGCCCATTCGGACTCCATGTCTCCAACCTCCCTCGGAACCTGAGAGAAGCTCTCCCACAGGTGGGAGTTGAACACGCCCCTGACCGAGACGGCTCCCACCAGACGTTCCCAGCAGACCCTCACTACACGTTTGGGCCTGCCGAGTCTTTCAGGCTTCCTCCCCTTCCAGCGTATCCAGCTCACCACCAGGTGGTGGTCGGGTGGATCAGCTCGCCGCCTCTCTTCACCCTGATTGAAACCAGGACATGCGGCCGTAAGATCAGAAGATGCCACTACAAAGTCGTTCTATCATCAACCTTCGACCTTCAGGTGTCCTGGGTATAGAATACCGATGGGACATCACTTATGCATGAACATGGTGTTCATTATGGACATAAATCCGCGACTTGCACAGAAGCTCCTACACACAAAAACACCACTCGAAGTTCAGAGCTGGGGCTCGCTCTCCCCGGACACACGCCCAGGTGTCACTGTCGCTTGTATGCTAAAGTCTCCCAGTAGATGGAATCCCCCGGGAGGGTGCTTTCTAACACCCTCCCCAGGGATGCTCAGAAGACCCTGCACAAGAAACGCCAGTCCTCATAGGCCGTAAACAACTGTCAGAGTCCCCTCAACCCGGCTACTAAGGGATGCGACCCTCTCATCTACACAGGGTGAACTCCAACACGAGACGCAAGCTGAGCTGGGAGACAAGCAGCCCCACCCCCGCCGTCCGCGTCTGCCCTGGTCCAACCCAGAGTAGAAGAGAGTCCAGCCTCTCGCATGTCAGGGTTCCAGAGCCCTGGCTGTGCGTAGAGGTGAGCCCAACTATTTCTAGCTGGTATCGCTCCACCTCCCGCAAGCACAAGTTCGGGCCTTCCCCGCCAGTGAGAGGTGACATTCCACGCCCCTAGAGCCAGCTTCTGCAGCCGAGGAGCGGGTCGCCGAGGTCTCAGCTTCTGGCAGCCGCACTTCAATCCACTTTTGCACTGGTCCCTCATGGTTCCCCCTGCAGGTGGTGGGCCCACTGGGGATGGCCTCGCCGCCGCCTCCTTCGGGCTGGGCCCGCCGTGGTCCTCAGGAAGAACTCCACACCACTGGCGCCACTTTCAATCTAACCCCAACCCCAGGCCTGGCTCCAGGGTGGGTCCCCGCCCGCCGCGACAGGGCTGGACGACGTCACTTGCCTCGTTGTTGTGCTCATCATAAGGGTTTTTACGGTTCTGTTTTCATATAATTAATGGATCAAAATAGATGATGCATGAAATATTCATCATCAAATGTAAAGAAGACCACTGATTAAAAAACAAAAAGGAAAACAGGTCTAAAATAGAACTACCACTGTCCAGATGGTGAAACGTGACCTACAAACAAGAATCCAAAAAAAAACCACTGGACTTTGTTTTAAAGATTGAAAATATTTTTTTGCTTCCCATCCAGGAAACTTTTCAATTCAAAATGTCACAAATAAATGTTGAGGGCGAGGCCTTATAAGTGGACCAAAAACAAAAGCCTTGTTTTTGTTTAGGAAAACATGCAAATTGAACCGGATGAATGGGTCCACCCCTTTGGAATGGGGGTCGTTTGGCTTCTTCGTTAGCCTGCAATGCCCCGTACCTGTCTATGTCTCTGACATGTGGGTCATTAAAGGCAACCGTTGGCCTGGCAAGGTGTTCTGTTCTGGGGGCTGCGATGATAGCGGGAAGGAATCAACTCAATTCCTGTACTGTAGGTTTTTCAAACCTGAATTCTGAGTCAACCCACCCTCTGATTAAGGTCGGTTTTTCTTAACATAGATGGCTTCCTTCCTCCCAAACCACCTGTCTTCTTTGTCCAAAATGTGAACATTCTAGTCCTCAAAAGAATGTCCTTGTCCATAAGGTGTAGATCAGGGGTAGTCAGTAGCCCAGAAAGGGGCCCGTGTGGCTGCAGGTTTTCTTTCAACCAAGCAATAGCACCAGACTCCAGTCATCTCATTGAGTCATCATGTTCAGATTGGACCTCACTTGATGAGATGACTGGAGTCTAGTTTGCTGTTGCTTGGTTGGAAAGAAAACCTGCAGCCACACGGCCCCTTTCTGGAACCCCTTGGACACCCACAGTGTGGAAGATGAAGAGCTGAGTCAAATGTCCAGAGGAGGGCTTTTCTGTGTTGGGCTATGCGTCTGTGGAGAGGTTGTTTGGTTTCTCCAATATAAAGATCAAAGCATTCCTCACTGCATTGGAACTGTGCAGACACCACTCCCCTTATATTAGGTCTGGGGGTTTGTCCTTAGTATGCATATAGTCTCTGCTTAATGGTATTGTTTGGTTTGAAATGTACTGAGATTTTGCATTTGGAGAAATACCTAAAACCTAAAACTACTCTCATCTCTCCAGCCACGGTCAGAGAGTGGATCAAGAATGAAAATTATGAAAAAAAGAAAAACAAAAAACAAACCACTGGACTTTATTTTCCAAGTTTGAAGATGTTTTGCTTCCCATCCAGGAAGATTTTGTAATTCAAAAATGAGTTGGTGTTATTACATGATTCAGTAATAGACAATGACACCAACAAACATTGAATTATCCAATGTCCTGGTATGAATACTGTAATAATAATCTATTGTAGACTGACTGCATTTTTTTATTTTTATAAAAAGGCATCAATAGGAAAATATGAAATGCTCAAACTTCACCTTAAAAAAATAATAACTTGGAAAACTCTGCTTGGGTATGGATTGATTCACTGCAAACAAGATTAGTGTGACATGTTTTCACATTTCCACAAGGGGGCAGCAAAGTAAATGGAAACTTGCTGTGCAAAACATGGTTTAAACAGCCCATATTTATTTTAGGTTAAATTTCCCTTTTTTCTTTCAATAAGATTCAATGAATTCCGATAAAAAAATTTGTTCCTCTTGAGTCTGTGTTAGTCAATTTAATGTTGTTGTTTTTTTTTTTTTAGGAGGCTGCAGTAGAAAAAATACAGTCTGTTCTGACACAACCTTTACAAGAAGGAGATGTTCCCAGAGTCTATTACTATCTTTGTCATAAAGGCATTTATATCTAAGATGATAATTAGGACTTTATTGATTTCACTACTGTTTGTTGAAAGATAAAATCTCTGAAGGCACATCTCTGTGAAAAAGAGACTCTGAGTGAACCATTGCTCTGATCTGACTATAATAATGATAATAGACTATTACTGATCATCTTTATTAGATTTTATTTAAAAGCATCTTTCAGAGCATGCATGGACTGTACAATTCAATTCAGTTTATTTATATAGCGCCAAATTCACAACACATGTCATCTCAAGGCACTTTACAGTTCAACCAGATCATACAGTGAAATTGATACAAAGTTTTTCTATCTAAGAAAACCAGTTGATTGCATTGACTCATTGACTCAAATACAATCCCCCACACTAAGCATGCTTGTAGCGACAGTGGAGAGGAAAAACTCCATTTTAACAGGAAGAAACCTCCAGCAGAACCAGGCTCAGTGTGAGCGGCAAGTAGGACAAATGCAGCAACAGCATTAAGATTAAAAACAAAATATCCAAAAGTGCAAAGGTAACAAAAAGCAGATAATCATAGTGAGGAGACAAAGTTTAACAGATGAGTTTTGAATTTGGACTTGAGCAAAGACACGAGTCTCAATGTTGAATGAATTTCAAAGTGTGGGTGATGAGTGTGAGAAACTCTGCTGAGGCAGGGAGCAGGAACAACAAGGTTAGTAGAATACAAAGATCTATGTATGGAACAGGAAGTAAAAATTAAGGGTAGACCTATGTGTCACAGACTCTGCATCAAACTGACAACACTCAACCAAAACTCTGCATAATTGCACAATGTTTATTTAATGCTCTGCACTTCCATATTAACGTGTTTTTTTTGCACCATGTTTTTTCTCCCACACTACGTTTGATCACTGCTGCACTTTAAGGAATGGAAATGTCATAAAAACTGTACAAAACTAAACTTTTGTTTTGTTTACACTCTGAGTTTACAAAATGGCAGTAAAAGTTGTCTAAGTCTAAGATCTAGTAGTAGGGAGGGATGAGGCTTTAAAGGACCTTGAATCTAAGCAGAAGAATTTTGAACTGCATAATGAGCCTGACAGGAAGCCAGTGGAGCCGCATAAGAACAGGGTGAAGTGATGGAAAGAGGAGCGGGTTGCTGAATCCTGCACCACCTGAAGTACAAGAAAGAATCTTTGGAGAAGGTTCAGTGGGTGAAATTGACGTACAGAGAAATTCAACCTCCATCAACACCTCCTTTCTTTGCAAATCTTGCATTTCTAAACTTCCACCATAAAACGGGCAAATCCAAACGAAGCACCGAGTTGAGTTAAAATTGGTGATGTTGCCTTATTTGGTTCTGGCCTTTACTTTTGTCACGCCCTGAAATTGACATCCAGACCAGCCTACTGGTTCACTGCCCAAGAACATGAATAGAGGTAGATGGAAGACACCAGTTTAGCTGTTTAGCCTACAGTTGGGTTTACTGAGCCAGAACCACAGGTGGAAATGCAGTGTTCCAGGCTGCACAGAGAAAGGGGAACATTTTCACAGTCTTCCCAAGGATCCAAAGACTCGACAGGCATGGATTATTTTCGTCCTAAGAAAATCCCTGAAAAGTAAAATGCTCAGCTGTTTATTTGCTCTAAGCATTTTACCAAGAACAGCTCTCCAAATCTTGGACAGTTCATGCTAAACTTCTCTTACTGATACAAGGGGCTGTTCTGAACGTAAGGCCATCACAACCACAAGCTGGAAGGATGATTCTGTCGCTAAGCTGTTGATAGCAATGCTAGCATATCTATAGTGACCAGATTTAGGTTTCTGAAAAGAGGGACACTTTTTTAAAAAAATTTTTGGAGTTGGGGGGACAGGGGGAAGCCTCGACTGCTGGGCCGCTGACTGGACTGGACTGGGGGGCTCGGGGTTAAGGCCGGTAAGGCAGGCGGGGCAAGCACGGGGCCGCCAGTGTCCAGGCTACTGTCACCGGGTCGGGTTCAATTGTTCCGTCCTCCACTGGCTCCCTGCCCCCGGGGTTCCCAGACCAGCCCCGGAGCTGACGGCTGGGTTCCAGTGCCCGGTGTGTTTTGACTTCGTGCTGCACTGTAGTCGATCAAAATCCCGAACGATTATGAAATTCCCCGCGGGGCATTTATTTAGGTATAAAAAGGTGGATATGTTCGGGAAAAAGAGGATGTCTGGTCACCATACCATATCAACAATTTGATGTTTCAGTGACTGAGTGCTTGTTGCTATGATGTGTCTTTGCTCAGCAGCTTAGCTCGTTGTAAACCAACCAATCAGAGCACAGCTCATCTAAATATTCATGATCATACCATAAAAGGATAAAAACCTGTCGTTTCATTCTGGGGCTTTTAACCAGGCTTCATTGGGGCTCATAGAACAGCAAATATGCCAATATGCCACACACCAGATACCCTATAGAATCATTCTATCACCCCTTTAAAATTGGCTGAGCCTGAAGGGAGCGTCTTCCTACAGCTCCAGACAAATACACAAAATACACCAATTAGAACGCTACAAATTAGGCATCGATCTTGCAGTGAAAAAGAAACTTAAATATCTTGGGGATATTGCCAAGATATTATATGTTAAGAGTGACATATTTTACAATATATATTAGAGGTATCAAAAAACAGTCATATAAGTCAGTAACTGTACATTTCTGCTTAAAAAATGCTCATGTTTGCTTACAACAACAGATGAAAGAGCTACAGCAATCAAATAACTCAGTAACTGTACATTTCTGCTAAAAAAAAAATCCTCATGTTCGCTTACATACAGAAAAAAGAGCTACTGGAGCTATAAATGAACACCGTGGTATCGGTGGAACATTGATCGAAGTTTCTACTTGCTGTTAACACGTTTAATGAAGGCAGAGGCTTGATGAGACGTTTCATTTCCCCATTTGGTTTATTTGAGTTTAGTGGCGTTGCTGTAGAGGCTGTTAGGATCGATGTTTTCTTCTCTTTTCCGTTTAATGTTGACAACAGAATAAGTCACAGTGTCTTCATCTTGTGTGACCTGCAGCACATGAACGGCAAACTGTTTCAGTTCCAGTTAAAGGTTTTACTCTTGCATGTGGTCATTTTAGAGTTTTTGAACCGCAAAACATGCAACACACTTAGTCTGGTACACATTCACATTATTCTATTAGTTTAAGATGTTCAAATAAAATAATGCTCCTCTTCAAAAATAGGAAACAACAGAACTTTGGAACCTTAAGTTCAGCAATTTAAAATAAAACGATCAATGAACTCAGCCTTTAACCTGCAGTTTAGATGAAGTTAGTGTCATTCTTTGGCATCACAGGGTTAATAGTCAAGCTAATTTAAGATGGGATTGTTATAAATCTTCCATACTTGTTGGGTCTCTTACCTTTTTTCTCTGTGTAGTTCTGGGATTGAAACTCTTAGCAGTGGTGTAGGTCAGGTTGGACTGCTCTTTATCCTGAAAACAAAGTGACATAAAACCTTTATCCACAGTTACTTTATGGAAAATAGATATAAAGACCCAGATCAGCAGTCACGTGACTTTTCATGTGTATTTTAAGGCCCATTTTATTGTGTTTCAAAAATTTCTATTATCCAAGTTATACATGGTTTTAAATGAGCTATTATTAAAGATTTATCCTTATAATTAATCATATTTAAAAAAAAAAAATAAAAATCCACTGGACTTTGTTTCCAAGTTTGAGTTTTGCTTTCCATCCAAGAAATTTTTTCAATTCAAAATGTCACAAATAGCGTAGAGTTCCAGGCTTTATAGAGTGAAAACAAAGCTTGTTTTTGTTTCAACAACATGCAAATTGAACCGAACAAACGGGTCTGCCCCATATACCAGATACCTGTCTATGGGCCGGATTTATCAAGATCCAATTTTACGTGCAGTAATTTGCGCTTCGCAAACTCCGGAATTTTGGTGGGAGGGGCTGAACCGTGGTTTTGCGGGTGATTTAACAAGAGCGATTGCGTAACTGGTGGCAGGTGCAAAACTGTTGGAGACGCCCTATTTAAATGATGGTTTTAAGGTGAGGACCCATTTGTGGTTTTCGGCAAAGTAGTTTGTAGTTTCTACTAACACAACTAGTGCATTAATTAAATTTAAATCTTACAGTGATATATAAAAGAAAAATGGACTTTGGCAACCTTTATTCCCTAAAGATATAAAATATGGTATGTGGCTGAATTTCTACTTCACTGCAGTAAAAAATTTCTGTAAAACAAAAAACCAGGTGTTTTGTTTTGGCCTGTAGAAAAATACACATACCAAATGGCTCACAAGAAGTGACTGTGGCTGGAGACATCACGGCAACAGCACATCAGCAAGAAAGATGGCATGTTGCTCCACAGGCGCAGGGGGAGAACCCCGAACCCGTGGGACAGCACTTCTGAAAAACTAGATTGGGAGATCCCAGCTCGCTGCAACCGTATAGCTGGAATGACCCAGATGCAAAAGTGTAACGTTGCAAGGGAGTTTTGTGATTTCTGGTATTGCGTGGGTCCTCCTTGTGGCTGGCTCCAAATCCATTCGGAGTTCCCCAACAGCTCCAAAATGGCAATGCTGGATAAACGATATGATTTGATGATCGCTTCCTTGTTCATTCCAAAAATATTCTCACACGGAGGAAAAATGCGCGCTCTTCGCTTCCTCCTTGCTTCATTTCGATGTCTCCTTCTTGCGACAATAACAGCTGCCATGTGTGCGCAATTACGCATACAGACCATTTGCACCTTCTTTTTGAAACGTGTTAAATATAGAGTCAGATACCAAGTAGCAAAATTGCTTTCAGGTTTGATAAATCCACTTTTTGCGAAAAGCAAATTAATATATTTACATGTTCTCCTCCCACAAGACGCACTTTTGTAAGCACCCTCCATATTGCATATTCATTGCAGAAAAGTACTAAATGGATAAGAGGCGCTTATTTAGCACGCTTTTAAAGACCAAATCCCTTTAGCACGCTGTTGATAGATCAGTTTGTGCTTATTTTAGCGCGGCGCGAGTGAAATAGCTCAATGCTTTATACACAAAACCTTTTGATAGATCCGGCCCCATGTCTTTGGGAGGGGTCATTAGAGGGAATTGTTGGACTGGCTGAACAGGGTTGTGATGATAGAGGGAAGTGAATCAAACTCTGTATCGCTGCATTGTAGGATTTTTAAGCCTGAAATCTGAGTCCCTCCCCTCTGTTTAAGGTTGGTTTTCTTCATCTTCACATAAATGTCTTCCTTCACCTCTCAAACCACCTGTCTTCTTTGTCCAAAATGTGAACATTGTGTTCCTTAAAAGAATGTCCTTTGTCCATAAGTTGTAGATGTAGGAGGTTGCTCCTCCAGACAAGGAGGAACAAGACTCTGCATATATCTAAATATCATCCTTTTCATAACAAGCTAGATTCTTTCTTAGGGTTTTATTCATAGCTTTTTCAGGTTTCCATCAGCTGTCTGTAATTGTTTTCATTAACTGTGCCTCTGACAACCTTCACAGCCTTTCTGCAGGGCTTTCTGAGTTAGTGAGAGGAACTTTTTCTAACCAGAACAGGGCAGGAAACATTGAGGCACACTTGAATACTTTTTTCCAATTGTTGAAAAACTCTGTCATTGTTTTTCCCCGGGTCCGTTAATTCGAGTGCAGGTAACTAAACTGAGATGGAGTGTTATGAAAAAAATTCTGGACTACGAAGCTTCGATTCGCCTTTGCAAAGGGAGAGGAGCATCGGCAACACGCATCTGCGAACAGCAACTCTGACCCCCTCCTGTAACACCGGCTCTTTTTATTATCTTGATAGGGGAAAATCTTACAATTTCACTCACAGTCCCACAGAATGATCATACTCCCTACTTCCTATCTCCAAATACTGAGTTGCTTCCTGCCTTTCTGCTTTTACCTTCTTAATCAGCATTTTCTGCGTGTGTCAGAGCAAGGTCATTCTACTCACTTATCTACAGATTTCATCCTCCCCTCTGTGAGTTTTGGCCTCACACCTGGGAATAGTAAATTTGCTGCTTATCCTTAAATTATACATGGCATATACAGGTAAAAGCCAGTAAATTAGAATATTTTGAAAAACTTGATTTATTTCAGTAATTGCATTCAAAAGGTGTAAATTGTACATTATATTACGGTCTACGCACAGACTGATGCATTCAAATATTTACTTCTTAATTTTGATGATTTGAAGTGGCAACAAATGAAAATCCAAAATTCCGTGTGTCACAAAATTAGAATATAGTGTAAGGGTTACATTTTGAAGACACCTGGTGCCACAAACTAATGAGCTTATTAAATCCCAAAACACCTGCAAAATCCTCCACTTTGGTCTCTCTAGGTCCAGTTCTGAAGCCTACACAAACATGGGAAAGACTTCAGGATTTGACAGCTGTCCAAAAGCCGACCATCGGCCACATTGCACAAGGAGGGAAAGACACAAAAAGGTTATTGCTGAAGAGAGGCTGGCTGTTCTCCAGAGCTCTGTGTCCAAACACAATAATAGAGAGGCAAAGGGAGGGGAAGGAAAAACTGTGGTCAGAAAAGTGTACAAGCGATAGGGATCACTGCGCTCTAGTCAAGATTGTGAAAACCCATTCAAAAAATGTGGGGAGATTCACAAGGAGTGGACAATTGCTGGAGTCAGTGCTTCAAGATCCACCACCAAGAGACGCTTGAAGACATTGGCGCGGCTCTTCAACTGCCGCGATACCTCGCGTGTCAAGCCACTGTTGACCAAGAAACAGCGTGAAAAGCTGTCTTACCTGGGCTAATAAAAAAAAGAGCTGGACTGCTGCTGAGTGGTCCAAAGTCATGTTTTCTGACCAAAAGCAAATTTTGCATTTCCTTTGGAAATCGAGGGTCCCAGAGTCTCTGGAGGAAGACATGAGAGGCACAGGATCCACGTTGCCTGAAGTCTAGTGTAAAGTTTCCACCACCAGTGATGGTTTGGGGTGCCATATGTCATCTGCTGGTGTCGGTCCACTCTGTTTCCACTGCAGATCCAGGGTCAACGCGAGCCATGCAGCATGTAAGTTTTAGAGCACTTCATGCTTCCTGCTGCTGACCTGCTCTATGGAGATGGAGGATTTCAGGTTCCAACAGGACTTGGCGCCTGCACACAGCGCAAAATCTACCCTGTGCCTGGTTTACTACGGACCATGGTGTTGGGATCTGGAGGTCTGTCCACCTTCCTCCAGCAGAGGGCGCCCCTAGGGTATCCTGGAGCTGAGCTCACGACCACACCTACGCACCCATCAGTCATCAGGAGACCAGAATATAAGCAGCGGCAGGACCACACACCAACGCCAGAGTGTTAAGCACAGTTACGGTTAGCTTAAGCCTGAGCCAACCAGCCTGTGTCTGATTCTCTGACTCCCCTGAAACCAGAACCTGAACCTAATCAGTTGTTGTCTTCTCTGCCTCCTAGGAAGAAACACTGATTGAATCCTGGAACTCTGGAAGAGTTTCCTCAGCAGAAATCTGCCTGCCGGCTCTCAGGAGCTCATCTGAAGAATCTAACTGTCTGAACCTGCCTACCGGCCTCAAGAAGAGGATCGGTAGAAAACTCTGGATCTGAACACTGATAAGTCTGAAGTCGAGCCCTGCCGTTGCTTAGCCCTCTGCCAATTTCTAGCCTCTGGACCCACCTGGTTCCCTCCCTCAGCTGCTAAACCAGAATCACGTCACAGGTACAAACCTGCACAATTCCTCTGGCAAAGATCTACTGCATCTGGCTAACCTAACTGTCCCTCTCTACAGAGAACCCTGTGTGACCAGTCCCGGATCTGTTTCTCAGCATCTTTCATAAAACTTTGTGTTTATTTCAATAAACAGTCAAACTTTTCATCTGCCTCCGTTGTGTTCTGCATGTGGGTTAGAAATCTGAATCCCATCATGACAGAACACTCTGGCCAACAACCTAACCCAGCAGTCCACCTCCGGAGGATGATTGAGGAACAAGGAGTTTTGATACAAGGCCACGACTCCACCCTCCGTGAGTTTAACACACGTTTGGACCAGCAAAATCAAACTTTACAGGAATTAGCCGGCTACCTCAACAATGCTAACCCCAGAACGGAGCCAGCTCAACTTCCGGTTCCGGAGCCAAACCCGCCTATGTCATGATGGGTGAATATTCTAGCCCATATGCAGAACACACTCAGGAGGCAGGGGAAAAAGTTAAATGTTTATTTAAGGAAGAACAAGCTGGTCAGGATGAAGTCAGGTCAAGGGCTGGTCTCAGCTGGATTGCTGACCAGGAACTGAGCAGAGCAGCCGAGGTGAATAATCCGAGGAGGCTCCAGAGGTTGGCGACAGACTGAGTGCTCGAAGGTGGTTTGGCTTGGCTGAGGCTTGATGACCTCCAGATGTGGGTTTAGTAGCAGACGACAGGCTGAGGTCTGAGGCTTGAGCTGAGCAGGCCGAATGGGGAAGCCATGAAGGTTCAAAGGCAGACGGCAGGCTGAGGTCTGAGGCTTGGTTCTCCTGGGTTGGGTTCAGTCAGGAGCTGGTTGGCTGGTTTCTGACGATGAGCTCCTCCAGAGCTCCAGAGATGCAGCAGGTAGATTTCAGCGAGGGGGACTCCTCCAGAGTCCCAGGATTCAGTCAGGTTTCTTCCTAGAAGTAGAGAAGACACAACTGATCAGGTTCTGGCTCTGGTTACAGGAAGTCAGAGAATCAGACAGGCTGGTTGGCTCAGGGTTGCTGTACCGAGATTAACAAACACTCTGGCATGGGAGTGTTGTCCACAGCCTCCTTAAGTACTGGTCCCCTGATTAGCAGATGAGAGTCAGCTGGTGAAGGCAGCTCCAGGTTCCGGAGATCCAGTACGCCCTCTGGTGGAGGAAAGTAGACAGCACCCCCAGATCCCAACAGAAACAGAAAATCCCCAGGAAGGGATCCTCGGCCCCCTCTGGTGGGCAAGCCTCAGGATCCCAACAGAGCCCCCCCCTCAAGGGCGGCTTCCAGACGCCCTCAGAACAGTCCAAAACAAAAACACAAAACAACCCACCCAGGGTGGGCGGAGCGGGAAACAGGCAAGGAGGGCAAAAAATGAGTCCAGAACAAAAAACAATCCACTTAAGGTGGACGAAAGTAACGAAAGTCTCTGAAGATTTATAAAGCAGAGTCTCAGATGACCGGCCGTGGGACCGGCAGTGAGGCAGAGTCTCAGGTGGCCGGCCGAGGGATCGGCAGCGGGGCAGCGTCTCAGGTGGCCGGCCGTGGGGCCGAAGGCATGGCTGACGTTCCGGGGACCGGCTGCGAGGCTGAAGGCATGGCTGACGTTCCGGGGGCCGGCTGCGAGGCCGGAGACGTGGCAGATGCTCAGGAGGCCGACCACGGTGCCGGAGATGTGGCAGATGCTCTGGAGGCCGCCCTCGGGGGCGGAGGCGAAGCAGAGTTTCAGGAGGCCGGCCGTGGGTCAGGCGGCGTAGGTGGGTTCTAGGAGGATGACATCTCTGTTGCCGTTGAATTTTTGGAGGAGGGCGACGTCTCCGCCGTTGCAGGATCTTAGGAGGAGGACGACGCCCCAATTTCAACAGGAAGCCCCAAGGGGAACGCCATCCCCTCTTCAGTGGCTCAGCAACAGTCTCAGAGGGGACCGCGAACTGCGACTCTGAAACAGGGAAGCTGGGGAGGCCGCCGACTGCGGCTCAGGAACTGGAGCAGGAGGGGTCGCCGGCTGCAGACTCAGGAACAGGCTCTGAGGTGGCCGCCGACTGCGGCTCAGGAACTTGAGCAGGAGGGGTCGCCGGCTGCGGTTATTAGGGAACAGCCTCTGCGGTGGCCGCCGACTGCGGCTCAGAGGCAGCCTCTGAGGTGGCCGCCGACTGCGGCTCAGGAACAGTCTCTGAGGTGGCCACCGACTGTGGCTCAGAAACAGCCTCTGAGGTGGCAGCCGACTGCGGCTCAGAAAGAGCCTCTGAGGTGGCGCGCCGACAGCGGCTCAGGAACAATCTCAGAGGTAACCGCCGACTGCGGTTCCGGAACAGACTCTGAGAAGGCAGCCGACTATGGCTCAGGTACAGTCTCAGAGATAACCGCCAACTGCAGCTTCGGATCAGGAACAGAGAGCCCGCCGATTAGCTTCTCGGGTCAGGAACAGAGGGAGCCCGCCCGATTGCGGCTCCGGGTCAGGAATGAGGAGCCCGGGCCGATTGCCTTTCTGGTCAGGAACAGAGGAGCCCGCCCGGGTGCGGCTCCTGGTCAGGAACAGAGGAGCCCTCCGATTGCGGCTCCGGGTCAGGAACAAAACCACCGACTGTGGGTCCCGAATCAGGAGCGGAGAAGACCACCGACAGTGGCCCCGAATCAGGAACGAAGGAGACCACCGACTGTGGCCTCGAATCAGGAACAGAGACCACCGACTGTGGCCCAGGATCAGGAACAGAGGAGACCACCGACTGTGGCCCCAAATCAGGAACAGAGGAGACCACCGACTGTGGCTCCACATCAGGAACAGAGGAGACCACCGACTGTGGCTCCACATCAGGAACAGAGGAGACCACCGACTGTGGCTCCAACATCTGGAACAGAGGAGACCACCGACTGTGGCTCCAAATCCAGCATGGAAGAAACCAGCCCATGGCGGCAAAGGTTCATTCTCTGTAGTGGCTTGTGATGCTTGCAGAGGACTCTTGGCGGTCAGGAGCGCCTGTAGAGAGGTCCTAGGAGGCATAATACCACATACCCCGAATTCTGACACCTCTTTAAAAGTCGGCACAGAGCTGCTCAGGGGTCTCTGGACGGTACAGAGCTAACTCAGGGGTCTCTGGACGGTACAGAGCTAACTCAGGGGTCTCTGGACGGCACAAAGCTAACTCAGGGGTCTCTAGACGGCTCAGAGCTGACTCAAAACGGCTCAGGGCTGGCTCAGGAGTCTTTAGACGGCTCAGAACTGGCTCAGGGGTCTCTAGACAGCTCAGAGCTAGTTCAGGGGTCTCTAGACGGCTCAGAGCGGACTCACAGCGACGCCGTTTCTTATGCCGGGGGGTCTTAGGAGCTGGGCTAATGGGTTTGCTGGCTGATTCTGGCAAAAGGCTAAGTGATGTGCTAGTGGGTTCGGGCGCTAAGCTAACAGGTTTGACAATGGGTTCTGACTGGGGAAGAGAGATACGAGGTGGCATAAACGGGAAAAGATCATCTCTATCCCCATAATAAAAATCCCAGAGGTCAGACTCCTGAATGTGGGGAGCTCTGACTGCCTGGGGTTCTATGGCTAGAGAAGCAGCAACGCTAACTGGAGATACAGAATTACTTCCGGGTTCTGACGCTAACGATTCTGGAATGCTAATGGGCTGAAAAACAGGAGATACGTGAATGATGGCGGGTTCTGAAGCTAGTGGAACAAAAACACTACCGGGCTCTGGACCTAAAGGAAAAGAAGTGTTAACAGAAACTGGAGAAATAGGATGACTGACGGACTCTGAAGCTAAAGGAGCTGGTAAGCTAACTGGTTCTGAGGCTAACGGAAACGGATCACTTCCGGGTCCTGAAACTAAGGAAACAGGATGGCTAACGTGAGCTGAAGCGGGAGAAAAAGGAAAGCTGGCAGACTCAGAGGCTAGGAAAACAGGTAAAATGACTGGTTCTGATCTGGAATCTGACTGGCGGGGAGTTCTAGCTGCAGGGGTTTTGATTAGTTTATCTGTTTATCTGAAAGGTGGGTGCTGAGATGGACGGAACTGACCTGGCGAGGATGTGGACTGCTTACTGCTGGGTGGACTTCAGGAAGGATGGAGGTGTCAGGCTGAACCACCGGAGAAGGAGTGGTGGCGACTGGCAGAACCGCCGGAGAAGGAGTGCCCCTTTTTCCCCGGTGGCGGTTCCTACGCCTTGAAGAGGCAGAAGGCAGAGGCGAACCAGCAGCTGCAGCAGATGAAGGTTTGGATTCGGAGGTATGTGGAGATTGTTTGAATGATAATTTAGAAAAAGCGTCCTGAATATTCCAATGGATGAGATCTAGGTATCCGGCTAGTTGAAGGTTATTGCTGAGGTCTGGATGTTTCTAGAGCTCGGAGATAATGACGTTAGCTGATGATATCCGTTCACGGGGTGGAGTAATGGTGGAAAGGTCATCTATGGACTGTTTGAAGAAAAGGAGAACTCGATTGAAGGAGTCTGAGGATGTTTCCACAGGGCTAGCTTGTTGGCCAGAGTGTACTGTCATGATGGGTGAATATTCTAGCCCATATGTAGAACACACTCAGGAGGCAGGGGAAAAAGTTAAATGTTTATTTAAGGAAGAACAAGCTGGTCAGGATGAAGTCAAGTCAAGGGCTGGTCTCAACTGGATTGCTGACCAGGAACGAGGTGAATAATCCGAGGAGGCTCCAGAGGTTGGCGACAGAATGAGTGCTTTGGCTTGTGGTTTGGCTTGGCTGAGGCTTGATGACCTCCAGATGTGGGTTTAGTAGCAGACGACAGGCTGAGGTCTGAGGCTTGGTTCTCCTGGGTTGGGTTCAGTCAGGAGCTGGTTGGCTGGTCTCTGACGATGAGCTCCTCCAGAGCTCCAGAGATGCGGCAGGCCGATTTCAGTGAGGGGGACTCCTCCAGAGTCCCAGGATTCAGTCAGGTTTCTTCCTAGAAGTAGAGAAGACACAACTGATCAGGTTCTGGCTCTGGTTACAGGAAGTCAGAGAATCAGACAGGCTGGTTGGCTCAGGGTTGCTGTACAGAGATTAACAAACACTCTGGCATGGGAGTGTTGTCCACAGCCTCCTTAAGTACTGGTCCCCTGATTAGCAGATGAGAGTCAGCTGGTGAAGGCAGCTCCAGGTTCCGGAGATCCAGTACGCCCTCTGGTGGAGGAAAGTAGACAGCACCCCAGATCCCAACAGAAACAGAAAATCCCCAGGAAGGGATCCTCGGCGCCCTCTGGTGGGCAAGCCTCAGGATCCCAACAGCCTCAAAGGTCAGACTCTGTTCCGTCATTTCCTGAATTCCGTCCGTCACTTCCAGAGAAATATTCAGGCATTACAAGTAAATGCAAAGGATTTCTTTTCCAATGTAGACTGATCCAGTTTTTCTAACGAGAGAAAGAGAAAGATTAGCTTTATTATTTCTCAACTGACTGGAAGCGCTCTCGAATGGGCTGAGGCCCGATTCCCCTCTGAATTCAGTTTCAGATGTACTTTCGAGCAATTTATTAGAGAATTCTCACAAGTCTTTAACCAAGACTCTGATAAATCAATTGATTCTCGAGCTCTGCTAAGTTTAAAACAAGGAAACCGGACTGTAGCAGATTTCTCGATCAACTTCCGGGTTAAAGCCGCCGCTTCCGGGTGGAATGAATGCGTGCTTAAAAGCGCCTATTTTAAGGCTCTAGATGAAGAAATTAAGGATGAACTCGCCACAATCAACAAACCAGCGACTCTGGAGAAATTAATCAGCTTAACCATTCGTTTGGATAATCGACTTTGAGCCAGGACCAGGTCTAAATTAAGAAGCCATGTTTTTTCTGCAAAGACTAACTGCTCTTCTGTTTTTTCTGCCCCTCCTGAAATTGATTTTAGGCCACGGAATCATACCCAGTCAGCTCCTGTTCATCCATCTTTAACCCATGGCGTCTCTTCTCCTACAGAAACCTCTGATGTTGAGCCTATGCAGATTGGTCATACCAGACTCACTACTGTGGAAAGGCAAAGGAGATATAAAGGGAATCTATGCATGTACTGTGGAGAGCCCGGTCATTTTATTCTCCTCCTGCCGAGCTGAGGTAAAAGCCGGGGTCCGCCAGAGGAAATGAGGAGTCTGGCGGGCCATCTGCAATCTGAGAAATCTCCTCACCTATTGTTACCTGCTACTCTGTTTGCCGCTGATCAGACTCTCACTTTATCTGCATTTATTGATTTCGGCTGTGAGAAAAATTTAATCGACTCCAACCTTGTCCAACAACTAAACATTGAAACCATTCCTTTGAAGAAGCCGCTTAGAGTCTCAGCCATAGATGGTAAAAGATTACTAAATACATTTATGTTATACAGGTCAAAGAGTCCAAAAGAGTGTGCTCCACCAAATTTGGAGAGATAGAGAGCAGTGTGCGTGTAAGGCTCTCTGCAGGTGCAGCTTTGAGTGCAGCCTTGAAGTTTGAGGGATAAGACCAGGGTGGGAAAACACAGAGAATAAGCGGGGAACAGAAACATTGAAAGGAGTCCAAGGCCATTTGAGGCCTTTGAAGCCCAAGGGTGCAGAAATGAGGGCTGTTTGTGAGACAGACGCATTGAGAATGGGTTGTTCAGGGTTGCACAGCTCAGCTGAACTAATTGTAATATATTGAGTTGTCATCTCCAAAGCATGCGGTGCGGTACTGCTCACACAAAAAGTGAGGTTTTTACTGGGACTTTGAGTTTTAAAATTATGCTGACCTTTTTTTGATGTAATGTTATGATCGTAATTCACACTGGATGAAAACATTGTTTTGACATATTGATGATTAAGACTATTGATTACGTGTTTCTTTGATTTAAAATGCGTGCTAATTGTCATCATGAACTACAAGAAATGTCACCATGACTTGTAGAAGAAAAAAAAGCTTTGATAGATCAAAAGAAAGGCTTCAATTAAAAATATAAAATATGGTTTGGAGGTGGGTCTTCCACCAAGATGAAAGAGCCCCAAGCCCCGGGAGTGAATAAAAAAGAGCCTGTTTGTGCATGTAAGTCAGTTGCTCACCGGTGTATTTTTCATGTGTGTTCTGTAGTAAAAATCTCAGGACCTTCTAACCCAGCTGCCCCTGCCTTTATTCTTTTCGATCATTGGCTTGAGACTTTTTCTGCTTTTTAAGAACTTCGAATTTTTACAAGACCTATCTCCAATTTTAAGTCGTTGGGAGGACAGTTTCCAGCCATTGTGTCCCTGGATCCTTATCTGACCCCTCTCTAACTTTCATTTAATTTTCAAAGTACCGCGGAGTCTCTCTCTGCTTCCTCGAAGATCTTCCCGGACCGCCAAGAGGCGCCTGGGCTGGAAGGGGGGCACTGCTGGATCTCGGAGGTCTGTCCTACCTTCCCTCCGTGCAGAGGCGCCCCTTTAGGTCTCCCGGATGAGCTGACGATCACTATTCTGGTGGGACTGGTCAGCCTACTTGTGGAGACCGTGCTGGGCTGAAAAGAAGTGCAGGGACAAGACTCCAGCCAGAGCAGCAAGCTGCCAGGCAGCCAGCCAAGGTTTGAGCCAAATCAGCCTGAAGCTCCGGATTCTCGACCCCCCTGAAAACCAACTGAACCCCTGTAATTGTTTTTAAGTCTCTTTGCCTTTAGGGAAGAAACTGATTGAACTCGGAACCCCTGAAGGAAGCCTTCTTGCAGGAAATTGCCTCTGTTGGCTCTTTGTGAGCCTAGCCTGAAAGGAATCTCAACTGTCTTCTGGACTCCTTGCCTCACGCCTCTCACAGCAGGACCTGCGTGTTCCCCGGATCTGTAACACTGGGATGTAAGTCTGAAGCCTGAGCCCCACTGCCGTTAAGCCCTCTGGCTAATTCTTTGTAGCCTCTGGACCAATCTCTTGCAGCCCCTCCCTCAGCTAAACCGTAACTTCACAGATACAAACCGTACCAAATTCCTCTGGCAAAGACTCCACTGGGACCCTGGCTAACTCTTAATTGTCCTCTCTCTGAGAACCCAGTGACTATCTCCCGGATCTGTTTCAAAAGCATCTTCATATAACTTTGCAGTTTATTTCTAATAAACAGTCAAACTTTCTCATCTGCCTCCATTGCTAGTTCTGCATGTGGATTAGAAATCTCCCGAATCTCATCATGACACATGGTATTTCTTGTTCCCCAATTGGCTTTCAGCCAACTCCCTTTGACTCTTAGCCCCATAGCAGAAAATCTGGGGATTGTAGAAAAGTGCAGGGTGCATGAAACTGCCAGACCCAAAAATTCAGAAGAAGCTCCTCATAGCCACTATCAGAGCAAACCTTGGGCTCTCGATGAACACCTGAGCAAAAGCCAGAAACTCATCGACTCCATGCCACTCTACATTAATGCAGTACTGAGGCAAAAGGAGCCCAAACCAAGTATTGAGTATTGTACATGCCTCATAGTTTCTACATTAGCTACTTTCAGTTGGCCAACTATTCCTAAAAAAAAATCCCTTTTTTTGTATTAGCCTTAAGTAATATTCTAATATTCTGTGACACACGGAATTTTGGATTTTCATTTGTTGCCACTTCAAATCATCAAAATTGGAATGAAATAAACATTTGAATGCATCAGTCTGTGTGGCAATGAATAAATATAATGTATTAAGCTTACTACTTTTGGAACGCAATTACGGAAATAAATCAAGTTTTTCAAAAATAATCTAATTTACTGGCTTTTACCTGTACTTCTTCAATATGAGCAATAGGTTTTGCAGCAGCTTTAACTTAGGTCTTCTTTTAGAAACATGTATAAATATCTTCACCATCTACGTAAGATGGCGGCACACATAGAGCAGCAGCTCATGGATCTCTACTCTCAGTGTCATGTCTGTTTATAGCTTTCTCTGCCATTTCCTAATTTGAATATACTGCTTCTTTAAAAATAAACTCATGACTTGGGCAGTTATTTATAATAATTTGGCACTTGTTGCACTCAGGAGAGGACTGTGCTTCTGGTTCATTGTTTTCATCCACACTGTTTGCCATTTTTCAGCCTGTTTTAAGGAAAGATCAAAGACTCGACCACAAGGCTTGGATTCATTCAATTACACTGCAGAAAATGAAATCTAAGTAAATCCATTTTTCTTAAAATTTGTGTTTTTTTCCATGAATTGAGAAGATAAGTGAGACATTTTGCCAATGGAAAGAGTCAATTTACATTTAAAATAAGATTGAAATAATGGGGTCAAGTTTCAAGTGCATATTATCTAATTATATTATTTTAAGGGTAAGATACTTATTCCATTGGTAGATGATCTTATGTATTTATTCAAATTAAAGGTAAATACACTTATTTAAGAGATGTTGACTCATAATTACAGAACTTTTGCAGTGTGAATCCATGTAAATAATCCTTTTCAAATAAGAATGGATTACTTACATCTCACCTTAATATACCAAGTAAACGGAACAGGCCCCAATTGAACCGAACTGGGATGTGTTCAATCAATAGAATATTAGCTTCAGTGCGGTCTGTCTGGTCTACCTAAAGGGTTCCACACATTAAAGCGTTTTAGTTATTTCTAAGAAAGGCAGAATAGATTCAAGCGAGTTACAAGTAACAGCTTTTCATGTTCCGAAACTTCAGAAAACAGGACATCACTGCATTAATTTGTTGCCACTTTTCACTTTGTGATCTAAAATAAAATGCAGAAGTATCACAACGGTATTTAGTTATAAGTTTGCAATTTTCCAACCATCTTTAACACACAGAGTGTCACTTTTTTGCATTCTGATAATTCTATAGCAAATGTGTTGCAGTGCATAATTACTCACATGGCGACGACTTTCATGGGTTGAATCTTGACTCTCTAAATAAGTAAAAGAAAAAAAATGATTATCATTTCCGTGAACATATTTTTTAAAATCATCAACCCAACTTCTGCTTTTTACTAAGCTTCTGATAGCACTACAGGGTTATTCTGGAAACTGTTCTTTCTTATTCAGAGGGATGTTCTTCCCCAGATGGCAGACATCAAAATGAGCTAAAGAAGAACATCAGTGGAGCTCAGAGCATTATTATAGAAGAGGCAGTTTACTTAAAACTGCTTAAAAAAAAGAAACATGAGAACATAACAGGAGCAGCAATCTGAGGGTTTGCTTCACTTTGATCGGACGCAGTCAGTTTACCACCTTCAGTAAAAGTAGCTCAGTTCCTTCTAACTGGAGAATATCGGAGATCATCTTAAAATCCCATCTGTGTTTATTGTATCGTGCACAAAAAGAAGTTTATCTATATAAAAAATCCACATTAATACTACATGGAGCTCTGCAAATTAATGAGGTTACCATGTTTAAGGTTTAAATAGGCTGAACTTTGACCTCAGTATGCAGAGACATGTTTCTGCACAGCAAACATAACTTTACATACAATTAGAGTATCATGCAGTTTCTTTTTTATTTTTCTTTCAATAGTTTATTCTCCCCGTTTATATCATCTTTAACCGAAAAAGGAAGAGCTTCCTGCTTGAGTGAGGCTCTGAAATACGGAGCAGAAAATTGTGGCGTTTAGTCGACTCCCTGCAGGGTTCAGTGCTGAGTTTAGTGTTAAAGAGGACTGACTGAACCAAACCAGCTAATCACTGCAAAAATGATCTAGAATTAAGTAAAAATTTCTATAATTAAAGGTATAGAGGACGATCTTTTATTTCCAGGTGGATCATCTAAATAACTGGTCCTCCTAATTGTCAATCATTTTGGTGATATATTTACGTAAAGTTGTCCTACGTGCTCGTCCTGCTAGCTTTGTTTCAGCCAGTCGTGGAAGCTTCACCTTTCTCAACAAGGTTCTCATTTGAAAATGGCAGAGTGTCTATAAGAGAAAAAGTGTCTTGGAAGTGTATGAAAATAAAAATAAAAGCTCAAAAGAGGCAGATATATCCCGCGGAATGCTTTCGCACATAGAGCTCTCCTCACAAAGACATTATGTGATTCTGCTGTAAAAGCATATATGCAGTCGCTATCCTACAGCTGCGACTAATAACAAAGATGGTGCAGGCACCGGGCAATGGAGGCAGAGTTACGTGTTCAACGGAGCAAAAAGCAGTGATCATCTGTCCGAACGGTAAGTTGACTAAATAGTCCCCGCTCTATATAGTGATTGAGGGATTTGGTGGTTAGAGCGCATGTTTGGGCACAGTAAGCTTGTATGAGCTATTAGAACAGCAAATATTTAAACAGAGTGTGCACGAGGAGAAATGGGCTCATGCATGCTCTCACACGCACATTTTTTTAAAGTGGAGAGGGCGGGTCATTTAAAAAATTCATGAAAATCCTCCACGATACATTGAGGTGTATTTGCGCCTTAATTTAAGCAGCTAAATAAGATGACTTGCCAGTGAAATTTGTATTTTTACTCTTAAAAAATGCTAATTAGACATTATGCACTTGGAATAAAACAATAAAATAGTTTTTCCTTATTTTAAATGTAAATTGTCTTGTTCCATTCACAGTGTCTCACTTACCTCCTCAATTCAAGAAAAAATGCACATATTTTAAGAAAAAATGTTTTATTTAGATTAAAAATGTTTGCAGTGAAGCTACATCCTTACATAATCAGAAATATCTCATGTATATATTGTTTGATCCTATCTGTGTTACTCTGTGGTTTTGTAAAGGATCATAATAAAAATAAACAATTAACCTAAATACAGTTATATTAATTTAAGCATTTCTGCAAAGACCAAAAACAAATTTTAAAAACAATGGTTGAAACAACTTACAGAAGAGGATTAGGGCCACTGAAAAAAAATAAAAAAAGTTAACTGATTTTTAAATTTTATTTCAGTTTAATATAGGAAAAAAGTCAGAATTCTGACTTAAATCTCAGTATTCTGACTTTTTTCTCAGAATTCTGACTTTATTCTCAGAATTTTGGATCTCACTGTAGATTGGGCAGCATAAAGGTAGAGATGTGGAGCTCTCACCTTCACTGACAAAGATGTGAGTTGTTTGGGAGGGCCAGTGACACATTGGTGGAAAATGACGGAATCAGGCAACTTTTTACGTACACCGTAGGGGTCCCCTTTATATTAATGGAGGGAGCAGAAAATTTTTATTATCTGTCAGAATTCTGAGAAAAAAAGTAAGAAAACTGAGATTAAAGTCAGAATTCTGGAGATTAAAGTCAGAATTTGAGAGATTAAAAGTCAGAATTCTGAGAATAAAGTCAGAAATTGGAAGTTTTTCCTTGTGTTAAAAATGAAATAAAATTTAAATATCAGATAACATTTTTTTTTTTTTCAGTGGCCCTAATCCTCTTCCGTAATGACTACATGTGTTGCTGGACTCTTTTGCACACTGCAAAGAAATGTAAATCTAAATAAGTTTTTTCTTAAAATAAGTAAAAAGCTAATTCCATTGGCAGATAATTTTATTTTCCTTTTCAAATTAAGGGTAAATACACTTACTTTAAGAAATTTGTAGTCATTTTCAGAATGTTTTTGCAGTGTTTAACTTGGGAACGGTTCTTTATCAGAAGGCTAGAACCAGGCCTGATTAAGCCCTGGAACCGCATTGGGGGAACTGATTGTATTCTGGTGAAGATTCTCAGTCATCCAGGTCATAGTCGTTCCCAAAAAAGTAAAAAACAATCCACTGGACTTTGTCTTCAAATTTGAAGATGTTTTTCAATTGAATTGAAAAAGCTTGAAACTTGGAAAAAGTCCAGTGGATTGTTTTTTTAACTTTTTTTGGGGAATCCTGTGATTGGTTACTATGGCGCCATAAGTTGCATTTACATTGACCATTATATTACGTGAACTGTCATTGCAAAAATCAATGGGAAACATGCCAATTTTGAACAAAGTCGTTTTTCAATGAATATTTTGGTGCTATGATCAGGTGTTTGTTTGTCTGTATTGAAGTTGGTACATTTTATAACAATAACCAATAAAAGCTTCTGTGTTTACAGATGCTTTAGGTTCGCTCTGTAGATTAAAGATACAGTACCTGTTGTGGTTTTATGATCTTCTTTAACTCTAGTTTTCCTGCATTTGATGAAAACAGCAACCAGAACAACCAGCAGCAGAAGGCCGATCACTGCACCAAGGAGGATGATGATGATGTTGGCGTTTTTGGGAGGAACTGCTTCTGGGATTCAAAGATGATAAAAGATGCAATGACCATGGTTAAAAACCCATAAAGCATACTAAAGTATAAACCAGTACTGCTATGCTTCAACATGCATGGAAGAGATTTAATGACAGATTTTAATTCAACCTTTTGTTGGGAGCTGGAGAAATTCCACCCTTGTCCAGCAGAGTCCGCCGTGGATCCTCTGAGGGAGCCTCCTGCACAGCTGCAGCTCGTCAAGATCATCAGAGGATCCACTACTTAAGCTGTCTTCAGACCTTGCCTCAACGCCGCAGTGTTGTTCCAGTTGGTCAGCGCTTAAGCCTAGATCCTCAGTGTATCTCCATGACTTTGAATCCAGGTTGGATTCTAACTACTGTCTCTGTTTTCCAGGAAACCCGTGCCTCTTCTGTGAAAGCTCTGGAAGAGCTAACCTGCCGAGCCGACCTCAGAGCCAAAACCTGAAGAATCACAGAGAATCCCCAAGCAGCTCTGGACTAGAGCTGGGAAACTTGCCAAGGTCTGTTCAAGCTAGACGGGAGACGCTGAAGCAGCAAACGGACTTCGATGAACTTCTTTCTCAAGAACTAACAGAGACTCTCCCAAAGCAACTCAAGAACCCTCAAGGTACAATCAAAACCCCAGGAAATCAAACCTCTATTGGCAACGCTATCCGAACTGTTCCTCACGCAGACTCGTGAATCCAGTATCCACTCAACCCGAACCAGTATATTCCTATGTGCTTGTGCATCAATAAACCGTTAAACCTTCATCCCTGTGTCCGGCCAGTGGTGTTCTGCATTCTGTCGCTTTTAGTGAACCCATCATGACACCTTTACCTTATAAAGATGACATCATACCTTCCAGCTGGTAGTGAGCTTTATCTTCACTGTAAGTCATCACAAACTGGCAGGTGTATTCTGCTGCTGCTGCTCTGAAGCTTCACAGTGAGATGAGAATACAGCCAGCTCCTTTCTCCTCTAAACTGGTACCCAACACCTTCACCAGTCAGATTAGTTCTCTATCATCCATCCAGAGGAGGCTGTTCTCTGGACAAGAACCCAATGATCTGAATCTCAGCAGAGAACACAGTAATGTAACATCACCATCCTTTGTTGGATCAGCAGCTGGTGAAAATGGAGAGACTGAAAGAAACATGAAAATGTCTGAAAGATGGAGACAAAACTTTATCTCAAATCATTTTAAAAAATGCAATAAATCTTTATTTGTTGTCTTAATGTTTCTTAGTGATTGATGCACTAATGTTGCAGATGTAGGAGGAATTTATCAGCATGAAGGAAAAAAACAAGAATTCTTTCCACATCTAGAGCTAAAATGCAGTGGTTTGGATCAAAACTTAAACTATCTGTTGGAATGACCTAAAACTAAAACGAATCTAAACAGCCCCACAGCAGCTGAGCACAGCGTTCATTCTGATGAGGTCACTTCCTGATGTCAGGCTCCTCAAAGCTTGGCCCCGCCTTTAGCTCAACCAGGAAGCAGCCGACACCCAACAAAGAAAACTCAACAAAAACACAGTTGGAGGCAGAAATAAGATTTAAAAACCACATTGAGTATGATTTGATCATTGTTAGGTATAAAAACAATCATCCATGAAATGAATGAACCTTTTCAATATCAGATCTTTGACTGTAAAGTCAAACTAAGTGTGTGGACTGATGTGTGGTTGAAGCATCACACAGAGCTGAATAAATGATTGGTTCACACTCTGACAGAACAACATTTGAACTTCTGACTGCATCAGATATTCATCAGAACTGTTGATGTCAGAAACATCTGTCCAACACAAGTATTTCACAATGTTAATGAGAAGGAAAGAGTCTGACAGCATCAGATCATTCAGGTCTACATACTCACTGGTCAGAACATTCAGAAACACAACGCCATCATAGGTTAATCCTGAATCAAATCGAAAGGCGTACAATCCAGCATCTTCAGCAGTGATGATGATGATCAGAGAGCAGTTACTGTCCACATTTAACCTGGCAGCTCGAGGTGAACTCTGAACAACTTTTCCATCCTTAACCTGCGGCTGATGATCAGTGAGCGAATCTCTGCTGTAAAACCAGTTAATAGTGGAGCAGTTTGTAGAACTGCTACAACGTAGAACGGCATCATCTCCAGATCTATGATAGAGATTAAGATGTCCTCCTTCAGTTCCTGCAGCAGAGACAAAGACACGTTCAAGTTTTACACGTTTTATCCTTCATAAATTCAACCATGAAGCTGTTTTGTTGTAACCATTTGGAAAATCTATTTAGGACATTTCTTTGTCAACATTTATAAAATTTTAATCTCTGTTTCTGAGCATTCTAAGCAAATATCTCAGTAAATCTGAGTCAATTTATCTTAGTTTAATTTAAAAGAGAACAGATCTTTTTACCTTTAAGATGTAAAAGTTTTATTCAGAATCAGCAACAACATCTCCTGTCCTTCTATCAGCCGCTAAAAACTGAGAGACGTTTCTCTGCTGCAGATCTAACAGTAATGATCTTATTTCCTCTTTAAACTTTAAAAACTATAAAAAGAACTTCACACCAAAACCCGACATATAGCTGACAGGAACCCAGAAACAACTGAAGATTAGTTTCACTAACTGTAGTGAGACACTAACATTTAAACTACATTAAACTCTCTTAGCAACACTCAGATCAATTAAAGTGAGCCTTGATCTAGTATCTGTTGACAAAGAACAATAAATAAACTGTTTATGAGGTTCTATGTTTTTTCTATAGTTTATAATTATTTATATCGCCTGAGCAGTAAAGAGGAAGTGTGATGTATTCTAACAGCTGCAGTCAGTCCACTAACACCTGTGCAGCTCTGAGACTCTGCAGACAGAGCAGTTAAACCGAAGTCAGAACAGAATCCAAGCAGGTCAGTGGACCCCTTTACAGCAGAGGAGTCAGACTCAGGGCAGGTATACTCTGTTCTCTTGCCAAAGCTGAAGCTGGCAAATACTAAATCACAGGGTTTAAAGTTCACTGATGGCCTGCATGCCCTGGTATCTCTGGATTGTTCACACTGTAATGGCCCAAGTAAAATAACATTCTCAGCACCATAGGAGAGATGGCGCCAAATGGACCTATATCTACCCAGAAATAAATCTTTGCAGAAAAACGTTTGCACATGCGAGTGTACCAGGTAAATTTAACCCCTATGTAACATGCCATCTGGGTGGCTCTCTCACGCCCCCCTCCCCTCCATGCATTAAGTCATTAATTCACACTTAGAAAGTTGTTT
This sequence comes from Cyprinodon brontotheroides, assembly GCA_018398635.1. NCBI lineage: Eukaryota > Metazoa > Chordata > Actinopteri > Cyprinodontiformes > Cyprinodontidae > Cyprinodon > Cyprinodon brontotheroides. The sequence continues at coordinate 6,324,539 of JAGKQL010000007.1, read as the reverse complement.
GCTGAACTAAAATCATCAAAACTCATTCAATTTTCTGGAGGGTTGTTTAGTTGCAAATGACAGAGATATATTTATGATACAGGAAGCTGTTTGGCATATTAATAAATATATGAGTGAACATGTTCTATGCTGGAAAACGTTGTTATGCTGTTTAGCAAATACAGAAATATGATGTGGCATATTAATTAATGTATAAGTAAGGCAATTCTCTTTTTTAAAAGGTGATTTTTTTTATTGAATTGAGCAGAAATAAGAAAATTTTAATTTAAAATAAGTCTCTTACTTTTAGAGCATAATATGTAATTATCTTAATTTAAGGGTAAAAGTGCTCATTTCATTGATAGAACATCATATTTAGCCACTCAAATCAAGGGTAAATAAACTAATTTTAAGAAATTTTGATTGATTTTTGTAGTGTGTTTATATTTCATTAAATAAAACACTTTTTCAGACAGTGTGACAGTTAATTGTCTTTGACAGGACCACATCAACTTCAACACATTTAGGACACTGAAAAGAGACACAATGCACAGAAAACACACCAAGATACATTTAAATACACATTGATAAAAGAAAATAAAAAAACAGCTGATTAATTAAATCCCTCTGCTGTTGAATCGACTCATTGACTCGAAGGCAATCCCTTACTCTAAGCATGCTTGTAGCGACAGTGGAGAGGAAAAACTGCCTTTTAACAGGAAGAAGAGAAACCTTCCAGGCAGAACAAGAAACCATCATCAACTGATTTACAGTAAGTTTTCCTTCGAAGAAAGAAATTCAAGAAGATCCAACTATGTTTAGAAAAATAATACCTTGTTTACTAAGCGTTACATGTCACAGTTTGCAGGTACCTGTTTGAAAACGCAGTTGGCCCCAATCAGAAAAAACAGAGCAAGCTGTAAGTCGAAGGGTACTGGAGAATATAATATTTATATATTTAAACAGTGTTGGGAATGTTGCTAACAAACATTTTATGGATAACAGCAAGAATATAACATACTGAATAGGTATTTTATAGGTAGGTATAGTTTCCTCCTGGGACCAGGAGAGACTTTCAACATGGTGTCTGAAATAATACAAAGATAAATAGATAAAAAATAGCATCATCTTTTTTTAAATCATGCATACATATTTAGAAAAATGTTGAAAATGAATGAGGAAGAGGTTGGAACCTCAAATGAATGTTCTTATAATGGGCTTGAGCAGAACTTACCCACTCAAACCAGATCTACGGTTCTGTTTTCATATAATTAACTGATCAAAATAGATGATGCATGAAATATTCATCATCAAATGTAAACAAGACCACTGATTAAAAAAAAAAAGGGAAAACAGGTTTAAAATAGAACTACCACTGTCCAGATGGGGAAAGGTAACCTACAAACTTTCCAAAAAAGTAAAAAAAAAAAAACAATCCACTGGACTTTGTTTTAAAGTTTGAAAATATTTCGCTTCCCATCCAGGAAGCTTTTTCTATTCAAAATGTCAGAAATAGCATTAAGTTCTAGGCTTATAGAGTGGACCAAAAACAAAGCCTTGTTTCTGTTTAGAAAACATGCAAAATGAATTGGACGAACGGGTCCAACTCTTTGGAATGGGGGTCGTTTGGCTTCTTCGTTAGCCTGCAATGCCCCATACCTGTCTGTGTCTCTGAAATGTGGGTCGTTAAAGGAACACTTGGCCTGGCGAGGTCTTCTGTTTTGGGGGCTGTGATGATAGCAGGAAGGAATCAACTCTATTGCTGCATTGAAGGTTTTTGAAAGATGAAATCTGAGTCCCCCCCCTCCTTCACGCCCCTCTCAAACCACCTGTCTTCTTTGTCCAAAATGTGAACATTCTGGTCCTATGTCCTTCGTCCATAAGGTGTAAATGGACAGCTGAGTCTTGTCCAGGAGGAGGCGCCTCTCTGTGTTGAGCCAAGTGTCTTTGGAGAGGTTGTTTGGTTTCTCCAATATAAAGATCAGAGCATTCTCTGATCTGCACTGAACTGCAGACACCACTCTGCTTATATTAGGTCTGGGGGTTTGTCCTTAGTATGCATATAGTCTCTGCTTAATAGTCTTGTTTGGTTTGAAATGTACTGATATTTTGCATTTGGAGAAATACCTAAAACCTAAAACTACTCTCATCTCTCCAGCTGCAGTCAGATAGTGGATCAAGATAGAAAATCAAGAAAGAAAGAAAAACAAAAATCAAACCACTGGACTTTATTTTCCAAGTTTGAAGATGTTTTGCTTCCCATCCAGGAAGATTTTTTTAATTCAAAAATGAGTTGGTGTTATTACATGATTCAGTTATAGACAATGACACCAACAAACATTGAATTATCCAATGTCCTGGTATGAATACTGTAATAATAATCTATTGTAGACTGACTGCATTTTTTTAATTTTTATAAAAGGCATCAGTAGCGGAATATGAAATGCTCAAACTTCACCTTAAAAAAAATAATAACTTTGAAAACTCTGCTTGGGTATGGATTGATTCACTGCAAACAAGATTAGTGTGACATGTTTTCACATTACCACAAGGGGGCAGCAAAGTAAATGGAAACTTGCTGTGCAAAACATGGTTTAAAAAGCCCATATTTATTTTAGGTTCAATTTCCCTTTTTTCTTTCAATAAGATTGAATTAATTCCGATAAAATTTTGTTCCTCTTGAGTCTGTGTTAGTCAAATTAATTTCTTAATAAAATGTAGTGGTTGTATTTAATTTTTGTTTCCATGATTTATGACTGTGAACTTATCATTGATGTCTATTTTGTTTTTGAGTTTGTTTTTAGGAAGCTGCAGTAGAAAAAATACAGTCTGTTCTGACACAAACTTTCCAAGAAGGAGATGTTCCCAGAGTCTCTTCCTATCTTCATCATAAAGGCATTTATATCTAAGATGATATTTGGGACTTTATTGACTACTTTACTAGTTTGTTGAAAGATAAACTCTCTATAGGAGCATCTCTGTGAAGGAGAGACTCTTTGAGTGAACCGTTGCTCTGATCCTACTATAATAATAAAAAACTATTACTGATCATCTTTATTAGATTTTATTTAAAAGCATCTTTCAGAGCATGCAAGGACTGTACAAATAGGACAAATGCAGCAACAGCAACAACAATTCGATGTTTCAGTGAGTGAGTGCTTGTTGCTATAATGCTGCATAGATCAGCAGCTTTGCTCATTATAAACCAACCAATCAGAGCACAGCTCATCTAAATATTCATGATCATCCCACAAAAGGATAAAAACCTGTTGTTTCATTCTGGGGCTTTTAACTACGGCTTTTGCATTACGGCTCATCTGGCGCGCGCTAATATGCCATACACCAGATACCCTAAGATGTTCTATCACCCCTTTAAGATTGGCTGAGCCTGAAGGGAGCAGCTTTCTACAGCTCCAGACAAATACACAAAATCCACCAATTAGATCGCTACAAATTAGACATCGATCTTGCAGTGAAAAAGAAACTTAAATATCTTGAGGATATTGCCAAGACATTATATGTTAAAGAGTAGGGGTCCTAGGTTGGAGCCTTGGGGTACACCAGTTGTTATTGGAGAGGGATTTGAATGATAAGACCTAATCTGAATGAACTAACTGAAGCCAAAATGGTAAGAATGAAACCAGTAAAAGGGAGTATGAGTGATGCTAGTTGAACTAAGACTAGAGTTTCCTTACATCAAAAGATCATTGGTTATCTTTAGGGCGATGGCTGTGCTAAGAAGGGGGCAGAAACCAGACTGGAAATGATCATAGAGATTGTTGGGATTTTAATGGAATTGAAGGTTTTTACAATATAGTTAATATGAAAGGTAACTTAGAAATGGGGCTTAGATTATTGCAGTTATTGTGATTATATCCAGATTTCTTAAGAATTGAAATGATAATGGCAGTTTTAAAAAGTTTAGCATTTTAATCACTAAATGAAAAATAACTGAGTGTTTTAATGCATCACTCACTATATTTCTGTTTAATCTCTTTGGTTCAGTAAAATCCACATATTTTACTGTATATATTAGAGGTATCAAAAAACAATCATATAAGTCAGTAACTGTACATTTCTGCTAAAAAAAAATCCTCATGTTCGCTTACAAAAACAGAAAAAAGAGCAACAGGAGCTATAAATGAATACTGTGGTATCAGTGGAACATTGATCGCAGTTTCTACTTGCTGTTAACACGTTTAATGAAGGCAGAGGCTTGATGAGACGTTTCATTTCCCCATTTGGTTTATTTGAGTTTAGTGGTGTTGCTGTAGAGGCTGTTAGGATCGATGTTTTCTTCTCTTTTCCGTTTAATGTTGACAGCAGAATAAGTCACAGTGTCTTCATCTTGTGTGACCTGCAGCACATGAACGGCAAACTGTTTCAGTTCCAGTTAAAGATTTTCCACTTGCATGTGGTCATTTTAGAGTTTTTGAACCACAGAAAATGCAAAAAAACTTAGTCTGTTACACATTCACATTATTTTATTAGTTTAAGATTTTCAAATAAAATAATGCTCCTCTTCAAAAATAGGAAACAACAGGACTGTGGAACATTAAGTTTAGCAATTTAAAATAAAAAAGATCAATTAACTCAGCCTTCAACCTGCAGCTTAGTGGTAGGAATCCAGTTTGTGTGGTCTATGTTTTGTTCCACTTTCCTCCTCCACCAGGTGGTGCCCTGTCCTCATGGGATCTCCTGCACCTGCAGCTCATTACCTCATTACCTGTGGAGTGTTCTTAAGCTGCTGACGCCACCTACCCTCCAGCGCCAGAGTGTTTGCCAATACAGGACACTCTAGCCATGGTTAGCTTAGCAGGTCTAACCTGAGTTTTTGTTTTGCCAGTTTGGGGTACTCTAGCCAACTGAGTTTTTCTGGAGTCAAACTGAGTTTTTGTCAACCTGAGTCTTAACTTTGTTTTGTCTTTGCCTCTCTGCGGCATGGAAGTCATCCTGCAAACTAGATTTTTTCCGGACCTTTTCTCTCTGGAAGGTTCAACTGAGCTTCTAACTGAGCTGGGGTTCCAAACAGGAAGTCTGGATCCACTTTCCCCCAAGAGCTCGTTTGAGCTCTCACACCAAGCAAAGTGTATTCCAAACCTGGTGCCGCAGTCTGCAACAAGTACCGCAGGAAATCTTGAGTAGCAGTCAGCTTCTCCATTCTACCAAGGAACAACGGCACGCAAATGGAAAATCTGTGCCCTGCTCCTTCACCCCCAAAATGTAAGACACTCTCAAGTACAATCCCCACAGACTGGACTCCTTAAAGGACACCTTTCCCCGGAGAAGTGCCCGGGCAACCTTTTCCTCCTATTCAAAACCAAAAGATTCTCAAATTTCCCCACAGAGCCTTAATTAGCCGCAGTGTCTTCCCCTCATTTTAATTTGTTTTAGTTTGCCAACAATGGACCAATCTCAGGATATAAGTAGAGACAAAGACATCAGAGACACAATTTCTCATCAAACGCCAATAAATCACCTTTGTTAACAACTAATCCTCCTTCTTAATTGGCTGCTTGACAACTATCTGCATGCTGTGCAGAGAAAGTATCCTTTTGGTCGGTAGAGTAAAGTGGCGTTATGCTCCAAATTACAGCTCTGCATCTCTGCAGGTGACTGATTCTAAATCCCCAGCATAGAACTCACCAACCTCCAACCACCACTGCACTTATCTGCAGCTCTGGGGCAGTCATCATCATAATCAGCTCTTGTTAACAAAAGATTTCTTACTAAAACAAAAAACAAGACTCTAGATTCCCTTTTCATTTAATAAAAGTTGGACTTTATGTCCCTGACAGAGTCTTGGATTCATGGTGATAACTTAACTCTGAACATTGGCTTCTTCAGCTCCCTTAGAATTTATTCTGGCAGATAATTATGATTCAGAACAGTTCACACTATTTTTCAAAGATTATTATCACCTAAGTTATACATGGTTTAAATGACCTATTATCAAATGTTTACATTCATAATGAATCATGTCTAAAAATGACAAAAAAGTTAAAAAGCAATCCACTGTTACTTTGTTTCCAAGTTTGAGTTTCTCCTCCCATCCAGGAAGCTTTTTTAATTCAAAATGTCAGAAATAGTGTTGAGTCCCAGGCTTTATAGAGTGGACCCAAAACAAACTTAGAAAACCTGCAAACTGAAAGGGACGAACAGGTCCACCCCTTAGTGATGGGGGTCATTTGGGTTATTTTTTAGCCTGTAATACCCGATTGCCTGTCTATGTCGCTGAGAGGGGGTCGTGAGAGGGAATTGTTGGCCTGGCTGAACACGCAAGGTCTTCTGTCCCTACCTGTAAGGGGGTGGGGGTTGCAATTGATAGTAGGAAGGAATCAACTCTAAATTAATATTTTGCGTTTTTATATGGATTTTGCTTTGTTAGAAACTGCAGAAATATAATTAAGATACAGGACGCTTTTACACATAAAAATATATGCTTTTATAATGAAACACTTAGATTTAAGCTCCATAACAAACAGACTTCATGCTATAGCTCATTATTGTTGAACAGTTTCTAATTTATTTATTTTTTTAACTGTTTATTTATTCAGATTTATTTTTAGTTTTCCATTTGTGTACAGAGCAAATTTAGATATTTATGAGTTTTTCAGCAAAATAATAATCAAACCAGGAAAAACATATTTTAATTCATTTAGCAGGCAATACAATTGGTAAAAACATCACAACAACTCAGCATCTATACATTCAGTAGCTGCAATATCAAAATGAAGTATTATTGTTGTACAAACTGAGCTCAGCTGAGTTTGTCAGCAGCAGAAAGCAGTGGCGTTTACAGCCAACATATTTTACATGTATAACAACTGTTATATGAAATATAAACTATAAATGTCCTCTGAGAAATGATCATGTTCACTGAAGCACAATGAAAGAAAAACTGCAATAAAAGCTTTGAACTGATACTTTGGTATCAGTGGATCTTAAACCCAACTGCCCGCTTCCTGTAAACAAGTTTAATAAAGGCGGAGCTGATATGAGACATTTCATTTCTCTATTAGGCTAAAGTTGCGTCAGAGGTGTTGCTGTTGAAACCGCTGAGATTACAATCATCCTCTTTCTTCCGTTTAGTCCTAACAGCAGGATGGGTCACCGTATCTTCATCATGTCTGATCTGCAGCACACAAACCACAAACTGTTTCAGTTTCATCTAAAGACTTTCCACTGGTCTGTGGTAGTTTAACATGTTTTCAAACCATGAGAAAAAACAGTTTAATGGTTCATGATGTTGTAATAAAATAATGTGCCTCAGTAAAAATATTGAGCATTTTCTGAACAAGGCATCAAACTGAATAATGTTGAGAAAAAACATATATCAATATTATTATATTAACTAACTCAGTCTTCAACCTGCAGCATAGATTAAGTTAGTTTTGGTCATTGGTATGACCGAGTCAATTAAAAATGTATTTAAAATGGGACAGTTATAAATCTGCGAAGCTTGATGAGTTCTTACTTATTTCTCAGAGAATTTAGGGGAATTAAAAGCCTTAACAGAGTTATAGGTCAAGCTGAACTGCTCCTCATCATGAGAACAAATGGACAGTAAACATTTATCCACCCTTACAGAGACCACTGGCATGGAAATAGTTTTAGCCCAGCATTGTAATGGTTTTGGTTCTGTTTTATCTAGTTTTATCTTTAGGTTTTCATTGGTTTTATTTCCATTTTGTGTTATTCTAGTTCATTTTGATTGTATTTGAGTTCTTAGGATCTATTTGCTGCAAAAGTATTCATCAGGTAAACAGATAAGGTTTATTTCTGTTGTAATTTTAGACCAAATCTTCTACAATCTCCACATCTTCTTCATGTTGTACCACTGCTCAAACAGCTCAATAAATATTAAAGGGAAATTCCATCTCCAGTTTTTGTCCTCATCGACACCCAGCGGTGAGAATAAAGACATCCACCAGTCTAGCATGATTTTATAGAGGCTTCTTTACAATAGTCCTAACGGGCAGAGTAACAATGTGTTTCCCCTTGTTGCACGCAGCTTTTCAAGTAATCACTGTCTGTCTCATGTGAATACTGGATCCAACGTTCTGAGCCTTCTGACATTAGTAGCTTTGAAAGCCGCAATGAATGTTGGCTTTTTTGTCACAGTTTGTAGAAAATTCACCTTAGATGACATGGTTACAGCTGCGTCAATGTTTTTTTTGAGTGTCATGAAAAGAAAGAAATGAACGGATATGATCTGCCTGTCACGTCATACTGCGGTAGGAAAAAAATTAAGTTTATTTTTGTATAATAAAGCAGCTTGAACAAGAGTAGAAAAGTGTGTTGGATTACATGGTCACTTTATTTAAAATGGAACAGTTATAAATCTGCAAGCTTGATGAGTTCTTACCTTTTTTCTCCTAGAATTTGGGGGATGAAAAGCCTTAACAGAGGCATAGGTCAGGTTGAACTCCTGCTCATCCTGAGAACAAATGGACAGCAAAACTTTATCCACCCTTACAGAGAGCAGTGACATTGAAACAGAGGGGTCATTTAACGAAGTACAAATACTTAGATGCTGTACTTAAGTACACTTTTTAGGTATCTATACTTTACTCCATTACTTATTTTTCTTCCTACTTCTGACTTCTGTAATACATTACATTTTCATCTGTAATTTCTATTCCTTACATTTTTATAAAACAAACGTTACTTGTTACTCTTAGCTTCGTTTTAATATTTATAAATATTTCACGTCATGTGCTGTTTCTCGCCTCCGCCCCTTCATTAAAGACAAGTCACTGCAGCACCTGGAATATATTGGAGTTGGCTATTGGGGCCGGGTGAGCTCTTGGATTCAGGCAAACAGCCATATAGTTTCTGCTGAGTGTTGTTGTTTTTTTGAATGGCATTAAAAAAAGAAATTACCCGATATGATCTGGATGTCACGTCATAGTGTGCTAAGAAAATTTAAGTTTATTTTTGGATAATAAAGAATCTTGAACAAGAGGAGGGAAGTGTGTTGGATTAGATGGTCACTTTAAAAACATTTGACAGCGCTGGAATGATCAAACTTGGGTGCTTCTGAACCGAGAGCCACCCGCATCTTTATAGGAAGAAATGCGCTAATACTTCCATTAAAAAAAAGGTTCTTTGTAATAATCCCCTTAGTATATCTACACTTGTCCGTCATATCATTGTGTAATACTGAAACGCTGCTTGTTTTACTTCAGAGACAGAGGCTGATCTTGCAAACTGTCACTTAAACATATCACACATTGTCGTTTTTTGCAACAGTGCTTTTAACCACACATGCACTCACAGAACAACATAGCAAAGAAAGTAAAGCCTTTCGCCTATTTACCCCAAGCTCTGTTTCCTCCTTTGGTTCATGGGTGTTTGGCCTTGCAGTCAAAAAGCAGAGAGCGGCTTTTTTTCTCTTTTTGTGTGCTTTTGTGAGGTGTTGAGCTTCTCTATGCTCAGAATGCACCTCCAGGCTGAAGCAGGAACTATAGTTGGTGTCGTCTGGCAAGTGAACCCGAGCCTAAATATGAAATTTCACTGACTATTTAAAATACCAATAACTGTTCTGAAATCTAGACTTTAGACAACTTATTCTGGGCTTCAGCTGTGGTGATCGCAGCCCTGGTAGCTGATCTAATTACACACTTCATTCAGCTGCCGTTCCCTCACCCGCACTTTAATTATCATAATCTTATCCACCTGTTCGGTCTGCTTTATATATGGTTCAGCCCAGCTATCGGGGCCAAGTGTATTTGTGTTAGTTATTCATGTTTGTTTTTGAGTTTAGTTAAGTCCCTGGTTCATGTCCTGACTCCTGGGGGGGCTGTGTGTCAAGAGGATGTTAGTGTTTCATCTATGAACTGATAAACTAACACTCTGTTAGATTTTTAGTTCATAGATGATAAGAAATAACATACCTATGTGTTGGGGTTCTGTTTGTTGGGAACGTTTTTGTGTTTTTCCTTTTTAGTTTCTCCTTTCACCACTAGATTGTGCCCCTTCCCCGTTTTGGCCTGGAGGGCTGTTTCTGGTTTTCCTCCCACACCTGTGGCTCATTGGGTCATCACCAGGGAAGCATTTGTGCAGCGGACTGTCACCACCTCAACGCCAGAGGGTTTGCCAGTATTAGGATTACCCCCTGATCCACTGGATAAGTCTGGTCCTTCTACCCCTTGGAAGGAAATATTCGTCTCCCACTGGGCAAGGGGAAACCTTCACCAGATCCGTTCAAGCCCACCTCAGGAATTTCTGTGACAGTCCGCTCCGCTGCTCCTCTGGACCGACCATTAGTCTGCCTGTCCGCCCTCCAACAAGTAACAATCTTCTCTGGACAATTCCCCCACAAACTGGACCGAAGGACCCCTTTATGTGGGTCAAAACTGAACCATTGATCTGCTTCGATCTATTTTCGTATAATCCTTGAACGCACCACTCTTTTCTTCCCCCTAGAGTTTCCAGTTCTGATTCACCTGACCGCTGGATTTCCCCCAAGCTGAGAAAATCCAGTTTAGTCTCACTGAGAAGCTCCTTTATTTGTTTTTCCCCCCAAGCTGAGAAAACCCTGTTTAGTCTCTCAGACTTAAACAGTTTTGTCTCTCTAAGTTCCATTCCTGTAAATAAACTGGTTAACTTTCACCCTGCCTCTGAGTGGTGTTCTGCATGGGTGCTAACTTTAGAAACCCATCATGACAATTATGTATAATATATTACATTTCCCCCCATCCCTTTTTGGACGAGTTGTACCAAAACAAAACTTTGGCCCTGCTCAGGGAGACAAATAAAGTAAACATTGAACCATTGAGTGCATCAATACTCACATATTGATGATTTTCACGGGTTGAATCTTGATTTTCTGAAAGAAAAAGAAAGAAAGAAATACTTTAAATTTTTTCATTATCACACTCGATTCTTTGCTTTTTCTGATCTACCAGTAGTTGCTACAAAACAGACTAGTTTCCTTCCAATTTAGGTCTGTTCTTACACTGCACTTACTTTTGAAAATGTTCTTCCTTAAGTGAAGAAAATCTTTCATAAGCTTGTCAGAAACAGAAATGAGCTAAAAAGAATATGATTGCAGCTCTTTGGGAAATGACCATAGAAGATGAGCAATTTACTGAAACACTTTAAAATACTCAAACTAACAAAAGAAGCAATCTGAGACAATTCAGTCTTTTTTAATATCGACTTTCAGGAAAGTAACAACATCTTTGTACACAGATCTGCATTTTTTAAAACACATTTTATCTTTTCAAAAATAATAAAAACAATTTTTTTTCTTATTACAAATGATCAAAGTTTCCACTGATAATTAAGTTTCTATTGATAGATCAGGTACCTGTTGTTTGGCGTTCCTCAGTAACTCTAGTTTTTCTGCATTTAATATAAGCAGCAGCCAGAACAACCAGCAGAAGCAGAATCCCTGCTCCGAGGAAGATGATGATGATAATGATGGTGTTATTGGCAAGAACTGCTCTGAAGACTAAAACAATTAAATAATATGTAAGGAAAATTATTTAAATGAAATGTTATTTATACTAAAGATAAAATAAATATTATATTGTATCAACATAAGTACAAAGTGGAGATAAATCAAATCAAAATTTTGAATCAACCTTTATAAGATGACATCATACCTTCCAGCTGGTAGTGAGCTTCTATCTTCACTGTGTTTCCATCAACAAACTGGCAGGTGTATCTTCTGCTGCTGCTGCTCTGAAGCTTCACAGTGAGATAAGAATCACAGCCAGTCTGTTTAAACTGGTACCCAACACCTTCACCAGTCAGAACAGTTCCTGTCTCATCCACCCAGAGGAGGCTGTTCTCTGGACAAGAACCCAATGAGCTGAATCTCAGCAGAGAACAGAGTAATGTGATTTTATTCCCTGTTGGATCAGCTTCTACTGGAGAGACTGAAATGAGAAAACCAACAAAGACCATTTTTATTTCCAGGTTAGGAAGGACTGATATCAGCAGGAACACAGAGTCAGTTCAGATCACTCACTGCTCATCAGATTTAGATACACATCTGGATCAAAGCTGCCTCCATCCTGAATCTGACATCTGTAACCTCCAGCATCCTCAGCAGTGATGCTGTTGATGATCAGAGAGCAGTTATTGTCCACACTCAGCCTGGCAGCTTTAGATGAACTCTGATCAACATTTCCTCTATGAACTTCCTGCTGAGGATTCATGTCTTCATCTCTCATATAAAGCCAGTTAACAGTGGAGCATGAGGAAGAGGATGATGAAGGTCTTTTACAGGGTAAAACAGCATCATCTCCAGCTCTGTGGTAGATATGGACTACTTCTCTGATACCTGCAGAAAAAGACATTACCTTACATTAAGCTGTGAATAACATCATCATCTGTGCTTTTTTCCCAGTATTTAAGTAAAGTATAGAATCTGTTTCAAAAATAGACGTATACAGTAAAACCAATGTTTACAGCAATAATAATTTTAAGTTGGACTCTTTTTTCCTTCATCAAGCTTTGAGATTTTTCTGCATTTCCAGAAATGGTGGTGCTATTAATGATGTTTGAATTACTATTAAGGAAAACACCAGCAATGTAAAATACTTTAGACATTTTTTTTTGATTAAATGCTTCCTAAAAAAAGAAACTTCTTTCCTTTAATCAAATAAAAAGTGGAAATAATTAAAATCATTGAACTCTGTCTTAATCAATCACATCATAGCCAATTATACTATCTGTAGTCTTGGAATATCATCAGTTCATATATCATTTCATATATATATAGATTCTGGCTGCAGTGAGAAATCTATCATGGGTAGGAAAGGAGCCTCTGGGCTGAAAGCCTTTACATCAGATGTATTATGTGACGGAAACAAACATGATGTCATAAAATTGTGGCATGAGTACAAGACGCACAGGGGACTTTAAACAAGAGTCAGTATGTGATTAGTTGGGAGTTAGAATATGTTGACTAAAACATGGGAGGGTGCAAACATTTGCCTGTGTCACGTACAGCACACGTGAAGCAATACTTCATATTTTTTCATTTCTGTGAGGTGAGTTGTTCCTAAACATCATGTCATGCAAAGGATTGTGGGATTCCTCATAGCTTCTTAGCAGCAGAAAGGAGCGTCCTGAGGTCTCTCTGCTGAAGGACCTATGATAGAAATCTTACAGTCTCCTAGACCCAAAACTCTGGTCTATTTAAAGCAGAGCAGATGTTATAGGTGTGAAAATAGTAGACCCCCAAATTTTTAAAAAATGCTGTTTGTCTGGTATGAAAATGGAATTTAGTACTTTTTGTTTCAGAGGGAAAATGGTTTAGAAATACACACAAGTCTGTCCAGAAAGCAAAACAATACTTCAATAGAAAGGAAATTATAGCATAAAAATAATTACCATATTAAAATTATCGTACTTTCTACATTTTATTTAATTTGCTCAGTAAATAAAAGGCAGCCTACCTTTAAACACAGTTGGGTAGTGAGCTTCTACCTTTACGCCCTTTCCTACAACAAACTGGCAGGTGTATGTTTTGTTGGTGATCTTCTGATGCTGCACAGTCAGAGAGGAAGCAAAGCTGCTTAAACTATTTATCTTGTATCCGTCATTTTCACCTCTCAGTTTAATTCCTTTCTCATCCAACCAGTGGAAACTCCCAGACCCCCAATAAAACTTATTTGTCACCAAAGAACACACTAATGTGACATCTCCATTCTTAGTTGGATCAGCAGCTGGTGAAGATGGAGAGACTGAAAGAAAAAATGAAAATTGTTGTCTGAGTTTGAAAGATTGAGAAGTAACTTTCTCTAAGATTAAAAAAAAAACTTAAAGAGAAGAATTTTATGAAAAGTATAATAAAAATAAGAAACTATTTATAAAAGCATAACAAATCGCTAGATTAGCTCAAATAGGAAGCAGCCGAAACCCAACAAAGAAAACTCAAGAAAAACAGAGTTGGAGGCAGAAATAAGATTTAAAAACCACATTGAGAGTTTGATTTCATCTTTGTTAGGTATAAAAACTTAGGCTAAAGCTTAGAATACATGTATGGCGTTTGGTAAGACTTGGATTTCAAAAGGGCCATTGTAGAAGTTGCATATGCGGCTTTAGAAAGTGGCATGCCCGCTGATCTCATTCACTGGATTGCTGATAGGCCGTTGGCAGTACAGGGTGGAGTGAAGTCACCAGCTGCCATATTAATACTCCTCAGTTAGACCGGTAGCAATGTAAACAATAAGACTTTAAAAAAAAACACTTTCACACACTTGCTGTCTCATAGCAGCTGTAGATTACTGTACCTTATGATAAAAAATAGGCACGTCCCATTACATACTATACAGTATGAAGTCAATGAAGTGTCTAAGTCCTGTAATATAATGTATCAAACAAATCCATTAGAGCAAAATTAATGTATTATTGGAGCATGATAATACTGATATGCCAAAAATGCATTTTCATGTGGCGCGTCTCCATAAGAGTGGGGAGTGCCAAGATGGCGGCAGGTGACTTCACTTTTTTTGGGCTATCAGTAATCCAGTGAATAAATATAGATCAATGGGGATGCCAGATCCCAATTTCTCACTCTTGTTGTTCTGTCACTGTTTTTTTTTTTATGTCAAACTTATATTCGTGGTGCTGATACATTTTGAAGTGCTTCACCACCAAGGTACACTGCCTGGCCAAAAAAAAAGCTGCCACCTGGATTCAACTAAGCAAATAGGTATGCGAGCCTCCTATTGGATAATGTTCACTATGGGCGATTATCTTTCAGCTGGCAACAAGTTATTTAACCCCAACTGGTGCAATGACTTGCTTCTCATTTCCTAAACAACCATGTCGAAAGACACATCCTGTGGTCGTGAAAAAGATGTTAGTCTGTTTGAGTGTTTTAGGGTCAAATCATTGGCATGCATCAAGCAGAGAAAACATCTAAAGAGATTGCAGAAACTCCTAAAATTGGGTTAAGAACTGTCCAATGCATTATTAAAAACTGGAAGGATAGTGAGGACCCATCATCTTCATGGAAGAAATGTGGCCAGAAAGAAATCCTGAATGATGGTGATCAGCGATCACTTAAACGTGTGGTGAGATCAAATCGAAGAAAAACGACAGTAGAACTCAGGGCTATATTTAATACTGAAAGTAAGAGCATTTCCACACGCACAATGCGAAGGGAACTCAAGGGATTGGGACTGAACAGCCGTGTAGCCGTAAGGGAAACCACTAATCAGTGAGGCTAACCGGGAAAAAAAAGGCTTCAATTTGCTAGGAAGCATAAAGATTGGACTGTGGAGCAAATGGAAGAAGGTCATGTGGTCTGATGAGTCCAGATTGACCCTGTTCCAGAGTGATGGGCGAATCAGGGTAAGAAGAGAGGCAGGTGAAGTGATGCACCACCATGCCTAGTGCCTTCAGTACTAAAGTGAGGGCGGTCTTATGATTTTAGTTGGTGCAGTTGGTCTCTAGGTTCAAAAACAGTATGTGCCCAAAGAATGAGGTCAACTGACTACCTGAATATACTGAATGACCAGGTTATTCCATCAATGGACTCTTCTTCCCTGATGGCACAGCGGCACCGCAAGAGCGCCAGGATTCGGACGTAAAGTGAATATCTTTCAAGCTTGACTATATAGTCCGCCCATATATACCTTTAGAAGTAGATCAGTTTTTACTACATAGAGAACAACCTTTTGCAAATCCTGCAAAGCGCATTGGAAGATTTGGACCTGAAATTATGAGAGAGAAGCTTCAAAATGACTGTATAGAGCTGTCATCAAAAATGCAATATTTATCACATTTTAAAAGTTTTGACATCTGCTGAAATTTTTCTGGCTGATACAGCGCCTCAGTTCGTGTTAAAGTGAATTCTGCACACAGAGCCCTTAAGTAGGAAACTTACACTTTAGAAACGATCACATCTTAAAGGCCGAGATTCTGTCATTTTATATTAAATATCGGATCCTCAAAATGGAAGCAAACTGCTGCACTTTTTTCTGGGAATTATATTTTATTTTCTTAACTTTTTAATTATTTTAAACTTGTAAATCACAAAACATATTAGTTTAAAATGTCAAACATGTTTTCATTTAATCTGAAAGTTTTTTTTTACTTTATCTTCTCCAAATGAACTTTTCAACATTAGGGATTAAAAAAAAACAAAAAAAAAAACATTTCCCTCTGGCTGCATCTTTTTTTATTTACCATCGTGAAGATTAACAAGGAAGCAGTTCATAAAAGATCAGTGGAAAACCATCTCAGAACAATGAATACTCCTACAAATTATTACTCTCTTTACAATAAAAAAGAGTAAATAAACAAAAGGAAAATGATGCCTAAACGCAACTTTAAGGGGTTTCTTAAACTATTCCTTAATCCTGTAAAATTATTTTAGATTATTGCTGTGTGCTACTCAGACACCTTTTGAACAGAGTTTATTTTTTAAGCGAGGAAATGAGGACGGCAATTTGCTAATCTGCATTTATGTTGGCCTATTTAATACTCTGTAGCAATAATTGAATTATTAATTTGAAATGAAGCAGCCTATTCTCAGTCATCCAGGTTATGTGAACCATCAGTAACTGTCTGCATCACAAAGCTGCCGCTCCTGCTCACATCACTGCACTGTATTCCTCCGCTCTAACAAACTATAACTCAAAACATTCCACAGCATTTTATAAAACAATCTAGAAATAGATTCCACATGTAGATACACTCTGTTAAATATCTAGACCTTATAAATCTACAAGCTCAGTATTAGAGGATCTGGAATTTCAGCAATCAGCAAACTCAGTTTTTCAAAGAGTCTAGAAGATTTTCTCATTTCTAATTTTCCAAACTCCCAATGTCATTAAACAGCTTTGTTTAAATTTTTCAAATGTATTCAAATTCCTGAGATTTTTTTGCAAATAAATACTTTTCAGCATGAGAGAATTTCCACATAAATTATTGAAGATATTTGCTTTTTTAACATCATAGCCAGGGGACTACAGATGAAAAAATAGCCGTTGGTAAATTCTGTCTGTTTTTAATCTCATGGATTAGTATGTCTTATTTTTATGTAAATGCAATGCTCCCCTTTAAGTTAAACAAACAAATTAAACGGGAGATCTTTTTTTATGATGAATATTTATGACTTTTCCAAATCAGATATTTAAGATATATTTTTTTTTATTTCTATGTTGCAATGCAGTGAACAAATATAGTGGTGAAAATGCAAGAATACAGGCTGGAAACTTTTTTTTGTATTTGTGTCATGAAAACACACCATCTGTGACACAGGTTACCGATTCACTGTGTACCCTGATAATAGCAATACTCATTATAACAATATATAATGGCTTAGATAGAATAGAAATCCCCTTTATTGTCCCACAATGGGGAAATTCAGGTGTTTACAGCAGCAAAAAGATTATAAAAAAAAAATTATGTTCACACAAATGTGGAATAACATAATAGTAAAAAGTTAAAAGATAAACAATAAAATACTGTACAGTAAAGTGTTTTAACAATGTAAGAAATTAAATTAAATTTATCATTTACCAGCAATAATGATACATTTGGGCAAGACATGCCCCCCCTCCCTCCCCAATGCCATCTGCAACCATGGATGTGTGGTTGGAGCTTTCACTCAGTGATGAAAAATCATTGGTTCACACTCTTTGTTCGACAGAAAAATATTTAAAGTATTAAAAATGTTAATTAAAGGGAAAGAGTCTGATAGCAGCAAATCATTAAAGTTTAAATACTCACTGGTCAGAACGATCAGAAAAAACCAATGATCATGTATGGATCCTGAAGCAGGTCCACAGGTGTAATATCCAACATCCTCAGCAGTGATGTTTTTAATGATCAGGGAGCATTTACTCTCTACAAAAAACCTGGTAGCTCCAGGTGATCTTTGAACAACTTTTCCATCATTCCACCTGAGGGGGCGTTTTCGTGTAAAACCAGTTATCAATGGAGCATGAGCGAGAAGTTGGAGGACTTTTACAAGGTAGATAGACATCCTCTCCTGATCTGCAATAGACATATTCTCGTTTTCCTCCACTGGTTCCTGCAGCAGAGACAAAAACACATTTTTACCCAGCTTCATTTTTTATGAACACAATCATGAAGCTGAAGTTAGAAATGTGACATTTATCTTTGTGGCATGAAGTTTGCTTTATTGTTAGAACATTTTGATGTTTGTAACATTTTAAAATAACCGTTTAACACATTTTCATGTCAACAATAACAAACCATTTTAACAGATCCTGTCAGGATTAAAGTTTCATAGAAAAAAAAAGAAAATGTCAAATAAAAATTTTCTGAATGTGTTTCATAAATGTGGTTAAAACATGATGTAGTACATGCTGCATGATTTAATATCTCTAAATCCCAGATATTAATTATCATACCTACATAAAATATCTAATTAAACCAGTGTCCTTTGGCTTCGTTTCGATTTTAAATAAAACAGATCTTTACCTTCAAACTGAAGAACAACGAATGACAGAATCAGTGCCAGACCGCACATCTCCTGTCCTTCTATCAGCTGCTGAACACTGAGAGATGTTTCTCTGCTGCAGATCTAAAAGTACTGACAGCGTTTCCTCTTTGTGGCTAAATTGAAAACATCACATCAACACCACCACCCATAACGTTATCTTGTTCTCACAATACCAGCGTTTTTTCACAACCGATAGAAATCTATGGAAGTCGAACAAATTAATAAAACTCTAAAAACCTAATAAATATTGTAACCAATTCATTCAACGCACTTTTTCGCTGAAACTTCCGGTGTTGGGCACCAGGACGAGCGCATCTGGATAACAGGAATCCAGGTAATGCGTATTTCACCGGCGTTCCACTTGAAAGGCTCCAGGAGGTTGATTTATTCCCGCCAGGTAACCACCTTGAACTGGCGGGTGGTAATAAACACAACTGGAGCTTTACTTTGATTAATAGCTGGGAGAAGTTCCACTTCAGTGAGTCTGACCCTTCTGAGGAGCCTCCCGCAAGATCACTGAGAAATTTTAAACCAGCTGGTCAGCCTAAGCCTAGATCCTCAGCAGTCCCGCACTTTGACCAGCTCTGATTCAATCCATTGTCTTCGTCTTCCAGGAAACCAGTGTCTCTTCTGTGAAGCTCAGCCTGCCGTGAGCCGACCTCAGAGCCAAACCTGAAGAATCTTAGAGAACCTGCTGTCGTGGATCAGCGAACTGGAAACCTGCGCCAAGGCGTGTTCATTATTAGACGTGATGCTGAAGCAGCAAGCAGACTCTGCTGATGAACTCCTCTCCAGATCCAACAGTGACTCTCCCAAAGCTAACCTCCTCAAGAACCCTCAAGGTACAATCAGTACTCTTCAGGAAGTCAAGCTTCAGCTTTGTAACGCTTAACTGAACTGTTCCTCACGAGACCTCGTGAACCAGTGTCCAGGTTTAGAGCACAGAGTCCAGTACACATGCTGTGTGCTTGTGCTAAATAAACCAGTGGGTGGGGTAATCCCGTAACACAACTGTTCGTCCCTTTACCGGGCTTGACTAATCATAAGAAAGTAGTTGTGTCTCAATGTCCGCCTGAACCTCTCAATAATTATATTAAGCAGGGACTTTATAGTGAACTCAGTTAACTGACCGTTTGGATAACGGCGCACTACTTCCCTCTCAATGCCAATAGCGCCTCTCCAGCTCCCTGCTTACGCAGGCCGACCCTGCGCTTATCGGAGGTCACTGGCGCATTAGTGAGTTCGCCTGATGTTGGATCTGTCTGTTCGCTCTGAGGATTTTGGTGCCCGAGAGCAATCATGAATTATTTTTCTTTTGCCTTCATTAATAATAATTGGAACCAATAGAAGAAATGTAATTAATTTATATAAAAGAAAAATCACATGTTTATTGAGGTGGACTCAAATAAAGCATTTAGTATAAATCAACGAGCAGCGTCAGCCGATGGGGCGTCGCAACGCCCACCGCCTGATAAAAACGCCTCAACACCATCATGAACTCAGGAGAAAACGCAAACCTTCGCCCTTAGTGTTTGCGGTGCTCAATCCTCTTAAATAATAGCTGGTCTATTTCGGCTACAATGCGCGCTAAATAATAGTCTTGGCGCCGTTAGCTCGGCCGATTTTCGGCGGCAGGCACGCTACCGTTCTACCTGTTCTTATGTATTATAAACGTTTGCCGGTCGGCGCGGTGAAGCGTGTCTTATATGGACACTGCTTAAAGCAAAGCGCAGAAAGATAAAGAAGATAGAGCGAGATAATGACAAAAAAAAATACCAGTCTGTTTCACCCGCAACGATGAAAAAAAAGAATAGCAAACCGGAAAAGCATGGTACAAGAGATATACAATAAAGCAACACCTTGAAGTCTGGTACGCTAAAGTAATATTATTAAGTGCTGAGCATGTACTCTGTGTTTCCTGGAAGATATGAATGGCGGAGCTTTCTGTATGGAAGTGAATCTCTAAGTACCTGAAGTCAGCACCTGTAGTTGTTTGTGAGGGGTGAACTTGTGCATGTAAAGTTTTAACCATAGAAAAAATGCTCAGTAGTGGTTGTGGAGAGCCGCCGAGGCACACACCCCAGAGCACTGAGTCCAGCGACCGGGAGACCCAGCCCTTGGCGGCGCTCAAAGGGACCTGCAAGAACAGAAGGCACCAAGGAGGGGCCAGCCCCTGAAATCAGACCCCCACCAAGGGGAGGGAGGAGATTGTGCAGCTGCAAGAAGCTTCCTCAGTTTACCTTATGCGCCGGGGTCAGCTGGGATGAGTCAGCGGGCTCCGCGTGGCAGCCGGCCACCTGCGCTGGCTACACCGCTCCCCCAGCCGAGGGCCGAAAGCCATAGCAGCGTACCCCGCTATGCAAGAGGAGAAATGCAAATGGAAAAACCAGAGCCCAAAATAGAAAACTCCAAGACCTGCACCTCATCATGCCGTGCAGCTCTCCTCCTCCCCGAACCGATACCACAAACCGGCATCGGAAAAAGCACCGCCCAGGAACCGGCATCAAAGCGAAGGCACCAGCCACAGCACCGAAAATCCCCGAACAACACCCAGCCCCACCCCGAAGTGAATCCAGTCCTGGGCCCCAGGGATCCGAGGCCCCAGGGGCGCCCGACCCCCAGGCAGGAGCCCCAGCAAGGCCCCGGCCGGCCGGGGCCCGCGGAGAGGCTACCCAGGAATGAGCCAGCAGCCACCCAGGCGATCCACCCCCAGACCCCGAGCCCCACCAGTGCACCAGCAAGCCCCGACGCCAGCCAGCGGAGGGAGAGCAGGACAGGGGGAATGGGCTCAGCAGTTAGCGGAGACTTGAGATGTATTTGGGAAAGGGGTGCAGTTGAGATCAGGTCTCAAACCTGACAAAAAAAAACCACACTCACAATCTCAATTATGCCATCCTTCCCTAAGTGCCCCCACTCGCATCACAGCACAAATAAAAAAGCCAGCCGTGCCGTACATAACTAAATAAATAATAAAAATAAATAAAATAAAAACGCGAACACACATTCACACATAACGCTCACATCCAATAATACCAAAACCAAAGACCCGGTGGCACCGATGTTCGTTCCCGGGACCATCGGATGACCCAATGCGCAAACCTAAAATCCGATGCAGTACGCTACAACACAATTCAACCCATCTCATTCCCGCTTCAACCCGCCCGAAGATCAAACCGTGTCACTTCTGGCCGTAATCTGCAAAGAAAACAGATATGTTTGCAAATCACCGAATCAGCTCCAACATCTCCTGTCCTTTCTATCAGCCGCTGCGCTTCCGCAGATCTGCTAACAGCACGATCTTGTTTCCTCCTAAACCTTGGCAAACTATAAAAAGAACTTCACACCGCCACCCTACATATAGCTGACAGGAACCCGTAAAACAACCTAGCATTAGTTTCATCAACTGTGGTGAAAACATTTAAACATTTAAACATTTAAAACCACATTAAATGGGTACCAAATTTGATGGTATCGCGCAACATCAAATAACGCGCCGCGAGGTTCTATGTTTTATCTGCGTTCCGGCGGGCGTTTAGAGTATCGCATAGCGGTGCGGAGAACGCAGTGCGCTCCAATGAGCCGTGCCGCCAACCCAGAAGCTCGAGACTTGCAGACAGAGCAAGCAAACCCAGTCAGAACAAAAATCCAGCAGCTCGGGAACTTCTGCTGTTGAGGAGTCAGACTCAGGCCCTGCTGCCGAAGCAGCACCATCAAACCGGTTTAAACTTCACTGGATGGTCAGAGGTTCTGGTGCATTCTGGACTGTTCACACACGCCCAGTGCGCCTAGACAGATGCCGTACCCAGAACCATCTTCCATCCCCGCAAAACATGTTTGCATTACGCGCAGTGCACGAGGTAAACCCCTATGTAACATGCATGTTATCTTGCGTGGCGCTCTAATACCTCCCTCAGCTCCATGCATTAAGTCATTAATTCACACTTAGAAAGTTGTTTGCTGAACTAAAATCATCAAAACTCATTCAATTTTCTGGAGAGCCGAAGCGTTGCCCATGACAGAGATATATTTATGATACAGCAGGCTGTTTTGCATATTAATAAATATATGAGTGAACATGTTCTGCGCTGGAAAACGCCAGCGCGCTGTTTAGCAAATACAGAAATATGATGTGGCATATTAATTAATGCATAAGTAAGGCAATTCTCTTTTTTAAAAGGTGATATTTTTTTATTGAAATTTGGCTATGCCGACAGCCAAGAAAATTTTAATTTAAAATAAGTCTCTTACTTTTAGCGCATAATATGTAATTTTCTTACCTTAAGCGGTAAAAGTGCTCGTTTCATTGATAAATAACGCGGCGCCGAAGCCACTCAAACGCAGCGTAAAATAAACGGACCGCGCGAAATTTCGGACGATTTTTGTAGTGTGTTTATATTTCATGAAATAAAACACTTTTCAGATTACAGTGTGACAGTTAATTGTCTTTGACAGGACCACATCAGCTTCAACACAGGATAGTACACTGAAAAGAGACACAGAGCACAGAACGCACACCAAGATACATTTAAATACACATTGATAAAGAAAATAAAACACTGATTAATTAAATCCTCTGTTGTTTCATCAACTCATTGACTCAAAGGCAATCCTCTCACCGCCATGCTTTTAGCGACAGCAGGAAAAACGCCTCTTTGCCGGTGAATTCAGGCAGAACAAGAAACCATCATCAACTGATTTACAGCAAGTTTTCCTTTGAAGAAAGAAAATCAAGAAGATCCAAATGCGTTTTTGAAAATAATACCTTGTCTACCTGTTGCAGTCGTCACAGTTTGTGGTGGTACTTGTTTGAACGCGAGTTGCCCCCACCGTAGATAAAATGCAAAAGCTGGCGTACCGGCATGAGTTTTAAAGAAAATGGAACGCCGTTAAATATTTCCGCGGATAACAGCAACAACAGTACATACCGCCCAGGTATTTTATAGGTGGGTATAGTTTCCTTCCTAGTACCAGGAGATACCCTCCAACATGGCATCTGAAATAATATAAAGATACATAAATAAAAATAGCATCACCTTTTTTAAACGCATGCATAAATATTTATAAAAAGGATGAAACTGAATGAGGAAGCGGTTGGAACCTCAAATGAATGTTTTGGCAATGCCGAATTTACCTACCGGTTTTAGCCTTCATATAATTAATGGATCAAGATAGATGATGCATGAAATATTCATCATCACCGATAAAAACAAAAAGGAAAACAGGTTTAAAATAGAACTACCACTGTCCAGATGGGGAAAGGTGACCTACAAACTTTCCAAAAAAGTAAAAAAAAAAAAACAATCTGCTGGACTTTGTTTTAAAGTTTGACAATATTTCGCTTCCCATCCAGGAAGATTTTTCTATTCAAAATGAAATAGCGTTGAGTTCGAAGCCTTGTTTTTGTTTAGAAAACATGCAAATTGAATCGGATGAACAGGTCCAACCCTTTGGAATGGGGGTCGTTTGGCTTCTTCGTTAGCCTGCAATGCCCCATACCTGTCTGTGTCTCTTAAATATGGGTTGTTAAAGGGAACTGTTGGCCTGGCGAGGTGTTCTGTTTTGGGGGCTGCGATGATAGCGGGAAGGAATCAACTCAATTGCTTCATTGTAGGTTTTTCAAAGCTGAAATCTGAGTGCACCCCCCTCTGTTTAAGGGTGTTTTTTTCTTTCTTAACATAGATGGCTTCCTTCAGGCCCCTCGCAAACCACCTGTCTTCTTTGTCCAAAATTTGAACATTCTGGTCCTCAAAAGAATGTCCTTCGTCCATAAGGTGTAAATGGACAGCTGAGTCTTGTCCAGAGGAGGGCGCTCTGCAGTGTTGGGCCATGCGCCTGTGGAGAGGTTGTTTGGTTTCCAATATAATGACGAAGCATCCCTCTCACCAACCGCATCACCTCCGCTTTATATTAGGTCTGGTTTCCGTCCTAGTATGTGTAGTCTCTGCTTAATGCTCGTTTGTTTGAAATTCCACCGATTTACATTTGGCAAACACCTAAAAACCCAAAACCCGCCTCGTCCGCAGTCGAGTGGATCAAGAATGAAAATCGCGAAAGAATGAAAACGCCGCACCGGACTTTATCTTCGCTTTCTGAAGATGTCCGGCGGCGATTTTTGGCAAAATGATGGTGTTATTGTGGCGGCCGTCTGCGCGCGTACGATACTAAAACATTGGGATTATCCGCCCTGGTATAATACTGGCGGCTGCAGCGAACCGGAGGATGTGGAATCTGTTCGGTCCTACAGTTTCTTTAAAACATAATCTGCTCCAAATCGTGTTTGTTCTATTGCAAGCTGACAAGAATTGACAAAAACTCCTAGATAGGTGTCAAAATCTTTTCATATTAACTGAACAAACTCTGGTTGTCTCCAATTTAGGCCTCTTGAGTGGCTGCACTGACCAATATGACTGAGAATTTCCAAACCGACGTTCCTGAAGAAGCAATCAGTAAAGCTCATACAAATGTGACTGAATGTAGCATCGGGTCCACTCAACAGCAGAGCATTCTGTGATTAATAGTATAAGATGTGAATTTGCCGGCTTGTTGTTTGTTGGTGAAGCTGCTCTTTCGATAAAGCCCTTTGCGCCAGCAAGTCGTAATATGCGGCATCGCGAATACATAAAAACTTCATCTATCGCTTGTTAAACTTTATTCATCAGCAGATCCTTCAGCTAAAACATTGCTCACACTAAGAGATTTAAGAAAATTAGTTACTTGTAGTTCATTTCTTACCTACCTTTCTGCAGAAAAAGCAACGCTTACCAGTAGGACACTGACTGCTCAAAGTTCTTCCGCTGCTTTCCCCTCAGATAAAAAATACCTGGACAATCCACAATCATTAAAAAAAAAAAATCCTCTGAAATCTGATCTAAAATAATTCAAACAGCAGTTTCTCTGCTCCATCTCATCCACAGGTTCCACAGACTGGTCTCCTCTGAGCTTCATCATGTTGACTCTGAGGATCACAGCACTGATCCTGATGGTTGGAATCACTGCTGATATCATCAGAACCAGAGGTGAGCAAACTGGACCAGAATGGAGCAAAGCTACAGATTTTCAATGTTAACTGTTTTATTTTTCTTCCCTTCACAGGAAGCAAAAAGCCAC
>JAGKQL010000007.1:6248535-6270967 GCA_018398635.1 Cyprinodon brontotheroides | reverse complement strand
ATTTCCATGTAAATATCTGTCTTTGGAGGATGTGTTTTTTAGCACCCCTAGTTCTCTCATTTTTATTCCAAATACAATTTATAATTTGAATCACAGGGCTATTTTTATCTCTATGGTTCAGTATTTTCTCAAGTAGCAACTTTAACTGCTATACTTTCCTGTCTTAAAAGGCAGAACTCTTCTAGTCTAAAAAAACCTCATTTGTTGAAATGGGGGGGCCTGTTGTTTGAACCCCTTAGGGGCTTTAAAAAACAAAAATGCCTGTCTCTTTTTTGCGCTTTATGAAACAAAGTACCCTATATTTTGTGGATGTACAGCTACATTTCTCATGTAAGTTTGCGTAGTTTTAACACAAACATTTATTTTTCATATTGCACCAGGACAGTTAATGAGCAACCTGTACTCGTGTGCTTGTTTGTTCTGTCTAAAATGTTTATTTTGGAATAAAGAGGTTAATATAAAAAATATTTTTTGTCCGATTCATCGATTAATCGAAATTTTTAAAATAATCTTTAGTTGCAGCCCTAAAATGTATATATATCTCTTAATTAGCTTCTTTATTTTTTCACCTTCTTTGTTAAAATATTTATTAAAGATCAGCCAATGACGCATAACACGGAGTGTAAAAATTGCTTTATGATCAGCATAATAAAAAACTAATGACTAGTAGACAAAAATAAACAATCTGCTGTTTTAGAGGCAAATTAGGGTTTACTGTACGGTATTCTACACACATGGCTATGAGTGCTGCATTCAATGGACATCTCTATAGGGAAAACAAAAACCCTACGAGCATCTTATTTCTTTTAGGGTCTCACTAGAAAACGATCTTCAAAGACCTCAAAATTTAAACAGTCGATTCAAGGAACAAATGAAACTGTTCACAAAAAGGTGAAAAAATAAAGCTAGTGAGAGATATATATACATTTATGTCTCACTGTATAATTTAATTTCTACCTACATATTTATTCATTGTATTTTGGGGTAATTAATTGAATGTTTATTTATTTATTAGGCATTTATTTATTTATGTATTTATTTTTATACATGAGCTTCTGTTCCTCCATACCTAAAAAATCTTATCTGTGCAAATAACCCTTAAAACATCTGAACAT
Organism: Cyprinodon brontotheroides; assembly: GCA_018398635.1. Lineage (NCBI taxonomy): Eukaryota > Metazoa > Chordata > Actinopteri > Cyprinodontiformes > Cyprinodontidae > Cyprinodon > Cyprinodon brontotheroides. The sequence goes on along the minus strand of JAGKQL010000007.1, from coordinate 6,269,852 downwards.
ACTTTTTATCAGAGGATTCAACAAGTTTCAAATCTCTGAAGATAAGGCCAAGTAGCGACAATTGGCTGCTCTTCTAAACATAACTGTCCTGTGTCCTTCTCCATCCTGTGTGTGTGGCTCTGTATGTGCGGGTGTCATTCATTGAGTTTCCACTGCAGTACGCATGCGATGTTTCATAGACACAGACAGGGAGGCAGAATAGAGGCCTGGCGCGCGGAATGTCCAGCAATAACTCCGGCAAACTATTGTTAAACTAAGCTTTCGCATGTAGCGGCGCTTACTGCCCATCACTGATCAAAATATCTTAGTAACCGGCACATGCTTACATATAACGCTACAGCGTATATACATTGCTGACAAGCATATGAAAGTTAGACATCTTTTTGTTTCGCTGTAAAAGTAAGAAATTAACTTACCATTGTTGTGGAGTTCTCACAGTGGTTCAACAACCTCGGCCTAGAAGGTGATGTCGGTTGGGGAGGTGGGCGGGCTAACTTGTTTACTCCGCCTCCCACGGGGTGGAGGTGGTTTCGTGCATTGCGGCGAACTGCTGGTCTGACAGCGCTGGCGCGTGGCGCAGCTGTGACCGTCGGATAAATAGTGGTGTTTCAATGCTGTTGTCAGAGATGGTTTTGATCAACGCCCAAGTCAGTGAGCTGATTGGATACCGATACCGGTGATGGAATGACGTTGCATGAACCCCCTCCCTCCCGAATGGACGGATGATCCACGGACCTTATTGGATTCAGTTATTTGTTTTGCCAAAAGATTAATTATAATAATTTTTCATTAAATAATAGAGATAAATAGAAATAAACAGTTTCAGATAAGGTCAGGGTGTATCTATAACTGCTCCCATACAGTATGCAACAATTTTCATGAAATAAGATAATGCAGTCACTATGTTAATTATCCATTAATCCTTTATTTTAACCAAAAAAACAAAATAAATAGAACAATATCACAATCACATCCCCTTAATAAACCCAGTGCCAGCTGACTGCAGGGCCACAAACGTACAGACACGGTGTCTACTGTGTCTCTGACTAAAGGAGCTAGTCGCCCTTTCTTATAGCTGGTGTCTCATGCATGAATGTCCAACGACACCCAATTGTTGTTTCAAAAATAGAAAACCTGGTTTCATTCTAACTTTTCATTACTTATAAAAAAAAAAAAAAAAAAAAAATTTAAGGCAATGGCCACAGTTGGGATTGAACCCACAAATTGTTAGGTCTACACACCACTCAGCTTAACCACTGGGCGCTTATGTAATGACGTGCGGATGTCCCCCAGTTCTGTTACTTGACCAGACTGGGAGGGGGTGTACCGCATTGAACGGCAAGAAAGTAACAATAATAAAAACAAAAGTTTTCAAACGGCAACTTATATTTTACAAAACTAAAGAAAAATATATTTTTCTTACATAACCCTTTTGAATAACTTTGGCTTATCTTAATGAGGAAATCAACTTTGGATATGATTTTAATTTCAACATCACCAGTCTGCTACTCGACCTATGTACTTCTGGTTGCGCTACAGTCCGTATCCCCGGCTCTAACTTAATTAATTTTATTTTTTCATTAAATAATAGCGCGCCATGCAGATAAATAGAAATAACAGTTCTCAGATAAGACCGAGGTGCATCCATAACCACGCTAACCATTTCAGGTTAAGATTGGCGCAGTCACTCTGACTGCATAATCTTTTATGTTGTTAAATTAATTCATTAACTTTATTTTAATCAAAACAAAATAAAATAGACAGTATCACACCAAGATCCCTTAACAAACTGCTTTTCAGCTGACTGCAGGCCCACAAACGCCACTCCCTCAGCACGGCAGAGGTCCTAAGCGCCACCTGGTGGATTCTTATCATTGTGTTCTTTTGAAATAAAAAATATGGCTCATGAAATACAACGTGATTCATCGTGGGAATCACATGCCAGGAATCCACGCAGGAAACCGTCCATTTCCAACCAGTCCCTTACTGTAGCATATATTCAGGCTATTCTATCGCACCCCTCGCGGAATGGTAGATTGCCATCCTGGACTGAGTCCTGAACCAGATTTAAAGGAGGTTGATGGTTGACCATCAGTACCTTAGCTGTTCCTAAGTCCAGCACCATGGACAGAGACCTCTGATGTTTCTACCATGGGATCATGGTGTAGCCACTCTGCCAGATTAGAGATCACAGCCCCCAGTGCTCTATTTACCACTGGCAACTACACTGTTCCTCATATTTTTCCTTTTTACCTTGTTGCTTAATACCATGCCTCCATTCCTGTATGATTCAGCTCGAATGATAGGAACTCACTGCTAATCCAGTATTCAGCTGTAACTTACATTCTATCACTACTGCCTCTTCTGCTGGTGTGGATACTGATGATGTATGTCTGGCTGGTTGTAAACTGTTACAGGGATAATAATCGCTTCCTCGGGAAGGGTCGGGTAGGAATTTTCCTCTATTGGAGAGGTTTTGCCTACTCAAGGGACAGATTTTTGAAGTTTTTACATTCTTGATAAATCTTACATTTTTGCTTAAGTTTTACATTTTAATCAGACAGGCTTCATATTTTTGTTTTTTTTGCATATTGATCTTTGATTACTGAATTCCCTATCTGCAATGCATTTATGATGTGTGTAGTAAAAATCTTTTTAGAAGTGCTACATGCTGATGTTTATATGCACAACAGGAGGGAAATGTTAGAGTTTATTCAATGATGATTATAAAATTAATGTGTGCATATGAAACATTGAAGCAAGGAGATGCTTCACTCTGCCTTGTGATTCAGTCAGAAGACCACTCTGCCTTGTGATTCAGTCAGTGGAGCATTCTGTCTTATGACCAGATCAATTGTTCTGTCAGAACAATACTTTGTTTTGTAACCATGTGTTATGTTCTGTTAATAAAAACGCTCTGCAGAGGAGGTCCGGGAGAGAGAGTAGGGTGTTGGGTTGCAGCTCTTTCTTCTCTTCTGCAGAAGCTATTGAAAATCCCTTTCTGTGTGGACTCAGTCATGCTTTTACGAACCTACATTTTTTAACCTAACAGTGATAACAGCTAAAAATGGTACAAATGCTAATAATGCAAATGCTAATGTGTCCTCTCTGACTGTTTGTATCTGAGGTAAAAGAGATGCTACTTCCCAAGGTTTTGTGAAACATTGTGCCATAGCAGTAGTGGTCTGGGTAATCATACAGGTTCCCAGAAAAGTTAACCCAAACTAATCTTGCTTATATGTTGAGTGTCTATGGTGGCTGTTTTCTCAAATATCTTTGACCAAGTTTGATTTTGGAAAAGCTTCACATTGCAGATGTAACAGTTAGAGGAAGTGCAAGCCATCCTTAGAGCTACCCAGAGATTTGGGAAAAATTCAAGGCTTATTTTTTAGAGACATACGTGAGTAAATAGGTCATCTGTGCTTCAGGATTTCTGGAAGGTTTTCCATCACTGAAGCCAGTGCTCTCCCATCACTGTTACACTGTTGTCCAGCAATGACTCTGAGAAGTTAACAGAGCGTTCTCGGTTTCTTCTTCATGCACTCTATATGCAAGGATTTCTGCATGATTAAAGATATAATGATGTAAAACACCAAAAAGTTTTAATGAAACTGTTTTTGTTTTTACATTCATATAAAAATATATTAAACACAAACTGATGCAAACAAAAATGCTGCTGGGTCCACCTCGTTTCTCTGTAGCCCTAAACAGTTGTTTAATAATAATAATAATGATAATACATGTAATTTAAACTGCACTTTTCATCAACAAGACCTCAAAGTACTACTGAAAAAAGAAAAGCCTTAAAAGAAATACAAAACACAAAACAATAACAATAAAACAGCTCTATGTTTTAAAAGAGAAAAAAACATCTAAAGGGGGACTTTAAGTTTTGTTAATAAAGAAATGTTTCAAGGCCTTTTTAAAAATGCCTCAGTGGATTGAGGCGCCCTCAATGTGTCACGGGAGGGTATTCCACAGATGTGGCGCAGCAGCACAAAATGCTCTATTTCCCATTCTCCTTCTGGGAATCAGGAGCAGGTTTGATTGGAGTGGAGGCGAAGGGAGTGGGTTGTGTTCTGTGGGTTGATAAGTTCTTTGAGGTGGGGGGGCATGTCCATGGATGCATTCATGTGTGAGGAGGGAAAATTTGTATTCAAACCTGGTGGAGATGGGAAGCCTGTCTAGTGAATGGAGAATGGGGGTAATGTAATCATGTTTCTGTGCTCTAATTAGGATCCTAGCTGCAAAGTTTTGAATGTACTGAAGGCTCTGCAGACTCTTTCTAGGGATCCCAATGAGAAGTGTGTTGCAATAGTCCAGTCTGGAGGAGACAAAGGCATGAACCAGCTTTTCAGCTTCTGGGAGGGAGAGAATGGGACGGAGTTGGTAGAAAGAGGCCTTGCATAAAGGATTTACGTGCTTATGGTAGATTTAGTTGTTTAGTTGACTTATGGCTTGGACAAGCACTGCAATTAATCCAAAGAAGTCCATCAACCATAAGTGCTTATTGAATAGTGCTGGAAGTAAGGAAGGAGGTAGGAAAATTAAACAGGATGGTTCCTGTCATGAGTTAATTTACTTTAGGGACTTCTCAATGTTCTTATCTGATGCATAGCAATTATACAGTTTCCCACAATCTTTTGCCTGACAGGACGTATAGGAACAGCCCGCCTTATGGAAATGAAGGATTTAGCTGTTGATCTTCTTTTGGCTTTAAGGTTCCAGGGAAAATATTTTCCTATTTGGTTGTCCCACATGCCAATCTTTGTCACATAGTGGTCTTACTGCCCATTCATACCTCTAGTGTAAAATAACCAGTTAGCTTTAGTTTTATCAATTAGCTTGTCTGCCTTACCTATATTGAAAAATTGTTAACTTTACCATTAACTATGAACATGGTAAGCTGACATGTTTTAGAGTTACCACAAGGGGTCAGTAAAATACAGCTGTTACAGTTGCAAACATGCTTAATCAAATCTTGTCAGAAGAATATTTTTTTATTTACTTATTGTTAACCCTTAAATTATCCTTCAATGCAATTCAATTGAAGTTCAGATTGAAAAGCTGCTGCTGTATGTGTTGGTAAAGACCTAGGATGGAAACTATTCTTCTGTTGTTAAAATCTGAGAACTGCTTCCAAGTTTGGTTTCCATAATCTCTGACTGTGAACTGAAAGGTTATTTTCGGCTTTAAAATTTGATGCTAATCGGAATCTGGATGAAATGATGTTCTCCTCACCTTGAAGGTCACGTCCAGGCAGGTACAGAGGAGACAGATCAACAATCTTTTCTCACAAGAACTTACAAGGGCTTTATTTCTTTTAAAACTCTTGAGTTTAATAAATTCCACATATTTACAACTGTAACAAAGCTCCATAACTCAGTAACTGTACAATGCTGCTCCGAAACCCTCATCATCACTTAAATACAATAGCAAAACTTCAATATAAGCTATAGATTATTATTTTGGCCTCGGCGGAACCTAAACCCAAATGTCTACTTCCTGTAGCTGTTTTAATAAAGGTAGAGGTTTGAGATTTTTAATTTCCCTATTTAGTTAGTTTGGGCTTAGAAACTTGGCTGTAGAGGCTGTTAGGATCAATGTCTTCTTCTCTCTTCTGTTTAGTCCTAACAGCAGAATAAGTCACAGTTTCTTCATCTTGTTTGACCTGAAAAAACAAACCAAAACTGTTTACTTTCCACATGTATGTGGTAATTTAACATGTTTCCAAACCAATAAAGAATTTAAAACACTAGTTTAGTTTGGCCTACATTCACATGATGTTTAACAGGTTAATATTGAAAAAAAAAATACATTTCCTCTGCAAAAAAAGGGTTAATATGGAACCGTAATAAGTTAAGTTCTACAATGACAAGTAAAAAGATGAATTAAGTCAGTCTTTAACCCGCAGCTTAGATGTAGTAACTTTCATTCATTGGTATTAGAGTCATAATGAACCTGCAATGCTTGTTTGGTCTCTTACCATTATTCTCTGAGGAGATTTGGGATTAAAATCTTTAACAGTGGCATAAGTCAGGTTGGACTGATCCTCATCCTGAAAAAAAGGACAGAAAACCTTTATCCACTGTTGCAGGAGGGAATGTAGATATAAAGACACAGATCAGCGGTTACATGACTTTTCGTGTGTATTTTAAGGCACCATTTTGATTTTTGACCCTTTATGCAGTTTTGACACAGACACCCTCAAATAAATGGTGAAATTCTAGAATTACATAACTTTACTGGAATATGTTTCAGTAATGATTGGTGATTGATGTTTTTCAAATACATGTGGATCAACTTTCACAGCCCTGCAGAATAAAAACTCACAGGTTAAGGTTTAAGAATCTTTAAAACTTACAGAGAAATTATGTTCTAAACGGATTAAGGTTTAAAAGATTGAATGTGTAATGTGATAAATGAGTAAATGAGATGTTGTTGATGCTTTTTTATCTGCATCTATGTGACCACTGCAATTCATCCAAATCTAATGGATTTTTCAAACTACATTTATTTCATTTACCAGGACTGTTTCACTGAAATTCAATACATCTGCAGCTAAGGAGTCAACAGACCAACCTATTGGATAGCTCCCTGCATGCTTACATCTCTCTCTCTCTCTTAGTGGTGGGTTGTCCTCGGCTAGTTGGATCTTTACAAAGTTTTGAAAGGATGTACTGGAAAGTAGATTTTCTTGATATTTCTACTGTTCCTCAGTTTGTTTTTGGATGGATACATAGTGAGGAGAAAACTGAAATTAGTTTTAATTATCTTTTTGTTTGGGGTGACTAAACTATCCATTTGGAAGACCAGGAAGATCAGGCTGGGTCAGGGTTGGACAGATGTGTTGCAGAGCCTGAAAGGTCTGGTTGCAGCTCGTCTGAGAGTGGAGCATCAATTCTACACATTGACTATCTAATCTGGAGCCTTTTAGGAATCTGTGTTGCATTTGAAATATTTCATGTTTAGTAGATGAAGATAGCTCACTGGTTCTTAAGCGGTTATTCATTCGCAACAAACCATTTGCAGCTTGGTGGCGGGTGGCGCTAGCATAGTAGTATGGACAGCGAGATGATCGAAAATGAACACAACGGAGATCTGAGTCCCATTGGCAGACATCCATTTAATGTATAGGCAACTAGCGGCATGAAAAAGTGGTTTCTACTTTTGCTTTATACCTTTAAATAAATTTACAAGCCTGTACTTTATTACTTTTACTTGAGTAAAGAAGATTAATCAATTACTTCCCACTTTTACCAGGAGTATTTTTAAACATCAAGTATCTGTACTTTACCAAGTATGAAAGTGAGTGATCGCTTTTGTCTCATAATTCTCCTCGGCTAGTTTGTCTTTTAAAAGGTTTTGAGAAAGGATGGGTGGAGAAGCTTTGGGAGAGAGATTCTTCTGTTCCTCTGTTTGTTTTTGGACCCAGACATAGTGAGGAGAAAACTGAAATTAGTTTTAATAATATTTTTTGTGTTGCTAAAACTAGCAATTTGGAGGACCAGGAAGAATCAGGATGCTGGGTCAGGGGTTGGACAGGAGGTGTTGCAGAGCCTGAAAGGTCTGGTTGCAGCCCGTCTGAGAGTGGAGCATGCTTTCTACACACTGACTAGTAATCTGGAGCCTTTTAGGGCTCTGTGGGGGATTAGAAATATTTCATGTTTAGTAGAGAAAGATAGCTCACTGGTTCTTAAAGGAGAAGTTCGGTTTTTTACACTTTAAATGGTTGTTTTTTTATTGTGATGAATGGAAACAGAGTATGTTTTTTTCTGATGTAAAGTAAATAAACAATGTCAAAGGTCTCTCTCTCTCTCTCTCTCTCTCTCTCTCTCTCTCTCTCTCTCTCTCTCTCTCTCTCTCTCTCTATATATATATATGTAACTTATATATATATATATATATATATATATATATATATATAGTTAGAAATCCAATTTGTGTGGGTTCTGTTTTTTGTTTGTTTTCTCTCCACCACTAGGTGGCGCGGTCTGGTCTCCTCACACACCTGTGGATGGTTTGCCTCCATTAATACTTGACGACTCTTAAGCTGCTGGACTGCCACTACCTCGGCGCCAGAGTGTTTGCCAGTTTTTGGGTACTCTAGCCAAGCTGAGATTTGCTGAGTCAAACCTTGTTTTGTCTTTTCGCTCTCTCGGCAGGAAGTCATCCTGCAAAGCGGAGGTTTTGGACCTTCTCTCCCTGGAAGGACAAATCCCCAGGCTTCAAACTGAGCTGGGGATTCAAACTGGAGGTTTGGATCTACTTTTCCCCAAGGGATTGTTTGAGCTTCACACTGAGCAAAGGGATTCATCTACACAACAGCGCGGTTCAAGTACCAAGGGAAATCTAAGTGGCAGTCAGCTCAACCCTGTTCCTCACAAGGAAACACCTCAAACCTGGGTAGAAGCCCTGTCAGCCCTCCTACTTCTGAGCAAGAGTCTGGCTTACAGGAACAGCCCACACCAGCGCTGGATTCAGAGAAAGACTACCTTTTCTGGAAAAAGGGATCCTTTTGTCTTTATTCCCTTTTACCAAATCAAAGCAAAATTTCCCCACTGAGCCTAAACTAACCACATGAACTTCCCCTTCATTTTTCAGTCCCGGTTCACCAGTGTTCAGAGCAGCACTAGACCCATCTCTACCAGTTAAAAAAAAACTGTTAAATCCTTCCCCTGGTCTCTCTGTTTGGTTTTCAGCATGTGGGCCGAGAGATCATGCTTGAAGCTCTTCGGCCACTTAATACTCCTCCTTTAACCCGTACTCTCTTTTAGCTCTGGTTCCTGTGACTGTCGATACATGTTTTTTTTAAAGAAAAAAAAATATGTATTCAGGGCTTCTGTTGCCACTAATCTTTATTAAATTAGCAAGCAACCACACCAACTTTTGTCTCTCAATTTGGGCAATATAAAACTTCTACACAACCTGACATAGGCTGGCCTAATTCATTTCAATTTATTTCTGTTTATTCAAAGCGAGCCAGTTCACAACACATGTCATCTCAAGGCAATTTACAATTCAACCAGATCATACAGTCACCTAGTCTGGTGTTACTTTGACCCCAGTGACAGTGATGGAGGCTCCATAGCTGCAGAGCTGAGTTTTAACAGGTTAAAAATATATATATTCCCAGTACTCACCACTGTGTTCTAAAAACACCAAACTTTACTATTTTATTTTAACACAAATAAGGTAGAAAGCCTCTGCTACTGTATTTCACTCACTTATCACTTTTATTCTTTTTAATTATTTGTGTTGCTTCTACTCCACTGCAATCTACTTTTCCTTTTTTGCTTGCCACTGAAATAAGTTATGTAAATAAACTTAATAAATCCTTGCCTTATCAGTATCTGCATATTCTGCAAAGCTGCTAAATGTTAGCAGAATCTCTTTTTATTGTCGGACAAGTTTAGAAAAGAGGAACAAACTGCATTCATTTCCTGCCACTTTACACTTAATATAGCCTGGGTGCCAGTTCGAACTTAGTCCATACAAGGTTTGAGTTCGGAAGTTGGGTCTGGCGCTCTGCTCCATAGTAGCGAGTATTAAGAAGCCCACTGTCAAGCTGATCAATCAAATTATGGGGCTTTATGCGATGATGGACAGATGATCAAGAGTAGCGTTATCAACCACGTGACCAATCGGCGCTTGGTGACTACAATAATGGCTTCAGCTGGAGAGTTTGGGTGAGTAGATTCTGCTATTAGGGCTGTTCTAGAAGATATAGACAGCAAATTAATTTTAAAAAGAAGACAGAGAAGCAGCTATCAAGTCTCATCTTCTTATTCTAGGCGTGAAACTGCACGCTTGGATTTTTGTGGACAACAACTATGCCTCGCTTAAGATGCGTTCCACGCGACTCCGTTGCTCTTATTGGTTGTAGGTCTATCCAATTGAGTGCAGAGGCATTTTTCCTGGTTCGTTCAAAAGAGGCCCATAATCAAAGCTCTATGGAGCAGCATCAGACTCATATTCTGACTAGAATTGAGTCGGACTACGTCGAGCTACACTTAATAAGCAGCAAGTAGGACATCTTAACTGTTTTGGTGTTAAAACATAGCGGCTATTTTTTAAACATCTAACATACAGTCATTTTATTCACAGTCTGTTACCTCTATGGGAAACTAATTGGATTGTATCAATACTCACACACTGATGACTTCCATGGGCTGAATCTTGATCCTCTGAATGAAAAGAAAAAAAAAAATGTATTTCTAGCTTCCCCTTTTCTCTGAAACAGTAATAGTTTACCACACTATGGTTACTATGGAAACAGTTCTTCCTTATTCTGTGAAAAGTATTTCACAAGATGTCGGAAACAGAAATTAGCTAATGAGAGAAGAAATGCAGCTTTTTGCACGGAGGGAAATGATAATAATAGATAGAAAGTTTACTTAAACTGATAACAAATACACAACAAGCTGACAGAGAAGCACCTTACCACAGTAGTTAGAACCCTGACTACCATTCATTTCCTGACAGTCATGTGACACATGTCAAGGTTCACTCTGACTTCAATCACTAATAGATCAATAATTGCCCCCAAAGGCCTCTGAGTCCCACCCTGGATGCTATCCAAAGGGAGAGCAGGATGAGAAATTATATGGAGAAAAATTTTAAAAATATTTCCCTTGCCTTTTATGAATATTTCTGCGGTCTGAGAATGTCATTATTTTCATCCAAACAAAGTTGCTTAAGCTGATTATGTAACAGGTTTGAATGTTGTACCCTTTATTTACTCCATTTGGACCTTTTAGACAATCATGTAGAAATAAAAAAATAATAGAAAATAACTAATAAACACTTCTATATTTGCCAACATCATAGGTTCCCTCTGTAGATTAAAGATCCAGTACCTGCTGTGGTTTTATGATCCTCTTTAACTCTGGTTTTCCTGCGTTTGATGAAAACAGCAGCCAGAACAACCAGCAGCAGCAGAACGCCGATCACTGCTCCAAGGAGGATGATGATGTTGGTGTTTTTGGGAAGATCTGCTTGGGTGATTCCAATATTATAAAACACTTGGTCAAACCATGGCAAAAAAAACATCATTTGACTGAAAATGCAAACAGATATCTGTTTGTTTTAACATACACAACATAGATTTAATCACAGACTTTATATTTTATCTTAATAAGATGACATCATACCTTCCAGCTGGTAGTGAGCTTCTATCTTCACTGTGTTTCCATCAACAAACTGGCAGGTGTATCTTCTGCTGCTGCTGCTCTGAAGCTTCACAGTGAGATAAGAATCACAGCCAGTCTGTCTAAACTGGTACCCAACACCTTCACCAGTCAGAACAGTTCCTGTCTCATCCACCCAGAGGAGGCTGTTCTCTGGACAAGAACCCAATGAAGTATATCTGACCAGAGAACAGAGTAATGTGATATTATTCTCTGTTGGATCAGCTTCTACTGGAGAGACTGAAATGAGAAAACCAACAAAGACAATTTTTATTTCCAGGTTAGGAAGGACTGATATCAGCAGGAACACAGAGTCAGTTCAGATCACTCACTGCTCATCAGATTTAGATACACATCTGGATCAGAGCTGCCTCCATCCTGAATCTGACATCTGTAACCTCCAGCATCCTCAGCAGTGATGCTGTTGATGATCAGAGAGCAGTTATTGTCCACACTCAGCCTGGCAGCTTTAGATGAACTCTGAACAACGATTCCTCTCTGAACTTCCTGCTGAGGATTCATGTCTTCTTTTCTCCTATAAAGCCAGTTAACAGTGGAGCATGAGGAAGAGGATGATGAAGGTCTTTTACAGGGTAAAACAGCATCATCTCCAGCTCTGTGGTAGATATGGACTCTGATACCTGCAGAAAAAGACACATTCAGAGGAATAGTATCAGTCTATGATCTGTTGTGACACTTCTTTACTAAAAGTATAGAATTTAATGGAAAACTTAAATTAATAAATATTTACAATATTTGTCTTAAAAAAGATGTATTGTTATCAATTTAAAACCATACAGATCTTTGTATTTCCTTACAAAAACATAAATGTATTATTTTTCCAGTTTAACATATCATGTGCTCTTATCAGACATGTAGATTTTTCTACAGATATTAAAATGTTAATGTTATTTCCATTTTTTTTGTGTTTGTTTAAATCTGAGATTCTTATAGATTGTCATACAGAACAGTGCAGATGAGCTTTTAGGCCTTTTCCTCACAAAGATGAAACAGCATTATCATTATATTTCAATAAATAGCAAGTTAGCTCTTTCTGGTGTTCACACCTTTCTCCAGCAGAGTCCGCCGTGGATCCTTCTGTGGGAGCCTCCTGCACAGCTGCAGCCCATCAAGATCATCAGAGGAGGATCCACTATATAGGCTGTCTTCAGACCTTGCCTCATGCCGCAGTGTTGTTGATCCAGTTGGTCAGCGCCTAAGCCTAGACTTTCAGTGTTACTTTTGTGACCAGCCAGGATTCTAACCGTTGTCTCATCTTTCAGGAAACCTGTGTCTTCTCTGTGAAGCTCTGGAAAGAGCTAACCTGGAGCCGACCCTCAGAGCCAAACCCGAAGATCCATAGAGAACTTCCATGCAGCTCAGGATAAGAGCTGGAAACCTGTTCATTTATAGACGTGAGACACTGAAGCAGCAAGCCGGACTCCCCTGCTTTTCCACAAACAGAGATGTGGCTACAAGAACCCTCAAGGTACAATCAGTTATCATCAAACATCAAGCTCCAGCGTTTTTCGACACTGAACTGTTTCTCTCAGGAAAATGGTGACCCGTGTCCAGCCGAGAGTACAATTTTGCTGTGACCAAATAAATTGTTGAACATTTCAGTCCGTCAGTGGTGTTCAGCATGGGGTCACTTCTAGACTCAGACCATTTATAACTCAGACCTCATGTGCTGAACTGTATCTTTCCTAAACAAAAAGCCACCAATGGAGCCAGTTTCCCATGACCTTTTCTAACGCCACAAACACATTTTTGATACTTTTATTTATTTTTAATATAGACTTTTTTTCAGATTTCATATTATTTCAGTTCTATGGGGAAAAAGTCAGACTTCTGAGATTGTATGTCAGAATTCTGAGACAGTCAAATTCCTGGAGATTAATCAGAGTTCTGAGATTAAAGTCAGAATTCATTGACTTTTTCCCATACTAAACTGAAATACAAATTCAAAAATCAGTTAACTGTTTTTTTTTTTCAGTGGCCGAAATCCTCTTCCGTATGTTTCTTCATCAATTTGCAGCTTCCTGTTTTTTTTTTTCTCTCCACTGTTTACTGCATGCATGCTTGAGTGTGAGCCATTGCTGCAGAATCAATCACACAATGCAAGTGAATGTCTACCATGCCCCACATGTTCAGCTGCTTTTACCAGGATGTGCTGTGAAACATTAGTCTAACTATATAAAATGAAACCTTTTTTATTGAGAATCTAACTATAATCTGAATGAGTTATACCTGTAAGTCGCTTCAGGTGAAATGTGCTGTGAAATGGCGCTAACAAATGAAATGAATGGAAAGAACTGAATAGCCTTTTAAAAAAAGCTGTTTTCTCTCAACAAGCTATTAATCTCCAGGAAAATGTAATGTCTGTGTGGAGGAGCAAAAATCAACTCTAATGTAAACATCATTTTACATTGAACACATTTCAATGACTTTTCTTCTATTTATTATTAGTTATCATTACAATGCTAAACCACATACACAATTCATGTCATCACTAAATGGTAAATGGTCTGTACTTTCACAGCACCTTATCAAGTCCAGGGATCCCAAAGCTCTTAGCACTACATTCAGTAATTCACACGCTGGTTGTGGTAATCTACACTGTAGCCACAGCTGCTTTGGGCAGAATGACAGAAGCAAGGCTGCCATAGAGCCGGAACAACCAGAACCTCTAAACACCAACAGCAGCCGACTGACATAAATCCTATTTAGCAGCACTGGAGGAAACGTGTGGCTTTAATTTTTGAAGGACCAAACTTTGTCCTCTTTGCTTCCATTAAGGTTGTTTCAGTGTTTCTAAACTACAGTAGATTATATGGAATAAAAAGATAAATCATCTTTGTCTGACTTAAAAAAATGAAAAATATATAAAGGTCTTCTTCTTTCAACTGCAAAAATGGTTTAAAAAAACTCTAATCTTATAAGTCCAAAAAGAGAAATTATAAATTCTAAAAGATTTTTTACATTAAATTCAAATACTCACACCTGAGTAAACACCCTGCAATGCTATTCAGCCCGTATGAAACAACAACCAGAGACCGTCCATCTACTCCAAGGTGAAGGGATGCAACCCTCTCCTCCGATGTCTCCAACACAACATGATTGAGTTGGGGAGAGACAAGCAGACCCATTCCAGCTCTCAGTCTCTTCCCAGGGGCCAGAGTAGAGAAAATCCAGTCTCTCCTGATTAGCTGGGTTCCAGAGCCCTGGCTGTATGTGGAGGTGAGCCCAAATATTTCTAGCCTGTATCACTCCACCTACCGCAAAATCTCAGGGTCATTGCCCCCCAGTGAGGTCACATTTCACATCCCCAGAGCCGATTTAAGCTACTGTGGATCGGGTCCCAGAGGCCTCAACCTCCGACTGCCCAATCCTCTTCACACCCTTTGCACCTTCATAGAGTTTAAATAATCAGCTGAGATTCTGCTAATTCCTGCTTCTTATCTCATTTACTCAGTAGATCAAAGGCAGCCTACCTTTAAACCCAGCTGGGTAGTGAGCTTCTACCTTTATGCTGTTTCCTTCAACAAACTGGCAGGTGTATCTTCTGTTGGTGACGCTCTGATGCTGCACAGTTAGAGAGGAAACACAGCTGCTTGGTTTTCTTAACTGGTATCGAAAATCTTCACCAGTCAGTTTAGTTCCTGTCTCATCCAACCAGTGGAAACTGTCCTCTGGACAAGGACCCAACCCACTGTGCCTCTCCAGAGAACACAGTAATGTGACATCTCCATCCTTTGTTGGATCAGCAGCTGGTGAAGATGGAGAGACTGAAAGAAAAATGAAAACTGTTGTCTGAGTTTGAATGATGGAGAAGAAACTTTATATAAGGTGAGAAACTTAAAAAGACAACTTTATCTCAGTCTGTGAAAAGTAGAATAAAAATAAGAAACTATATAAAAAAAAAACTAATGAAAACTTTATATGTTGTCTCCATGTTTCTTGGTGATTGATGCACTAATGTTGCAGATCTGAGCAGGTATTTATCAGCATGATGGAACAAAACAAGAAAACTTTCCAAATGAAAGTAAATGATGCAGTGGTTTGATCAAAGCATTTAACCACACAATACAAGAGAAACTAATTGAATCTAAACAGCCCCACAGCAGCTGAGCACAACGTTCATTCTGATGAGGTCACTTCCTGATGTCAGGCTCCTCAAAGCTTGGCCCCGCCTTTAGCTCAAACAGGAAGCAGCCGAAACCCAACAAAGAAAACTCAACAAAAACACAGTTGGAGGCAGAAATAAGATTTAAAAACCACATTGAGTTTGATTTGATCATTGTTAGGTATAAAAACAATCATCCATGAAATGAATGAACCTTTTCAACATCAGATCTTTGACTGTAAAGTCAAACTAAGTGTGTGGACTGATGTGTGGTTGAAGCATCACACAGAGCTGAATAAATGATTGGTTCACACTCTGACAGAACAACATTTGAACTTCTGACTGCATCAGATATTCATCAGAACTGTTGATGTCAGAAACATCTGTCCAACACAAGTATTTCACAATGTTAATGAGAAGGAAAGAGTCTGACAGCATCAGATCATTCAGGTCTACATACTCACTGGTCAGAACGTTCAGAAACACAACGCCATCATCTCTGGGATCTGAACCAAGTCGACAGATGTACATTCCAGCATCTTCAGCAGTGATGTTGTTGATGATCAGAGAGCAGTTACTGTCCACATTTAACCTGGCAGCTCGAGGTGAACTCTGAACAACTTTTCCATCCTTAACATCAAATGGAGAACTAGTGCCTTGATCTCTGTTGTAAAACCAGTTAACAATGGAGCATGAGTAAGAAGATGAAGGACTGTTACAAGGTAGAATGACATCATCTCCAGATCTATGATAGAGATGAAGAACTCCTCCTCTGGTTCCTGCAGCAGAGACAAAGACACATTAAAGTTTTACACATTTCATCCTTCACAGACAAAATCATGAAGCTGGATTTAGAGATGAGGAGTCATTTATTTATTTTCACATCTTCTATTTCTTAGTATAACATTCATTTTCAACCTTTTGATCCTTTTGAAAAAGAACTTTGAAGACATTTTGTTGTGAACAATAATTAACATTTTAATCTCTGTCAGGTTAGAAATATGATAGAAAAAAGTTGCTACACAGATTAACTCCTGCAAACACTAGATGTTAATTCTCATATCTCCATAAAATATTTCAGTAAACCAAAGTGTCCTTTAATTAGTTTAAGCTAAAACAGATCTTTACCTTCAAACTGAAGAACAACGATCAGAATCAGTTCCAGACCCAACATCTCCTGTCCTTCTATCAGCTGCTGAACACTGAGAGACGTTTCTCTGCTGCAGATCTAAAAGTACTGATGTTATTTCCTCTTTGACGCTGAATTAATGGATGGAAAAAATAACTTCACACCAACACCTCACAACTATTCAGTCATTTATTTTTGTACTACCTGGGTATTTCTTAGAAACTGACAGAAAACCACAAAAAGAAGGAACTAGTTTCACAAACATTAGTCAGAAACAAACATTTAAACTACATTAAACTCATTCACTTTATAACACTCAGATCAACTAAAGTCAGACACGTTTTAGCTGAAGGACTGTGATGGTGAAGAAGTTTTATTTCTTTATAGTTTATATGTATTTCAGTCCAGCTTGTTGTCATTTCCTCTGCCTGAGCAAAGAGGAAGTGTGATGTATTCTAATGAGCTGCAGTCAGTCCACTAACACCCAGCAGCTCTGAGACTCTGCAGACAGAGCAGTTAAACCGAGTCAGAACAGAATCCAAGCAGGTCAAAGTGGACCCCTTACAGCAGAGGAGTCAGACTCAGACCCACAGACCAAATGTGATCAATGAGATCAATCCAAATGTCTACTAGAGCTGACCCACTGGTAGACAGACCATTCACTGCTTATACTACAACTCCCAGAATGCTCTGCTGGTGAGTTGAGCTGATGCTACAACCAATCACATCAGTAGAAGAAGAGATGCCAGCTATCTGGGTTGGACCAGAGAGCATCAGTGTAGATCAGAGAGCAGCAAACTGAGCTTTAATGATTGTTTTCTTTATTCTCTGTTCTTCCTGATCAAAGGAAGAAACTGATTGGTTGGATTTTATAGGAGGAAGTTATTTTTAAAAGCTGAATGAGACTTTTAACAAATGAAGCCACAATTGTGATCATTTGATTTGACTCTGGTTGATCATAGGGTGATTTTTAATTTTCATGGGGAGCAGGTCTGCATTTATGTTTTATATTAGATTTATCTGCTTCTGATTGGCTCCTCAGCATCTATATGATGTGATTGAGATAATGACACATTAACCAGTTTCTGTCTGTCTGCCACCAGGTTTTAATCTGAGAACAAATCCAGAGATTCTGGGATTTATTTTATTATAGATTATAACGGAAGTTTAGAGAAAACTTTTGTACATATATTGGGAAATAAAAAAGTAAAAAGTTACACATGCAAAGTGAAGCAAAATATAATAAAGCATTGTTTTAGTATAAACTGTATTGATGAGATGAAGGTCAGCTGATTGTGGCAGCAGCAGAACGTTCTCCATCATTTTCATAATCTACTGCATCCTCATCAACAGCATCATGAACCTGTGAGATAAAACCAAACATTAACCTTTATAATACAGTTATAGAAACAAACTGAACATTCAGAGAGAAATTTCAAAGCAGCATAAATGCTACCAGAGAGCAAATCCTTCATAACAGCTGATCAATTTATTACTCTGATAAAATAACATTTTGACACTATTTAAGGTCAATAAACCTTCTTTTTTTACTAATATATTTGTTCTGATATTTGAAAATATACAAACTCTACAGAAAATTAACCAAACTGGGATTTAAAGCAGAACATTCTTGCTGCAGCAGCTTGTAAATCTGTTGTAATCAAACTGAATCTCAGCAGAGAGAAAAAGGTGAAAAGGTTTAATGTTAAAAACTGGAAACTTAATTTTGAAGAAAAAGGTTTTTCATTTAGAATCTATATGTAAAAGATCTATGAAGATATTTTTAATGTTTAATTTTTCACTTACATTAACGTCTTTCTGATGCTTTTTGCTTCCTGGGAAGGAAAGAAAAAAAAAATGATTAACATCAAAATTCTGTAGATTTGCTCCATTCTGGTCCAGTTTGCTCACCTCTGGTTCTGATGATATCAGCAGTGATTCCAACCATCAGGATTCAGATGTTCCGGTGGAGTTTACCGTGCTTGCCACAGCCGCGCGGCGTACTTAGGAAGCTCAGCTTTTAAAGGCTGTGTTTTTTTAGGCTCTTGATGAGATGTGAGGGTTTAGTCGCCCTTGCTGTCCAATTGGATGGCCGATTACGCAGCAGAAGTCGGGAGCGAATTTACAGACCCATAAGGCCATTTGTTCCGCTTACACATGGGTTAAATCCATTACAGAAGCTCCACCGTAACCCCCGGAACTGATTTAGATTGATTGGGTTCACTTAACCCATGAAGAGCGAAAACAACACATTGCAGATAATCTGTGTCTTTATTGTGGAGCTCCTGGACACTACATTAACTCGTGTGTGGTGTGGCCAAAGGATCAGGTACGTCACCTGTAGTGGGGAAGATGGACTGAAATAAGTTTTCCTCCCCCATGTTTTCTATTAAGCCCCATATGTCTCGATTTGTGTTCTTTTGGTTAAGACCGTTTAAATGTCTCCACCTTAGTTGAATTTAATCGATCAAAAGCTTGTATTGCAGTCTCAGATTGAGACAGTGCCTTTGTCCGTGCCACTCCAGGTATCCTCCTTGGATGGGGAATGGTTAACGCTCATCACTCATCAAACTAAACCTTTGAAGGTAATTATATTTGTTAACCACAGAGAGTTACTTTCATTTTTTGTTTTTCCTGTTAAACATTCTCCAGTGGCTGGGCTTGGCTCCAGAAACATAATCCCCAGCTTAGCTGGGCAGAGTCTTCTTTGGAATCCTGGTCACCTGTTTGTCATTTATGTTGTCTCCAGTCTGCTTTGCCCATTTGTCACCCATCCAACTCCTCTCCCAAGGGAGAGTATTTGGTGGATCTTAGTTTGATCTATTGATCTTTTACCTAGTGCTACTTTACCCACCAGCCGACTTTATAACATCTTGAGGTCAGAACGTCAGGTGCTGGAAAAATACATTGGAGAGTCCCTCGCTGCAGGGTTGATTCATCCATCTTCCTCTCCATTGGGCACGGGGTTCTTTTTTGTGGGAAAGAAAGATGGATCCCTCCATCCGTGTATCGACTACCGAGGGCTAAACCAGATTACCATTAAACCGCGAGGAGCGACCTAAAGCGAATCCATCCATAATTATTCAGTCCGCTAGGGGGTGAGTCGAAGCAAAAACCTTCCTAGACTTGGCTAGGGTAATAGATGGCGCTGTCTAGGCATAACACGCCAGTGCCTCACGGTAACAAGGCCTTTGACAAACTACGTCCCAGAGGATTTCCTTAATGACAAAAATGTTTTGTCTATGTCAAATACGTCATTTGAGTTCATTCCGTGATCAGTCAACGGGGTCGTACATGAGTCCAGTCTAAGGTTTTGCAATGCTTTTGGAAACGTCTGTTTGTAGGCCATTTCGAAATGAAGGTTGGTATGTCCTCAGGGCTCTATAATCCTCCCTTCTTATCCTGGAAGCCGGACTTGTAAACTATGTCCTCAGAGGATCAAGGCTGTCCTTAATGGCCATTCATCTTATGTCTATCTGGGTCGATATTTTGATTCATGCCCCAACTTCAGAGGAACATTGATACAGGTTATGTCCGGTCAGGTTTTGCAATGCGTTGCTGGAGAACCGTCTGTTTGGTGAAAGCTGAGAAATGAAAGTTTAATAAGTCCTCAGTCTCTTTCCTCTGTCTTATCCTGGAAGGCGGACAAGTTAGGTCAGACCTCAAGACTCGAAACTGAGGCAACAGATCTGAGTGGCCGACGTCCTGAGTCACAGAATTCAGCTGCAGTCCTTTATAGGATTTGCTAACTTCTACAGGAGGTTTATTAGGGGTTAAGTCTGATCACGACATCTTGACAGAGGGTTCTAAAGTTTCCCAAACTTTAACTTCATTCAAAACCTAAATTTAAATTTTCTGACGACCTCCTGCAAGGAAAATACAAACTTTATGGTCTTTGCAAAGGGATCTCCGCTTTGAGACTTATTCACAAACTGATGCTTTACCCAACTTGCGCGGGGTGTTACGTTTGATGCAATGCCGAAGGCCGTTCGCCCTGACGACTGACCGTTGCTTGCGTCGCGAAATCGACGAATCAGTTCATCAAAATCATTCGGCGCGGATGTGGAATAAGTCGTATCTGATGTGGCGCAAAATACGTGCGTATCGCCGGCTGAGCGCGTGTCATCCGTCGCGTTGCCTGACGAATGACACTACCAGCGACCGCCTATCCGTCTTCACCCTGCGGCGGGGAAAAACTGCGCGCCATGGCGGGACGCCTGG
This sequence comes from Cyprinodon brontotheroides, assembly GCA_018398635.1. Lineage (NCBI taxonomy): Eukaryota > Metazoa > Chordata > Actinopteri > Cyprinodontiformes > Cyprinodontidae > Cyprinodon > Cyprinodon brontotheroides. The sequence goes on along the minus strand of JAGKQL010000007.1, from coordinate 6,249,187 downwards.
CTGGAGAAAGTAGGCTCTGGCGGGGCGTTGCTATTACAAACTTTAAACAAAATCAAAACATACTTTACCACGCGATGCTGCCAAAAAGGAACACTAGTTCTGTGCTGCCTTGCTCATTTGAGAAAAACTTCAAACGCTGTATCTGTGGAGTGTGTTTGCTTTCACTTGTTAGCTTATGGGCGCTTACATATGACAATTCATCCGTCCACAAGAGTGTGCGTAATATCTTGGAACTTTTGTACTTGCCCCAGTTGAAACATTTCAGTTATTCCTTCAGTCACTATTATACAGTAGGACGGAGCATGCAAAATATCGTTCGCAAAATGAGAAACGTAAAACTGCTGAAACGTACCGACTTTGGTGGCATTTTAAGTGCGTAGAATAACTTGTCTAAATTTTATCGGGTTTAAGGCAGGGTCGTAGAACTCTCCTGCAAGTGCTCTCCCATCATTTTCTCAAATGGCTTCCAGCAATGACTCTGAGAAGTTAACAAAAGCGCATTTCGGTTTCTTCTTCATGCACTCTATATGCAACCATTCGCTGCTGACCGGCACCATAATGATGTAACGGCACATAAAGATATTTTAATCGAATGCGTCTGCTCAACGAAATCTCGTGGCTATTTCCGTATTTGCGTTCTTCCGTTGCGAAG
>JAGKQL010000007.1:6208502-6236327 GCA_018398635.1 Cyprinodon brontotheroides | reverse complement strand
GACAGAGCACCAAGGGCCCGCCACAGGCCCATGGACCGGGCCCATGGTTGGAGGCGTCTGTCAGGGTTTGTTAGAGATTTGGGTGTGAATATCAATGACTTGAACTTTTAAATAGCAAAGATTGAACATTCAGCATTAGAACCAGCGGAGCGAGTGGAGCTCCTTTCCCCAGAGAAGGAGCACTCTGGGCCCGCACCGACCTCCGGGGAGCAGCCCCTGGTCCTCCAGAACCCACCTAGTGTCCAGCACACCACCCCTTTGGCCCACCTTAGCCCACACTGGCACTCAAAAGCCCAAAAAACACAAGCGGTGAGCCCCTGTGTCCGACCTGGGACCCATTTGTCCCACCTCACCCCTCGCCAAACGCTCCGATAACGCCGTAAAAATACTTTTTACATACATCTGTCCCTCTTTAATACCCTATTGGCCCACCTAAACACACTATTCGGCATTTAAATGGTTAAAAAATTAAGAAAAAAAACACCAGAACTCAAACAGTTACTCCGGAGCGACTTCTGTCACGCCAGAAACCAAAGGCAAGACCGCCATCTAGTGCGTCTGCTCTATATTAAAATTACACTTAGCCGATCCCTAACCTTGACACTTGCCCTAAACCTAACTCTAGCCCTTACTATCAACTTACCAGATCAATTAGCTACTGACCCTAATATTAGTGGAATCCATACCTAAACCTAACACCTGTCCCTTGCCTTAAAATTACACTTAGCCGATGCCTAACCCTGACACTTGCCCTAAAACCTAGATGGATGTGAGTGTTATGTGTGAATGTGTGTCCGCGTTATTTTCTTTCTTTATTTTTTTTATTATTTATTTCTTTATTTATTTATTTTTTTTGCTGTGGTACGAGCGGGGTCAATAGGGAGGGAAGGCATGATTGAGATGGTGAGTGTTTTTTTTGTTTTCTCTCCCAGGTTGGGGTCTCAACCGCACCCTCTCCCAAATACATCTCAAGTCTCCGCTAAGTGCGGAGCCCATTCCCCCCGTCCTGCTCTCCCTCCGCTGGCTGGCGTCGGGGCTTATCGGTGCACTAGTGGAGCTCGGGGTCTGGGGGTGGATGCCCGGGTGGCTGCTGGCTCATTCCTGGCGGCCTCTCCGCTGGCCCCGGCCGGCCGGGGCTTTGCTGGGGCTCCTGTCTGGGGGTCGGGCGCCCCTGGGGCCTCGGATCCCTGGGGCCCGGGACTGGATCCACTTCAGGGTGGGGCTGGGTGTTGTTCGGGGATTTACGGTGTCGGTGCCGGTGCCTTCACTTCGATGCCGGTTCCTGGGCGATGCTTTTTCTGATGCTGGTTCGGTGGTATCGGTTCGGGGGGGAGGGGAGCTGCTCGGCATGGTGAGGGGCAGGTCTTGGGTCTTGTTTTGGGCTCCGGTTTTTCCGCTTGCATTTCTCCTCTTGCATAGGGGAAGTTTTATTTATTTTAATTTTAATGATTAATTAATTAATTAATTAATTAATTAATTAATTAATTTACTTATTTATATATTATTATTATTATTATTTTTTTGTTCTCGGTGGGGCGGAGCGGTTGCGGGCGGGTCGGTGTCTGGTGTCCACTGTCGCATTGTGGGGGCTTTTTCAGCTTGCCGTGTTTTTTTTTGTTTTTTTTTGGTGTGTGGGGGTCTGGGCGGCTCCGGCGGAGGTAGTGTTGGGGGGCCGGTGCGGATGGGCTGGCTGCGCTGATTGGGTATTCGGGTGGGTTTTCCCTCTTGAGGCATGGTAGAGCTGCTTTGTTCCCGCTGATCACGGCGGGTGTGGCTGCGGAGCGGGTGGGGGTTGGGGTGGCTCTGGCCGGCGCGCGTCGGGGGGCCGGGATGGCGAAGCTGCTCCGGCCGCGTATCGGGGGCTGGGGGGGGGGGGGTGTTGGGGTGGCGGACGTGGCTGTGCTGCTCTGGCTTCGTCTGGTGGGGGAGCGGCGTGGTTTGCTCCGCTCTGGTTTTGTGCTGCCCCTCGGGCTGCTGCGGGGGGGGGGGGTGCATTGCACACTGTTGGCATCGGGCTTGGGGGGGGGGGGGCCTGCCTTTGGGCCGGGGGGGCATTTGGGGGGGGGTCCCGCGGCGCTCGCGGCCGGTTCGCGGCGGATGCGCATGAGCCCCGGCTGTGGGCGGGGCCGCCTGTGTGTTTTTCCTGGGTGGTGCGGTCGCAGTGGCTGTTGTGGCCAGTCGCCGGGGCTTGGTGCCGGGGGGCGCGGCGTGTTTCGGTGCTCGGTGGGGCTGGGGCGTTTCGGTCGGTGCCGTGGGGGGGCCGGTGTTCGGTGCCCAGCCCTACTTCAGGGTGGCTCATACCATGTCTTTTGGTTGTGCTGTTCTTTTTTCATCTCGTTACAGGTGATGAAGCACACTGAAAATTTTTTGTCATTGTCTCCTTTCTATCTCCTCTTTCTTTCATCTTCTCTCTTTTTTTTCTCTTTTTTCCTTTTTCTTCTTCTGTTTTTCTGCTCTACTTACATTGCAGTGTCCATATAAACTGTAAAACTCCCTGCATAATTATAATAAATCAATTTACATGCATGAAACAAGTGGAGCAGTATGGCAATTGCCATACTGCTACACTTGTGAAAGTAAAATCTGTTGGGCTCTTTTTGGCATCAAGACAATTATTCTTATTGCCACATTGCCAGACAGGACACTGTTAAAAAAAAAATAAAATTTTTAGCCTTGCCCTAACCCTAAAACCTAGCCATTACTCTAAAAGCTAACCCTAATTCTCCAAGTTCTACAAACTGACTTGGGTATGGATCTGAGAGATACAACAAATGTGCGCCGGCCCGTGCAATACCTTTGATCCCCTAACCAACCGCTCTAATCGTCAGACTGGGTCAGGAGGGGGTCATCGAGAGAGTGTCTAACACCTAACCCCTTGCTCACACTGGCTCCGGTGCGGTTACCGAGCCGACGGAGACCGCAACTCCCGCACACCCCCTCTCACACCGCCCTTTTGACTACGGTGCGGTGCGGCTCTGCGGCTCCGATAACAGGCCCGGAGATTTAACTCGCGAGAACAGAAGTTCACTTGAGTTCACGTAACTTCACGCGATAACACGGCCCAAATAAGGATATTTGCGAGAGCTTGTTGCGGAGGGCTCCGGCACGCCGCAAGGATAGCTTTCTTGCTGAATTTTCTGCAGCACCGTAGCCGCAGCCGGACAGCTCAGCAGCCGGTGAGAGAGGTTTACGTCTTTTTAATGACTTGGAATCACTGTGGCGCCACACCCACCGCACCACAACGGTAAGACCGGAGTCGGTGTGAGCCGGGGGTAACCCTAAAATATAAAACAGCAAGCAACATAGTTAGAGACATGAATAAGTGATGATTGCACTGTTTTTCCCAGTTTTACGTCCATCCGCGGATCTGGGTTTTTTTTCTGTCTGTCAGCGCATGCGCACTGATGTGGTTTTTTGAGGAAAAACGTCCAAAACTTACAAAATAGTGTGCATAACTTTTAGATGCGATTTCATATGAACTGATGAGAATATGTTGCCCTATTGGCATGAACATTATTATAAACAGTGAAAAACTTTGTTTGGGAAATCTTAACCTCCTATATCAACCAAGAATTGGAAGATCTAAGACAAAGTTTACAGAAAACGAGATTCGGTTGGTTTGGCAAATTGTTGCTGCATGTCTATATGAGGATGCAGCTGATATACTCACAAACAAACACAACCACATATGCAACATGTCTAGATTCGTAAAAGTTGCAACTTCTGAGAGGGATCAGAACATTAACTGTAAACCTTCTACCATGTGTCCATACAAACACCCCCATATTATATTTAGTTTTGCAGCTGTGAAACCGCCCAACCAATTTCAGATGATTTCAAAGCATAGTTACACTCAGTCTTACACCAGGATCATGGTCTCATTCGGTTGTCTAAAGTTCGATCACTCAAGTGAAATGTGTGTTGCCAATAGATGCTTACTTTTGCCAACAGTTTGGTTCTGAAAGGATCTGACTTATCCGTGATGGTTCTGGAGATCTGGTACCCCTGGGGCCCACATCTTCATTGTGGGCCACAGTGGGCCCCAGCTTTGAGCGCAGGAGCAGAAGCAGAAGCAGACTGGATCAGAAGAGAGCAAAAGAGACAGAATTCTGTGTGCGCTGTGGTTTTCTCTGTCCACACAGGAAGGGGGTAGGTTTTCACACTTCTGCTGGTTTCCATGTGACTGCTTGTGACTGCTTTGGTTGAAAAAGGGGGGGCTACAATAAATCCTCAATCTTATTATTTTTATTTTGCATGTTATAAATAAACTAGCATGATCTTCAAGGCTGACTGAAATAGTGGAAGCTTCTATTTTAACAAATTGGATACTAATAGTGAAGAAAAACATCTTCAAATGGATTAAGCTGTGATGATGGCCTAAAATGTGCTTTGATCCTTAATTCATTCTTCTGTTGTCCATGTTTCACACCTTTCCAGCTAAATGTTCCATTTGGTCATCTTCCATTGATGTAAACATTAAATTTTTTACACTGGATTTGCTTTTCACTGTTTTGTTCAGACATTCCTCTGCCCTTTTGTAATGCCACCTCCCTTTATTTCACAATGTTAATGAGAAGGAAAGAGTCTCACAGCATCAGATCATTCAGGTCTACATACTCACTGGTCAGAACATTCTGAAACACAAAGGCATCAATTCTGCCATCTGAACCAGGTTGACAGATGTACATTCCAGCATTTCAGCAGTGATGTTGTTGAGATCCAGAGAGCAGTTACGTCCACATTTAACCTGGCAGCTCGATATGAACTGCTGAACAACTTTTCCATTCTTAACATCTAATGCGCGGGAGTGCCTTGATCTCTCTTGTAGTAAATCCAGTTAACAATGGAGCATGTGTAATTAGATACAGGACTGTTACAAGTGTAGAATGACATCATCTCCAAATCTATGATAGAGCAGAAGAACTCCTCCCTCTGGTTCCTGCAGCAGGGACAAAGACACATTAAAGTTTTACACATTTCATCCTTCACAGACAAAAATCATGAAGCTGGATTTAGAGATGAGGAGTCATTTATTATTTTTTAACATGTTCTTTTTCTAGCAATTTGTTCTATTTTTTCAACCTTTTTGAAAAAGAAACTTAAGACATTTTGTTGTGAACAAAAATTAACATTTTAATCTGTGTCAGGTTAGAAATATAATAGAAAAAGTTTGTACACAGAATTTTTTGCAAACACTAGATATTAAACTGCATATATCCATAAAATATTTCAGTACCCTTCATTGCAGACCTGCACTGTCAGGACCGGAAGTTTATTCAAAGCCTTTCAAAGTAAAAGTGAAGTAAAACAATCAGAATATGTTCCATATTTTACATCTCCTGTCCTTTATTTCAGCTGGGTGTACACAATAGAAGCCATTTGTCTGTTGCATGTGTTTTACGTATGTATATATATGTATGTATGTATATATATATAACTCTATGTATATGTATATATGTAACTATTGTTAAACTTTACATGAACAGGCTAATGCTATTGTACAGCAGCCAAAAACACTTAACTATAATTGTGGTAATTTCTTTGTTTTTACTTCACTTTTACAGGAACCTTCACCCCTAAAACAATTCGCTCTGACCAGTGCGAACAATGAAGATACGACAGAACCAAAATTTGCAGAGGCACAACGAAACACGGCTCTTCGCCTGAAGACGGCTCATTTTGAAAATGATTGCTGTCCAAAACTTTTCATGCATTCACGACAGAAGCCTGTAAAGTCGTGTTTACTGGCAGTGTCTCTGCTGGCTAAGCTGGTGCTTTCAGTGGCTCAAGGCAATGTTGTCAATAATTTGGACGTCTTAGGTGTTTTTCTTCTGGCCAATCACCTTGTTCAAAACTTCCCTCAACTGAAAGGCTAAATAACATTTATTTATAAAATATAAAAATAAATAGATTGAGAATTTATTGTCCACTTATGTTAGGCCCCGAACAAACAATCAATAATCCTTTAGTTTTCGCAGGTAAAAAGCTTTTAGTCAGCGTGCGTCTGTTTGGCCCCATAAACACTTACCCAGCGTTTATTGACAGCAAACAGCTATATAAGCTGAGCCAAAACGAAAAACTTGAAAAGCCAGTATGACGCACTTTGCATTTCTATTTAACGCGCGCGTCTGGCGGCACGCCATGATGAGCAGAAGGTATGGGCGCAGTATTTTGAGGAAATAATATGAGAGTGTTGACCGGTAGATTATGCTGATCTTGCGGCAATTCTGGCAGCCTGTGAGACTGTGTTATTGTATCAGCTGCGTCTCGCTCCTGAACGTGCGGCAACATTTGCCAGGCAACACGGTACCAGACCTGGCAGCTTTGATGGCCTTGAGAGGTTAATTTCCCCGAAGCAGTACTTGCTTGTTTTGTAATGTGTTCGCGCCAAACGGCATATTTCAGTTCCTCCTACACAGCTCTCCTTAGTAAATAGCGGGTGCACCATGCATACAGGGTCAGAAGCTCGTTGAGTCACGAAGCTACACGCTGCTGCCGCTTTGCTGACGCCTGCCGAATCACAACTAAGTCTCTTCTGACTGGCAGGGTCCCCCACTCAAGAAAGGATCTGCCAGAACCTCTCCCAATGAGTACATTCTAAATTAGCACACACTCGACAAGATGCCATATAAACTGCGCCATTAATCAAACTGTAATCAATCACGCGATATCCAGTGATTCTAGTCCCAGGGATTGGTACCGAACAGTTCACTGCTTTCTCTGTGTGTGCCTTTAATAAACTGTTGAACTTTTACCCCTGACTCCGTGGTATTGTTCCATAAGCGTCAAGGCAACGCAATCCCAGCTACAGAGTTTTTGACCACATTAAATGACTCATTGCGATGTGAATCATGGTTGATCTTTGCGTGACTTTTTACTTTCATGGGGACTGAGGTCTGACAGCAGATGTTGGTACATTAGATGATGTGATTAAAACTTCATGACACATTATTCAGTTTCTGTCTATTTCCGTATGTTAGGGGAGGATGCAGGCTGGAGCGAATTATTTGGGGGGTGCTCTTGTTGGTCAGGCTTGTGCGGCTGACCCAAGCAGGAACTAGATGGTTCAGTGTGGCAGATTTCACCGCTCCGACCTCCCCTCATCGACGATTTTAGGTTCACTGTATTGAGTCCTCCATTAATCGCTGGGTTTTTACCACCGGTGCATTACGGGTATACTATGGTCCTGGTGACCTATTGGATGTGAGTAACGTTGATGTGATGACATGATACTGTGCTCGTTTTTACGGTAATCAATCCTCTGTGTGTTGTGAGTGGGGGCACTAGGGTGGGAAGGCGTGATGGAGACTTTTTTTTTTGCGGTCTGAACTGCTCCCTCTTTCCACGTTACATCTCAAACTGGCATCTGCCACGTGTGGCTGCCCATTCCCCCTCGCCCTGCTCTCCTTTCACTGACTGGTGCACACCTTTGCCGGTGCACTGGTGATGCTAGGTGATTGAGGTTGGATGCCCAGGTTGCTACTGGCTTGTTAATGGTGGCTGCTCGGCGAGCATGGCCCGTCAGGGGCAGGCCAGGAGGCTCACTGCGAGCTGGGGTAATCCCGATGGGGCGCTCGACAGACGAAACGCTGGGCGCCCAAACGCGGTTCACTACTGGGGTGGCTGGCTGCTGTTAAATCATTGCGGTGGCAGGGGGATTTCCTCGGGGCACGTGCGGTGACACGGCTGGGGACTTGTTCCAAGACTTCTCTCTCCTCAACTTGGTGGGGTTCGCTACTGCCTGGAGTTTCGGCCACTGACTGGGTCATCTTCTTGGCTCTTGGGGTCCCTTTGAACATCTGGGGTTTTGGGAACCAACCCGATTTTTGCCTCAGTGCTCACCTTCGTCTTATTCCCCAACCACGGCTATTGAGCATTTTCCCCAGTGACAAACTTTACATGCACAAATTCTGCACTTTCGGAAACAACACTACAGGTGAAAAACGGTTTCAGGTAGCTGTTGAGATTCACTTCCATAGCCGCGCAATTCTTATCTTCAACTGCACCACCGTATACATGTCAGATTAAATATTACTTATTCTTCAGCGACGATGCAGTATCAAGGTGTTACTTTAGAGGATCTCTTATACTATATCCGTTGGTGCCAGCTACGTTGGAATAACAGTCTCTTTGCAGGTGATAAACGCACGGAGCTGAAAGATGTTTATCATTGCCTTCCTTTTGCGCACCTCTTGCCGTGCTAATTTTTCTCCCATTTTCCTGTTTTGACGCTTTCGTGCTTCTACTGCTGTTACGGTGTGTCCCATGTGTCTGGCAAAAGGCTTTCCTGCATATGAATTATAATAAAGCAATTTATATCGCATAAATCTAGCAAGCTGAACGCGCACATTTGCAATAACTTGCGTTACTGTATCTGCCACTTGTAGCAAGGTAAAATCTTCCTCGACTGCTACGAGTACTTTGGCACCGACAATTGTGATGATTTCGATGTGGATTATCTGCAAGGAGCTGGCACCATTTTCATCGACAGGAGAGAAATTCAGCATTTATGTTTTTATATTAGCATTTTAAGGATTCGTAATTGGCTCCTCAACATCCGGGCACATGTGATTGAGATAATGACACATTAATCAGTTTCTGTCTGTCTGCCACCAGGTTTTAATCTGAGAACAAATCCAGAGATTCTGGGATTTATTTTATTATAGATTATAACTGAAGTTTAGAGAAAACTTTTGTACATATATTGGGAAATAAAAATGTAAAAAGTTAAGCATACAAAGTGAAGTGAAATACAATAAAGCGTTGCTTTAGTATAAACTGTATTGACGAGATGGTCAGCTGATTGTGGCAGCAGCAGAACGTTCTCCATCATTGTTCATTATGATCATGGCCAGTCCCTTAGTCCTCTGTGAAAAAGTTAATATACCATAAGGAAGTCTATCAGAGATGTTAACAAATTGCTAAATTTATCATCAATACCGATCATTTACAATGCTTAAAAAACACTGTAAAAAACGTGCGTTCTTGCATTCAAATGGATGTGATTTTAATAGCAACAGCTAAAAAATTTTTAAAATATACCACAAACTCAACAGAAAATTAACCAAACTGGGATTTAAAGCAGAACATTCTTGCTGCAGCAGCTTGTAAATCTGTTGTAATCAAACTGAATCTCAGCAGAGAGAAAAAGGTGAAAAGGTTTAATGTTAAAAACTGGAAACTTAATTTTGAAGAAAAAGGTTTCATTTAGACATTGATGTCTTTCTGATACTTTTTGCTTCCTGGGATGGAAATAAAAATAAAATAATTAACATCAAAATTCTGTAGCTTTGCTCCATTCTGTTCCAGTTTGCTCACCTCTGGTTCTGATGATATCAGCAGTGATTCCAACCATCAGGATCAGTGCTGTGATCCTCAGAGTCAACATGATGAAGCTCAGAGGAGACCAGTCTGGGAAACCTGTGGATGGATCTGATTTCAGAGGAAAACATTTTTAACATCATGGTGGATTTTTCATCAGAATCAACAGCATCTTCTCTGCAACACAGCATCTCTATGATCTGTTTCATATGTTGAATTAATAGACAGGACATGTAGAGGTAACTACTTCGAAAAATGTAAAACTAAAAGGATGTTAAGAGAAAATTGATTTTTATGACACAAATCAACCTTATAAAAATAAATATAGTTTTATATACAGGAAAAGTTATAGGTGAAGGCGATGAACTTCTAGTAAGTTGAGCGTTGGACAGCGATTTGTTTCCATTCATATTGAAATACACACAGCATTCTAAGATCAACAAAAATCTTATGCACACTCCTAGAGCTCTGTTTTTTAATTAACACCCACTAAATTTGAAATAATCCTCGCCTACTTTCCAAGACCTAATGGAAAAGCAAATAACTGAGGAACTGTAAGCCCATCATTTGAAAGCTAACACCTTTTAGTTTCTCAAAATATAAATGAAAATTGTGTGAGTAAACACAGCCTAAGCTTCATCAGTTCAAACATGACTCAAAGTAGTTTTTTTATTCTCAGCAAACAATAGGTCTTTTTTTAACAGCAGTAATAAAGACATCCTTGAAAACAGGCATGTCTCATCATGTTACATTTGTACTACATCATGTCAACCACAAATGCAGAACATTTCAGACCTCTACGTATAACCGATCCAGAGCTGTGAGGCTTTGAACTTTTGGTATCACCAGCATCTCCAAACCCCTCTAATTGTGCCAAATTGTGCCAAATGCTTTTACTCGACTATTTTGACTGATAGAATTACACTGAAGCATTTTGATGGCCAAAAAAACATATTTTTTCAACTTTTTCCAGAATCAGTGAATATAACAAAATCTAACATTTATAAACTTAAGATAACATAAAAATCTATTAAAAATAGTGAAACTGCTGCTTTTCAAGCTAAAATAAGCTCCAGTGTGTCATGGTTTTGGTTGTATTTTGCCACTTTTACTTTTGCTCCATGTTTCCTAGTTTATTGGTTTTAAATCCGCGGATTTGTTGTAAGTGATTCTAGATTTATGTTAGTTGGCGCACTCATCGGGTTTTTCTGTTGTTTGGTCTCTGTTGCCCTCTTAGGAAGTGTTCCTTTCCCCTTGGCTCCCTCATTTGTCTCCTAACACCTGTCTCCTTTACTGCAAGCTCGTTAGCCCTGCCTTTGTCAACTACATTTACTCTCCCTCTGCAGTCACTCGCTTAAAAACGGTTCCTTGTTGTTGCTGGTCCTGTAAACGCTGTAATCGTTGGCCTCTAAAGAGGCGTCAATAGGAAGAGTGGAATCTACCTGGCTGTAAATACAGTTTTTTAAGTCTCCTCATGGCATGGAGCGCTTGTTAGAGCTTTGAAAGCGGACTTTTTATTTCACAAGACTTTTCATCATGTAATACAAATGAAAATTCACCTCATACTTCTCTGTCTTTACTAGGCATTTGGGTCCTCTAAAGAAACATCACCAAACACGTGGTGCACTTCTGTGCCTTTTCTGTCTTTTATGAGCTGTATTTAGGCATTTATAATAAAAACAAAATTCAGCATCAGAAAGTTCCTTCAAAAATATTGAGAGGAAGCTGTTTGTCTGGACAAAACTGTGTTATACCTGACCAGCCTCGGCGTTACAAAGTCAAACGAAGGAAGTAGCTTCTACTGTATTTGAAATTCACTAACTGGAATGCAACTAACAGCGTTAGTTTTTAAATTCAGATAACTGATATTAACATTACTACAGTCAGTTCAGATCTGTTACTGCGTTATTTTATAGTCCAGGGATCAGAGCTAGAGACTTACTGAAAGCTGCAGTGTGTAACCTTCCTGGTTGAGCAGTGAGGGAGACAGGAAGAGAGCAGTTATTGTCCAAACTGCCTGTTTGTTTTTAGATGACCTCTGATCAACGATCATCTCTATGTGTTTGGCTGCTGTAGAGCCCAAGTCGAGTTTCTTCACCATGGAGATATTCTCATTAATTTACAATTTGTGCAGCGGATCAAAGAATTCTATCTACAGCCCAGAACAGCAACTGTAATCTGTTGAAACACCTACAAAAGCAACATGCTGCGACGAAGCTAGAAGCTACCGGTGTCGTGCAAAGGTAGTTATCCCTGGGAAAATTTGTATCCCCTCGTCGGGAGCGCGCACAGAGTAGGACGAACAACCCGACTTAACCAAACTCCAAATGTCCTCTTATCAGACTTAAAGATTGTTCTACACTTATCAAAATGTTGATGTTATTTCCATTTTGTTTGTGTTTTTTAAACTGAGATTCTTAACTTTGTTGAACAGAACAGTGCAAATGAGCTTTTAGGCCTTTTCCACACAGAGACAAACACATTATTTTTTTCATGAAGAGCTAAGAAATTGTTATGCCCACATAAGTGTAAACAGCACCAATGAAGATGCTGTAGTACATATGCTGGGCCATTTGGTGGCGCTGACACAGAACACACCCAAACCACTAAGAAAAACACTGGGCATGCACAGATTGGTTATAGAGGTTGAGCTACAGTTTCATTGTTAGACAAAAAGATGTGGCTGGAAACATGAAACCGGCGTTTTTCTGGCACAGAGTTTTGAAAAATGATTCGTCTTTGATTTTACTGTGGACCAACTATATGTTCTCTCTTTCAGCCCTTTTACATGAGGACTGACTCAGACCTCATGTGCTGAACTGCATCCTTCCTAAACAGAGACACCAATAGAGCCAGTTTCCCATTTTCTAACATATAAAGTATTTTTGGATACTTTTTATTAATATAGACTTTTTATTTCAGATTCATTTTATTACAGTTCTGTATGGGAAAAAAGTCAATCACACAATGCAATTCTGAGAAAAAAAAGTCAGAATTCTGAGAAAAAAGTCAGAATTCTGAGGAAAGCTGTTTTCCTAAGTCAGATCAAATTGCTGTGTAAAAAAAATGTCGGAGTTCTGAATATTAAAGTCAGAATTCTGAGAGTAAAATGACTTATAATAATTTTACATTGAACACATTTCAATGACTTTATATTTGTATTTATTATTGATTACATTAAATGACTATTATTATTATTAATTCTAAAGCATATAGCATGTCATTACTAAATGGTCAATGGTCTGTACTTTCAGAGCACCTTATCAAGTCCAGGGATCCCAAAGCTCTTAGCACTACATTCAGTAATTCACACGCTGGTTGTGGTAATCTACACTGTAGCCACAGCTGCTTTGGGCAGAATGACAGAAGCAAGGCTGCCATAGAGCCGGAACAACCAGAACCTCTAAACACCAACAGCAGCCGACTGACATAAATCCTATTTAGCAGCACTGGATGAAACGTGTGGCTTCAATTTTTGAAGGACCAAACTTTGTCCTCTTTGCTTCCATTAAGGTTGTTTCAGTGTTTCTAAGCTACAGTAGATTATATGGAATAAAAAGATAAATCAATTTTGTCTGACTTAAAAAAAAGAAAAATATATAAAGGACTTTTCTTTCAATCGCAAAAATGGTTTAAAAAAACTCTACTCTTATAAGTCCAAAAAGAGAAATTATAAATTCTAATAATACAATTTTTACATTAAATTCAAAATACTCACACTTGAGTCTCCTTCCTGCAATGCTATTCAGCCCAATGGCAAACAAACAACTAGAGACCATCCATCTACTCCAAGGTGAAGGGATGCAACCCTCTCCACCGGGGTTAACTCCAACACAACATGAGTGAGTTGGGGAGAGACAAGCAGACCCATTCCAGCTCTCAGTCTCTTCCCAGGGGCCACTTAAGAGTAGAGAAAATCCAGTCTCTCCAGAAGAGCTGGGTTCCAGAGCCCTGGCTGTATGTGGAGGTGAGCCCAAATATTTCTAGCCTGTATCACTCCACCTGCCGCAAAAGTCAAGGGTCATTGCCCCCGAGTGAGGTCACATTTCACTTTCCTGCAGCCATTTAAGCTACTGTGGATCGGGTCCCAGAGGCCTCAACCTCCGACTGCCCAATCCTCTTCACACCCTTTGCACCTTCATAGAGTTTAAATAATCAGCTGAGATTCTGCTAATTCCTGCTTCTTATCTCATTTACTCAGTAGATCAAAGGCAGCCTACCTTTAAACCCAGCTGGGTAGTGAGCTTCTACCTTTATGCTGTTTCCTTCAACAAACTGGCAGGTGTATCTTCTGTTGGTGACGCTCTGATGCTGCACAGTTAGAGAGGAAACACAGCTGCTTGGTTTTCTTAACTGGTATCGAACATCTTCACCAGTCAGTTTAGTTCCTGTCTCATCCAACCAGTGGAAACTGTCCTCTGGACAAGAACCCAACCATCTGTACCTCTCCAGAGAACACAGTAATGTGACATCTCCATCCTTTGTTGGATCAGCAGCTGGTGAAGATGGAGAGACTGAAAGAAAAATGAAAACTGTTGTCTGAGATTGAATGATGGAGAAGAAACTTTATATAAGGTGAGAAACTTAAAAAGACAACTTTATCTCAGTCTGTGAAAAGTAGAATAAAAATAAGAAACTATAAAAAAAAAAACTGATGAAACTTTATATGTTGTCTCCATGTTTCTTGGTGATTGATGCTCTAATGTTGCAGATCTGAGCAGGTATTTATCAGCATGATGGAACAAAACAAGAAAACTTTCCAAATGAAAGTAAATGATGCAGTGGTTTGATCAAAGCATTTAACCACACAATACAAGAGAAACTAATTGAATCTAAACAGCCCCACAGCAGCTGAGCACAGCGTTCATTCTGATGAGGTCACTTCCTGATGTCAGGCTCCTCAAAGCTTGGCCCCGCCTTTAGCTCAAACAGGAAGCAGCCGAAACCCAACAAAGAAAACTCAACAAAAACACAGTTGGAGGCAGAAATAAGATTTAAAAACCACATTGAGTTTGATTTGATCATTGTTAGGTATAAAAACAATCATCCATGAAATGAATGAACCTTTTCAACATCAGATCTTTGACTGTAAAGTCAAACTAAGTGTGTGGACTGATGTGTGGTTGAAGCATCACACAGAGCTGAATAAATGATTGGTTCACACTCTGACAGAACAACATTTGAACTTCTGACTGCATCAGATATTCATCAGAACTGTTGATGTCAGAAACATCTGTCCAACACAAGTATTTCACAATGTTAATGAGAAGGAAAGAGTCTGACAGCATCAGATCATTCAGGTCTACATACTCACTGGTCAGAACGTTCAGAAACACAACGCCATCAAGGTGGCCATCTGAACCAAGTCGACAGATGTAACGTCCAGCATCTTCAGCAGTGATGTTGTTGATGATCAGAGAGCAGTTACTGTCCACATTTAACCTGGCAGCTCGAGGTGAACTCTGAACAACTTTTCCATCCTTAACATCAAATGGAGAACTAGTGCCTGGATCTCTGTTGTAAAACCAGTTAACAATGGAGCATGAGTAAGAAGATGAAGGACTGTTACAAGGTAGAATGACATCATCTCCAGATCTATGATAGAGATGAAGAACTCCTCCTCTGGTTCCTGCAGCAGAGACAAAGACACATTAAAGTTTTACACATTTCATCCTTTACAGACAAAATCATGAAGCTGGATTTAGAGATGAGGAGTCATTTATTAATTTTTAACATGTTCTTTTTTTAGTATAACATTTAATTTGTTCTAGTTTCATCCTTTTGAAAAAGAAACTTGAGACATTTTGTTGTGAACAATAATTAACATTTTAATCTCTGTCAGGTTAGAAATATGATAGAAAAAAGATGCTACACAGATTAACTCCTGCAAATACTAGATGTTAATTCTCATATCTCCATAAAATATTTCAGTAAACCAAAGTGTCCTTTAATTAGTTTAAGCTAAAACAGATCTTTACCTTCAAACTGAAGAACAACGATCAGAATCAGTTCCAGACCCAACATCTCCTGTCCTTCTATCAGCTGCTGAACACTGAGAGACGTTTCTCTGCTGCAGATCTAAAAGTACTGATGTTATTTCCTCTTTGACGCTGAATTAATGGATGGAAAAAATAACTTCACACCAACACCTCACAACTATTCAGTCATTTATTTTTGTACTACTTGGGTATTTCTTAGAAACTGACAGAAAACCACAAAAAGAAGGAACTAGTTGCACAAACATTAGTCAGAAACAAACATTTAAACTACATTAAACTCATTCACTTTATAACACTCAGATCAACTAAAGTCAGACACGTTTTAGCTGAAGGACTGTGATGGTGAAGAAGTTTTATTTCTTTATAGTTTATATGTATTTCAGTCCAGCTTGTTGTCATTTCCTCTGCCTGAGCAAAGAGGAAGTGTGATGTATTCTAATGAGCTGCAGTCAGTCCACTAACACCCAGCAGCTCTGAGACTCTGCAGACAGAGCAGTTAAACCGAGTCAGAACAGAATCCAAGCAGGTCAAAGTGGACCCCTTACAGCAGAGGAGTCAGACTCAGACCCACAGACCAAATGTGATCAATGAGATCAATCCAAATGTCTACTAGAGCTGACCCACTGGTAGACAGACCATTCACTGCTTATACTACAACTCCCAGAATGCTCTGCTGGTGAGTTGAGCTGATGCTACTGGTGTTATAACACTAGATTGCCAAGTGAGAAGCTATTCCGGTAGAAAATGATATGAGCACCAGCAGCTTTTCTTTTGAAAAGATGACAGATCCATTTATAAACAGCGGGAAACTTCCTGTTTCAAAATCATTATTTTTATATAAATTTAATATGTTGCCAATCAAAATGTGAAATATGATCTTTAATGTAAAAAATATTGAGTTCATGGATTGTTATTTTGAGTGTTAGTCTGTGAACGGATCATACCAAGTACTCAAGTTGAGGGGAGTTAGAAGTAGTGATGGGTTAATGAGGCATCTTGAAGCGTTTCATTGTTAAACTGGATTGATGCTGCGTTAAAAGTTTCTCACAGAATACTGACACCTGCTGGACATTTAAAGACACTACAGGCAGCTTATTGGACAGACTAAACTGAATTGGTTTCATGACCTAGTGCATTATATCATTGAAGTTATTGTAGGTTATATCGTATTATTTCATATCTATGTTTAAATTGAAAATATCTTTGATATTTTTTTGATGCAGCCAATAAATAATGTAAACATTTTATGTATAAATTTAGGTGGAAATGTGAATAAGGATGCTTGTGAAATAGAATTTTAAATAACATTTTTAAAACAATCAGTACAGAAAAAACAGTAAATAAACTAAGAGTCAATTTGAAATTAACTTTAATTCAGATAAGTTGAGCGATAACTGAGAGGAAAAGGATGACACGAGAAAATTAAAGTAAAACCGCAGTTTAACGTTTCTATTCCTTTTAGGCTGCTACAGAACTATTGATAACACAGGTTAGTGTGTCAGTCAGTTAGAAACAACTGCTGTATTGATCACATGACTTTCTTGAAACAACACCTGACATCTAACAACCATACCATGCATATTATTTTAGATTAATAGACTATATTAATTAGGCTATGTATGCTTACAAAAACAAACAAAAAACAAACATCAAGTTTTTTTGCTTTTTGAGACCAAGAAAACTGAACGTCTGATCAAACAATTGTAGTCTGTGAATGGTTTTCCATGCTCTCCGTCAATGTGCTTTCTGTTGGATTCCATGGGAGAAGGTATGAAGTTTGGTTTCTGTGTTCAATAAGTGTATTTTAAGCATGATAAGTGACAGTTTGATTATTGTTCTTATAACTTGTTGAATGTGTTTAGGAGCATTTGAACTTTGTTAAACAGCGATAGGAAAGCGGTGTTATCAGTTATTTAGCAGCTGCTTTTATGCCACATGAAACTTTGAAAATGCTCCATTCATGTGCTGAAAATAGTATTGTTCATGGTTAAACAGGCGCTGTGGAAAACTGGGACCAGAAAAAGCCTGTTGTTCATGACTATTTTCTATTTGAATGCAGGAGGATTAAAAGTGCCTTTCAGATCAGCTGTCATCTGGCTGTTTTTTCCTTTAAGACACAACGCAGAATCAACAACGCTACACTACAACCAATCACATCAGTAGAAGAAGAGATGCCAGCTATCTGGGTTGGACCAGAGAGCATCAGTGTAGATCAGAGAGCAGCAAACTGAGCTTTAATGATTGTTTTCTTTATTCTCTGTTCTTCCTTTGCTTCAAAGGAAGAAACTGATTGGTTGGATTTTATAGGAGGAAGTTATTTCTCAAAAAGAAACTTGCATGAAATTTTTAACAAGAGGTAAACTACATAGTTTTTGACCACATTTGTGGTCATTTGATCAATGACTCTTTTTGATCATAGGATGATTTATTAATTTTCATGGGGAGCAGGTCTGCATTTATGTTTTATATTAGATTTATCTGCTTCTAATTGGCTCCTCAGCATCTATATGATGTGATTGAGATAATGACACATTAATCAGTTTCTGTCTGTCTGCCTCCAGATTTTAGCCTGAGAACAAATCCAAAGATTCTGGGATTTATTTTATTATAGATTATAACAGAAGTTTAGAGAAAACTTTTGTACATTTATTGGGAAATAAAAAAG
This sequence comes from Cyprinodon brontotheroides, assembly GCA_018398635.1. Classification (NCBI taxonomy): domain Eukaryota; kingdom Metazoa; phylum Chordata; class Actinopteri; order Cyprinodontiformes; family Cyprinodontidae; genus Cyprinodon; species Cyprinodon brontotheroides. The sequence goes on along the minus strand of JAGKQL010000007.1, from coordinate 6,218,342 downwards.
TAAAAAGTTACACATGCAAAGTGAAGCAAAATATAATAAAGCGTTGTTTTAGTATAAACTGTATTGATGTGATGAAGGTCAGCTGATTGTGGCAGCAGCAGAACGTTCTCCATCATTTTCATAATCTACTGCATCCTCATCAACAGCATCATGAACCTGTGAGATAAAACCAAACATTAACCTTTATAATACAGTTATAGAAACAAACTGAACATTTAGAGAGAAATTTCAAAGCAGCATAAATGCTACCAGAGAGCAAATCCTTCATAACAGCTGATCAATTTATTACTCTGATAAAATAACATTTTGACACTATTTAAGGTCAATAAACCTTCTTTTTTTACTAATATATTTGTTCTGATATTTGAAAATATACAAACTCTACAGAAAATTAACCAAACTGGGATTTAAAGCAGAACATTCTTGCTGCAGCAGCTTGTAAATCTGTTGTAATCAAACTGAATCTCAGCAGAGAGAAAAAGGTGAAAAGGTTTAATGGTAAAAACTGCAAACTTAATTTTGAAGAAAAAGGTTTGTGTCATTTACTGATCAGCCGTGCTTCCCTATCTCGTAAGATATTTTCCATGCACAGATTTTTTCACTTACATTATAGGTCTTTCTGATGCTTTTTGCTTCCTGGGACTGGAAATAAAAATAAAAGTAATTAACATCAAAAATCTGTAGCTTTGCTTCATTCTGGTCCAGTTTGCTCACCTCTGGTTCTGATGATATCAGCAGTGATTCCAACCATCAGGATCAGTGCTGTGATCCTCAGAGTCAACATGATGAAGCTCAGAGGAGACCAGTCTGGGAAACCTGTGGATGGATTTGATTTCAGAGGAAAACATTTTTAACATCATGGTGGATTTTCCATCAGAATCAACAGCATCTTCTCTCTAACACAGCATCTCTATCGTTTCATATGTTGAATGAATAGACAGGACATGTTGAGGTAACTACTTCGAAAAAAGTAAAACTAAAAGGATGTTAAGAGAAAATTTATTTTTATGACACAAATCAAGCATATAAAAATAAATATAGTTTTATATACAGGAAAAGTTATAGGTGAAGGTGATGAACTTCTAGTAAGTTGAGCGTTGGACAGCGATTTGTTTGAAAGCAGCCCCTTTGGCTAAAACTGATCTTTGTTGTTTGTTAAGGTGTTAAATCATAACAACTGTATGAGTCACATTGGCATCAATGATGTCTGAGAAACTTTCAGCAGCAGCTTGGTTCATGATTCATTCTTTGAATCAGTGGTTTGGAAGGTAAATGATCCAGGTGAAATCAAATGTTAAACTGTGATCACTCACATGAACATCCTCCACACATAAACAATCTACACTTAGGACACAATTACTATTGTAATTGCCTATACAGTGGGTGAAATAAGTATTGAACAAGCCATCACTTTTCTGGGGGGTTTTGACATTTTCACCAGATGCCAATAATAATCCTTGTAATCCACACATACAGATAAATCAAACAGCATGACATTACTGGCTCCATTCATATTGAGATACACACAGCATTCTAAGATCAACAAAAATCTGATGCATGCTGCTAGAGCTCTGTCTTTTAATTAACACCCACCAAATTTGAAGTAATCCTCGCCTACTTTGCATGACCAAATGGAAAAGCAAATAACTGAGGAACTGTAAGCCCATCATTTGAAAGCTAACACCTTTTAGTTTCTGAAAATATAAATGAAAATTGTGTGAATAAAACACAGCCTAAGCTTCATCAGCTAGAACATGACTCAAAGTATTTTTTTTATTCTCAGACACAATAGGTCTTTTTTGAACAGCAGTAATAAAGAATTATCCTTGAAATAACATGTTTCCCTAGTTTTATTGGTTTTAATTCCTATTTTGTTGTAGTTTCTAGATTTATGTTAGTTTTCATTGGTTTTTCTGTTGTTGTTCTCTTTGTTGCCCTCTTGTGTATGTTCCTTTCCCCTTGAAGCTCCCTCGTTCTCTCCCTCACACCTGCTCCTTTGTCAGCCTCGTTAGCCCTGCCTTTGTCTCAGTCAAGCTACCGGCTCCTCTCCCTCTGCACCCATGTCACTCCTTGTTGGTTCCTTGTTGTTGCTGGTCACTGTCATCGCTGTTGTCGCCTCACCCTCGTCCCTCCCTGGCTCCTTGTGCGTGTTTTCCCTTGATGTCTCCATAGGTTCTGGTCTGTGTTACATTTTTAGTTGGATTTTTTGGATTCTTGCCTTTTTTAACTATTTTCATCAAATCTGACTACCAGAATTCACCTCAGCCTCTCTGCCTCTGCATTTGGGTCCTCTAAACCACAACACAATTTTTTTCGGCCTTAGGCATTGTAATAAAACAAAATCAGCGTCCAAACTTCAAAAGTATTGAAGCGTTGTTAGTAAACGGCTTCAAACTACGCGCATTGATCCAGCCTCAGCATTGTATTTCACTCTTACATAAACCTGAAACACGGCTCTGCTTTATGCAACCCAGCCATGTCTACCTTGGTTTGAAACTTTATTTCATTGGCTACAAAACCAAACAGCCCACCTGGTTTTAACCAATAATAACAGGACTCTATGATGCGTAATATGGATCTATTTGGTGCGTCATTGGCTGACACGCAAGGAGCGCTTGTGAGACTTGAGCGACTTTCCATGACTCAAATCGAGTCATACAAAGATGCAGATACTTTTGCCTTGTAGGTAGAAAAACGATGTAAAGACATATACCCAACATTGCAGGCAAACAAATGAGGAAGTAAGTCTCATTAGCAAGATGCTAAGCATTAGCCAGGACCAGCTAACTTTTCTGATGTCAAAATCCAGCGTTATGTGGCCATTTTTTTCATTGTTGAATATTTTTATTAAAAATATTCTAGGTTACTTTTAATCTTTGGACCCCTATAGATGAATGGAATATAAACGATTGAAGACTGGATCTATAAAACGGCGTCTGGGCGCCTTTCAAAGGTATATTGTTGTGGCTGCTTTGCAATGTTTACATTTTGACATGCTGCTAGTAGCTGTGATTAATTGATAAGCTTTAGTGCAGTTCTGTGTCCATAAAATTAACTTGGTGGTTGAATTGTGGAGAATCTAAGCGTTTCAACAATGTCTAATATGTCTATATTGGAAAAAAATTTTACCGTTGTAATTTTCATGCATTCTGAATTTTTTGTTTTAAACTCTATAAAAACAGTTGCTGGCAATCGGGTGAATTGTCATTGCTATCTGTTTGCTCCCTCTTTTTTTTCCTAGCCCTTTTCACACACAACATGAAGATGATTACTTTTTAATCCCGAAAAATAGATTTCTTTTCTTTATTGAAGCAGTGGTTAAGGAAAAGTCTGCATCTTTCAAGATGACCAGGATTTCAATGCAGGGCAATGCTTCATCGCATGCATCCAAGTTTTGTGTGGCTGGCCTGTAAAGGCTTTAAAGATGAAAGAATAATGATGTGGCCCCCATTCCTCAACTGACCTACACCACCAGTGAGAAACTGGGTTGCCATCCTGGTCACTGATTATTGTTCTTGTTTTGTGTAAGAAATTATGTTTCAGTAGTCCTGTTTATAAACAAATCAGATGGTCAAGAAGATGTAACTTTTTCATTTATGAACTAAAAAATTAACTGCTCGCTAAAAGTTCATTGAATCATTTTGCATAACACACTTATCTAATGCAATTAAATATTCAGCCGCTTTTTGGAGGGGCTGTATCAGCAAACTAAACTTGGTTTGACCTGGGAGCACTGATAGCTTAAAAAAAAAACCATTAATTGCATCAATAGTTAAATAATAATGACTGTGCACAGAGTGTATTTTTAAAATCAGTAATCAGAATTAGAAATTAATAAATAGGAACATGATCACAGTCGATTTGTCCATTTTTATAATCAGGCCCAAAGATATAATATTGAACAGGGGAGTTGCCGCTTCCATTTTAACATTGGGCTTACATTGCACGTTTGAAAATGTTATTACATCATGTTCTACTCACCCATCATAAGCTTTAAATGTCAGAAACAGAAATGAGCCGTTTTGAAGATGATTACAGCTCTTTGGGTTATGATCCAAAAAAATCTTCAATATACTGCAACGAATTGAAGGCACTCAACTTAACTGTTCATAATTTCTTCTTTATGGTACGCCAGCATTCATAACATGTAGACTGAATTGACTGTCCCCCAGACATGTATGCATGTTATCATTTTTTATAGCGCTTTATATGTCTTTAAAACCAATAAAACGGTGCATGTTATGATATAACGGAATATCTTCAGATTACGGCTCCTTTGATAGATCACAAAACTAATATTTGGCGTGAGTTAGTAACTCTAGATGTTCATAATGTAAAATCAAGGGCCAAATGTAACAACCAGCAAAAGCGGCAAGATCCCCTTGAAATGTACAAACTCTGTAATAATGACGGTGTTATTGGCAGGAACTGTATGACAGGACTAGGCCAATAAATAGGAAGCAGGGAAATTTACTAATGAGTAAAATTTACTTTATAATAAGCATCCTCCATCATATTACATTGTATCAACATAGTCGGAAAGTGGAGACCAAATCACAATCCCTGAATCAACAGATGATAAGATGACATCATACCTTCCAGCTGGTAGTGAGCTTCTATCTTCACTGTGTTTCCATCAACAAACTGGCAGGTGTATCTTCTGCTGCTGCTGCTCTGAAGCTTCACAGTGAGATAAGAATCACAGCCAGTCTGTCTAAACTGGTACCGAACACCTTCACCAGTCAGAACAGTTCCTGTCTCATCCACCCAGAGGAGGCTGTTCTCTGGACAAGAACCCAATGAAATATATCTGACCAGAGAACAGAGTAATGTGATATTATTCTCTGTTGGAACAGCTTCTACTGGAGAGACTGAAATGAGAAAACCAACAAAGGCCATTTTTATTTCCAGGTTAGGAAGGACTGATATCAGCAGGAACACAGAGTCAGTTCAGATCACTCACTGCTCATCAGATTTAGATACACATCTGGATCAGAGCTGCCTCCATCCTCAATCTGACATCTGTAACCTCCAGCATCCTCAGCAGTGATGCTGTTGATGATCAGAGAGCAGTTATTGTCCACACTCAGCCTGGCAGCTTTAGATGAACTCTGAACAACGTTTCCTCTCTGAACTTCCTGCTGAGGATTCATGTCTTCTTTTCTCCTATAAAGCCAGTTAACAGTGGAGCATGAGGAAGAGGATGATGAAGGTCTTTTACAGGGTAAAACAGCATCATCTCCAGCTCTGTGGTAGATATGGACTCCTTCTCTTTTGATACCTGCAGAAAAAGACAAATTCAGAGAAATAGTATCAGTCTATGAGCTGTTGTGACAAAATTTACTAAAAGTATAGAATTAAATGGAATAAAATGGAAGTATTGCAATTGAAGGATGTATTGTTAATTTAGAACCATACAGATCCTTGCATTTCCTTACAAAAACATAGATGTATTAATTTCCAGTTTAGCATATCATGTGCTCTTATCAGACATGTAGATTTTTCTACAGATATTAAAATGTTAATGTTATTTACATTTTTTTTTGTTTCTTCAGAACATTGCAGATGAGCTTTTAGGCCTTTTCCTCACAAAGACAAATACATTAAATTTTCATATAATGCCCACACAAGTAAACACAGTGGCAATGAAGACGCTGTAGTACATATGCTGGGCCATTTGGTGGCGCTGACACAGAACACACTCAAATCACAAAGAAAAACACTGGGTATGCACAGACTGGTCGGACAATATCAGACCGTGCGATTTTCAGGCTTATTTTCCAGTTGTGCGAAAATCTTTCGATCGGCCCAACTTTCAGCCTGATCATGTGTTGCGAGTTGTGTAGTGTGCAGGGGGTTACGTAGGGGCTATCAGCCTCTCACGGCCACCTCCCGATCAGGAATTCTGAGGTCGGGAGAAAATCACTCAGGGTGCAGACAATGATTGTTCAAGTACACTCGTCGCATTTTCTTTTTAGAGCAATCAGCACAAAATTGCACCAATATCAAGTCTGTAAAATTGACTATAGTGACCTAGTTAGCCCGTTTGCTCAGCCATTTCTGTTTTCCAACTACGTCATCGTCAGAGAAGCTCCAACTCACTGCAGAGCTGAGTCCGACATGGTGTTTAGTCGTACATTGTGAGCAGGTAGATTGCATCAGAGTGTCGTGCCGAACAGTGTTAGAACATACAACGTGAGCTGTGAACTCACACTGTAGTGTGACTTGCGGTTTGGTCGTACAGTGTGAGCAATAGCTGCGTGCAACGAGTGAAAAAAATCGCAGTGTACGGCTTTACAGAGGTTGAGCTACAACTTCATTATTAGACAAAAATATGTGGCTGGAAACATGTAGATGATTCATCAGATTTTACTGCGACCAAGTATATGTTCTCTTTTCAGCCATTTTACATGAGGACCAACTCAGACCTCATGTGCTGAAACTGTATCTTTCCTAAACAGAGACACTAATGGAGCCAGTTTCCCATGACCTTTCTAACATACAAAGTATTTTTGGATCAGTGATTCTATGTTCTTTCTTGCTGCTGACACAGAGGCCTGGTTTTGCTGGAAGCCTCTTCCTGTTTTTTTTTCTCTCTCCACTGTTGCATGCTCGGTGAGGGATTGCTGCAGAATAAATAACACAATGCAAGTGAATATCTACCGTCCCCACATAGCTATAAATGTAAATGTAATTATTTAACGAAATTGAATAGCCTTTAAAAAAGCTGTTTACTCTCAACAGTTTTAAAAGGAAAAAAGAAAGAAAAAGAACACAATGAGCAGTGATCAGTTCAATGTGGGTCTTAAGATTGTAGTGGTAAAAAGTATTCAACTATTCACCCTAGTTAAATAAACGGAGGTTGATGGATTTCACTCAGTCGGCACATTTATTCATATCTTTGCAAAGAGAGAACAGTTCATCATACAGCCCTAATGGCACAACATTCTACCCTGGTCTACCTGAGCAGCATTCTTTCCCCCTTACTTACAACAATGGAAAAGTAGTCAAAGTCTAAACAAATTAGAGACACTTTGGTTAACAGTAACATGTTATGAATAAACCTTAAGAAAGAATCTGGGTTAGCTATGTCTGATCTACAAACACCCCTACAAACACGTCTATAGTGAGTAAATAGGATAAATTTCTATATAATAGAAGAGAAATCAAAATTTTCTGACAACAAGATCTAAAACTCCTCACAACCATTTCATACTTGTACTCGTACTTGTCGTCTCCTGCTTTATCCGGCACCGGGTTGCGGAGGCAGCAGACTAAGCAGAGACTCCCAGACTTCTCTCTCCACTGACACCTCCTCCAGCTCTGTTGGGGGAAGCCCTAGGCGCTCCCAGGCCAGCCGAGAGACATAGTCTCTCCAGCGTGTCCTGGGTCGTCCCCTGGGCCTCCTCCCGGTGGAACGTGCCTGGAACACCTCCCGAGGGAGGCGTCCAGGGGGCAGCCCAAGAAGATGTCCGAGCCACCTCAACTGACTCCTCTTGATGTGGAGGAGAACCGGCTCTACTCTGAGCCTCTCCAGAATGACCTCCTCATCTCTAAGGGAGAGCCCAGCCACCCTGCGGAGAAAGCTCATTTCAGCCGCTTGTATCCGGGATCTCGTTCTTTTGGTCATGATCCAGATTTCATGACCATAGGTGAGGGTAGGAACGTAGATCGACCGGTAAATTGAAAGCTTTGCCTTTTTTCGCTGCAGCAGCCGCACCGATCCGTCTATAGTGAACAGGACCCCAAGATACTTGAACTCCTCCACTTGAGGCAGGGACTCTCCTCCAACCTGAAGGGGACAAGCCACATTTTTCCAGTCGAGAACCATGGCCTCGGATTGGAGGAGGAGCTGATTCTCATCCCCGCCACTTCAAACTCTCGGCTGCGAACCGCCCCAGCCCACGCCAAGGTGGCGTTCCTGGGTAACGTAGGGAGCCAGCTGAACTGGGCGCCCCTCCTCAAGAAAACCAGACCCTCCGCTGTCCTTGGCTGGCGCTTAGAAATCCTGTCCATAAAAGTTATGAACAGGACCGGTGACAGAGGGCAGCGCCCCGTCGGAGTCCAACATGCACTGGGAACAGGTCCACTTTAATGCCGCAATACGCACTCAGACTCCTGCTCCGCTTTGTACAGAGAACGATGGCCTCTAATAAAGGGGCCCCCTCACTCCATACCCTTGAGCACCACAGGGCAGCAACCATTTTACATCAAAAACAATTCAATGAATGTAGCTATATTTTATTTAATGTTATTATTATTAATAACTCTAAACCATATTTATTTTCAGTTATCACACATCACAATTCCCTCCCCACACACATTCATGTCATCACTAAATGGTAAATGGTCTGTACTTTCACAGCACCTTATCAAGTCCAGGGATCCCAAAGCTCTTAGCACTACATTCAGTAATTCACACGCTGGTTGTGGTAATCCCCACTGTAGCCACAGCTGCTTTGGACAGAATGACAGAAGCAAGGCTGCCATAGAGCCAGAACAACCAGAACCTCTAAACACCAACAGCAGCCGACTGACATAAATCCTATTTAGCAGCACTGGATGAAACGTGTGGCTTCAATTTTTGAAGGACCAAACTTTGTCCTCTTTGCTTCCATTAAGGTTGTTTCAGTGTTTCTAAACTACAGTAGATTATTTGGTAAAAAAAAGACAAATCATCTTTGTCTGACTTTAAAAGAAGAAATATTATATATAAAGGACTTTCCGTTCAACCTCAAAAAGGATTAAACTATAAATCTTGATTCCAAAAAACTGAAATTATGCATTTAGTTGAAAAAAAATGTACGTTGCCCTCAAATACTCGCACTTGTCATTTCCCGATGCTGAAATGCCCGTCAGCGCTTATGCCAAAACAACAATAAGAGACCATTCACAGACCACAAGGGGTGAAGGGATGCAACCCTCTCCACCGGAGTTAACTCCAACACAACATGAGTGAGTTGGGGGAGAACGTAAGCAGACCCATTCCAGCTCTCCATCTCTTCCCAGGGGCCACTTAAGAGTAGAGAAAATCCAGTCTCTCCCGAGGAGCTGGGTTCCAGAGCCCTGGCTGTATGTGGAGGCGAGCCCAAATATTTCTAGCCTGTATCACTCCACCTCCCGCACCAAAGCCCAGGGTCATTGCCCCCCAGGCGAGGTCCCATTTCACTTTCCTCTGGAGCCGATTTAAGCTTCTGTGGATCGGGTCCCAGAGGCCCCCAACCTCTGACTGCCACCCAATCCTCTTCACACCCTTTGCACCTTCATAGAGTTTAAATAATCAGCTGAGATTCTGCTAATTCCTGCTTCTTATCTCATTTACTCAGTAGATCAAAGGCAGCCTACCTTTAAACCCAGCTGTGTAGTGAGCTTCTACCTTTATGCTGTTTCCTTCAACAAACTGGCAGGTGTATCTTCTGTTGGTGACGCTCTGATGCTGCACAGTTAGAGAGGAAACACAGCTGCTTGGTTTTCTTAACTGGTATCGAACATCTTCACCAGTCAGTTTAGTTCCTGTCTCATCCAACCAGTGGAAACTGTCCTCTGGACAAGAACCTGACCCACTGTGCCTCTCCAGAGAACACAGTAATGTGACATCTCCATCCTTTGTTGGATCAGCAGCTGGTGAAGATGGAGAGACTGAAAGAAAAATTAAAATTGTTGTCTGAGATTAAATGATGAAGAAGAAACTTTATATAAGGTGAGAAACTTAAAAAGACAACTTTATCTCAGTCTGTGAAAAGTAGAATAAAAATAAAAAAAACTATTAAAAAAAATAATGACACTTTACATTTTGTCTCCATGTTTCTTGGTGATTGATGCACTAATGTTGCAGATCTG